>KZ308213.1:1292168-1316811 GCA_000376725.2 Ladona fulva | reverse complement strand
AATATAATTAATAAATTATGCGTCTTAAGAAATTGTCCCCGATCAGTTTGCACGAATTATTAAAGAAATAATACTGAACGCATGAATTGGAAACGAATTATGGATATCCAGATTTTTATCCTATTAATATGATAATTATGGATCCAATATAATTGAAAATAAACGTTGGAAATTCTTTCTTGCAGCCTGCTCATTAGAAACGTCAACGTAAATCCTTACGGAAAATCAGCAACTTTCAAGGCTTCCGTTAACGTCAATCTTCTATTTTTTGCTTCTTCCCTTTTAAGATTTTTCCTTAACGAATTTAATCACTCTTATTTTACTGCCGCTCTCTTTTCCCTCTTTTTTCCACGTTTCCGCTTTTCCGATAGGCGCACGAATCCCATCTCCGCCGAGTCTCATTACATTTTGATGGAGATTCCGCTCCAAAGCTGGATCCGCTCCAACGGAAAATTAACAAATTAAACGAAATCACCCTCTCCGGGGGAACGATACAACTCGGAAACGTTATCTTTCTATTTCGAGGAGAGAGAGAGAGAGGAAAACCTCTAAATTGAATCCAGAAATTTTATAACGGGGAGAGACGTTGAGATTGACGTGATTTAATGGAGATATAAAACGATACCGCGGAGGAAGTTTTTCCCGGAGAATCATAATGTTGAGTAAACATTCCGGGCGATGCGGTCGCCGGGGAGAAAAAAAGGCAGCGATGTAAATGGGAGACACGAAAGCTCGGCCGCCTAACCGTTTCCATCTACGTATGTCTTATCGCATCGGCGTTCTGTTTTAGATGGTAAGACCGCTAAGTGGCTCGTGCGAGATTCTCCGTCCGAGATAAGGCGAGTGTTTTAAAAAGGGAACATGCTGTGGGAGCGCGGCGACACGGTATCGGTCGAATGTCATTAATCAAGACGGAAGATTGTCACGCGATGGAGGTGTACGTACCATTCTACATTTCGGTATCGGGATCGCGTGTGCCCTGATTATATGAACCGTGACTGGCCAATTATGAGACTGAGCGGAGGAATCGAGACGAGATGGCCGTGGAAATTCGGCGAGATTACAGAGATGCGTCCCTCCCGAATAATAAACATCGCGGAATTCCATTTTCCTCCAAATTGAGGGTTGCGGGCGTGATTTTTTTGGGACTTCATAGAGTTGGGAGTGTGCTCGTAAGAGATTCGCTAATTAGGGACGGGTTCGTGGAGTTTTTATAGATTTGGTGGTCGTATTGCGATGTAACCGTGGATGATGATTAAGGTCGACGACGATTACTTGAATAACAATCGGATTTCACAGTTAAGGTACACATATTAGCTATACGTACGTGCACGTGAATAATTTTTAATAGTTTCTATCAGTGCTCATTCTTTCTAAAAGTTGAGAGGAATGAATTCCTCGTCGTAATCCTTGAAAATGTGAACGTAAGAGTTTTATAATAATGGGTTGATGTTACACAGCGAAAAAGAAGTCAAACCCCGCTTTGGTACAATAAAACAATATTTGAGACTACATTACAGATATGTTTGGAAAATATGATTTAGGCCTGAAGATGAGGTAGAAACCTCGAAACCGGTCGTGTTTTTCAAATATAATTTCTGTGGACGAAGTCAAATTTTGTATTTCATGTAGTAGTTATTTCATGTAAATTATTTCATGTAGTTCCGTCAGATATCGCCAGAACTAATTAGTTAAAATCATAATTGTTAAAAATCGTTACATCCTCATCCGGCGGGTCGCGAGTAATTTGGATTTCTTTACATCCAACTGAACCCTGTTCATCTGTTTTATCATCAATTTATTTGAATTCACATGACACTTAGTGCGTAATGTAACTGGTAATGCTTAGCTAATATTCTAAAAATTTGCACATTTTAGTGCTGTACGTTATTTAATATTCATAACGAGAAAATTAAAGATGTGATTTTATGATAATATTTAACACAACTAACATTGGTTTGAAGTATTAAGAGGTTTACATTTAAAAATGTATCGAAACGTTGATGGTTTCGTGAAAATTTGATTATGAATTTTTATGAGAAGATGATGATTGAAGATTAAAAATCCTAGTCTTGCAATTGTACCATCGATAAGTATCTTGCATTTAGATGCTCGTAAACAACTGAATTAGTTAATTTACGTAAAATATTAAAATTGAGTTCTGGATTCAGATAGCAATGATAACATAATTAGTCTATAACATTGATTTATTTGAAAAAGGCGTTATCGGAGCACGAAGAAAATAGTTTTAATAATGATATCCGTTTGATGAATCCTTATCTCATCGTACCAATCAAAGTCCATTGCAGTCATGCGATTATCTTAGAAGTCGATCCTCGTAGAATAAATATAGGCAATTGGTATCTCCATTTGAATTCGATGCAAGAAATTACAGTGATGCCGCGGCTAAGGAAGACAATTTTTTCTGTAGTGGCCTTAATTAGCCCAAAAGCTATCTCCCGTAGAGGAAAGAGTAAATTGCTCATTAACAATGCTAGAATACAACGAAGCCCTATTACCATAAGCAAGATTGGGTAGTCTCATTATGCAATGGTACATTTTGATTTTTTGTGCCTTTGCATGCACTCGAATGCAAATGAGAGATGACGAATGACTTTCTGAGTCTATCCATTTCTCCTTATGGCAATTGGAAGTCTCTTTACGTTTCCTTAATCCTTTTAGATTCCGGACAAAGTTGAAACATGTATACATTGTACAGCTTGATACAGTTACGAAGATATAACTGTTCAATCCCAATTGATCACCTGGTTATCCTTCAAGCTTTCCAAGCCAAGTCTTCGGGGTCTTGAGATAATCATGATATCCGTTGCGACATTCGAAGCGTGCGCACAAAACCTAAGGACGAAAGAAAACGTTGCCCTCTCAAGAGGGTTGCGAAACAATCCCGGATAAACTGGGACGCTTTAGAAAGGTTGCACAGGCGAGTCGTTCGAATTTGCTTTTTTCTTTGCATCTCCTTCGTGCAAACCAGACGTAGGGACAACGAGTGGTTTCCTCCATAGTTCGATATTCGGCTCATTAATCTCTTTCGGAGATCGTTGCGTCGAGAAGACCACGGAAAGAATCCAAAGACCGATCCGGGAAGGTGGGGAGCATCAAAATAGCTCATTACTTAGCACGTTTGATAGTCTAATCGATGATGTAGGTTAACCTCGGAAGCCGTTGGAACGAACTAGCGGAACACGCACGGTTCAGTCGAGATCGTCCATTTGTCAATGCCGGTGCTAATTATATTTTTCTTCGCCACCTACCCTTAGAACAGTTCCCGCCGACCCAGCATTATTTGCACATTCCGCAGGGAGAATGCTTTAAATGCATCGAAATGCGCTGAATTTCTCGCAGCACTAAATAGTAAGATTTATTTGGAATGTTTAATTTTGAATTAATCGAAAGATCTCTAGGAGCCATTAAAGATGAAGGATTGCCAAAGGAAAAGTATAATCGTCTCACAGTCGAATGGCTTTATTTCGTTACAATAATGGAAGTATACTTCGTCGCGAAAACAAACAATTGAGATCTTGCACTCTAGTGTAGTAGATCATTTTGGTCATTCGGCGTATGGCACTTATGTAGCTTCGAAATTCCATTTGAATTTGGAATGAGTCTCGAAGAAAATCGATACGTAGATTTCAATTCTCATTAATATCATCATAAAGTCAATTAATTGTTAATAGTACGTATGGAAGAAAGTTTATACCTTGGGTTTTGTAGTCTTGTTCGTTGTTACTATAACATTACTAACCAAGACATTAACAGTTCGTTTCAACATGGTTGTCATACAGACAATATGCGTGTCTCTATGTGTCTATTTTGGTGCTGTTTGCGTCTATTTTATGATTTGAGCTGGTCGACACGACCTCCAAAATCATTCTGGTAGAACAATCGATTCCTTTGCTGGCTGGATCGGAAAAATTAACGAATTTTAAAGCCTTACCTTAGAAGATTATATAACATTAACTGGTTGGGATATATTTTTGAAAAAGTTTAAATATTTTCCATTGCGGTGCATAATCAACAGGGAAACTGAGGCGATGATATATATCAGTTAATTGGAAAAGGAGCTCGTATCACACATTTTTACTATTCAAGAGGAAAAGTTACCGAAAATCATGAAATTATGGTTGGCAATTCTTTCGCTGGTATCGTTTATAAGCTAAAATTAAAAATCAGATATTTAGAAGCTTAACACTTATTTTATGGATTACAAAAAATCCAATTTCATGTCCAGCACCTTCAATCTTCATCTTCGCTAGTATCGTTTATAAGCTAAAATTAAAAATCAGATATTTAGAAACTTAACACTTATTTTATGGATTACAAAAAATCCAATTTCATGTCCAGCACCTTCAATCTTCATCTTCAATCAAATTCTTCTTTCAGTCAAGTATTTTTGGAACGTACCCTGGAAGTTCAGAAATGGCATCATTTACATAAGGGTAGAACGTTCAGAATCAATACCTTTTGCGTGGAATAATAAGTTGTATGGCACATGCTATACACTGTCATATATATTTTATTATTTAGAATTTGATCCATTCAGACTTGCTGACGAGCATGTAGCCTCGAAACTGTTTGAAAACATTTTTATTTCAATTGTGAAATCTTTCGAAATAAGTACTTAGTTTCAACGTATTATAAACAATAGGTACTGTGTGATTATTTTCATTCTAATAAGAAATTTCATCTAATACTACCGAATAATTCCGGAAAGACAGTTTCTTAAATCTGCCTTTTCAATAGAGCATAATGAAAAGGTAAAATTTAAGCAATATAATAGTTAGTTTGGTAAATTTTAGCAGTTTTCATGTGTTTATTCTGGTATTTTGGAGCATTCAGGAAATTTCAACGTATGCAATTCAGAAGTGGAATATTTTCGTTAGCCGACGGATCATCCTATCCCCGTAGTTCTCTATTAACACCCTTTGTTTCATCGACCCTCCCTTCTTTTGGAAACTTCTTCCGCCAATCTGCCGTGCACCGACCCGCGGATTAAGAGGTCAAACCCCGCCACTAAGCGTTTATTAAGGGAGTGAGGGCTAGCGACGCTAGAACCGTGGGAAATGGTAAGGCGTCGACCGCGGTGGACATCACAGGATGGAGGTGCCACCACCGCAGAGAGCGGGAAAGAGATTCCGCGAGTCTCCCAGTTGTCACCGCTACATCCTAATGACACGAGCAACATGCTGCGCGACAGATCCAGGTTGTTTCCGCCTCGGGAGGCGAGAGATCCGATGGTTTCCACTCTTGCGATGGCTCGTTAACTGTTCCCGTCGCCTTCGGAAGGGGACCGCGATCTTTTCAGATGCGGGGTTTTATATCGAAGGGAACATTCTCCCAGTTAGGCCTCGCACCGTCCTCTTCGCCGTGTTTTTGCGGAAGATGCGCGCTCGTCTCAGTGCAGCAGTGGAGGGCGAATTAACCCAGTGGCCCCGACTCTGCGCGTAAGAGACATGCCAGGATAGAAGGGGTGACGGAAGGGAAGGTGAGAGAGTGGGTGGGGGGAGAAGATGATGAAGAGGTATCGGAGGAGGTGGGACGGAGCGAATTGTAGTGGAATGGGGATGCGAGCGGTATGTATGCAAGGTGATTTGAGTTTCCAAGCAGGAATTACTCTTGAATGTGGGGATGTTTACGGTAACCAGAGGAGACAAATTCAAAGCTAATTCTAATAAATTCACGAATGACGAAATTAGAGCAAAATGGAAGTTTGTAAGCTGAATTCAATTTTGATTTTTATTGAGTAGGAACAAATATCAAAACTAAGAAACATAAGAATGCTGAAATGGAGCAATAAATTAAAAAATGGACGCTACTCATGGGAAACGTACTTATTATATGTCAAATATTTTCATATTGAAGTATGGCCAAGATGTGAAAAAATATCCTGCATTCTTATTATTTCTATTGTATAGGAAGAAATATCGCAATTACGTTCAGTTTATTAATTATCAACGAAGACAAACGACCCTTACCTAACAGGAAAATCCGAATAGCTGGGACTCGAAGCCGCGACTTTAGATTTGTTAGAACGTTAGCACGATAAGCAGTCAAGGATCACCAATCAACCACAAAGGAGCATTCTAAGTTTCATAAGAAAACTTCTAAGAGATGAAATACGTTTAAAATCGTGTATTCTCTTTGGAGTGTTCAAGTACTTCCTGAAACCTTTGATGAACATAAAAGAACCAAAACGTTGCGGAACAGATAATAGAATTTGTCACGCTGATCACGAAGAATTTACCAATTTAGAATTAAAGAATCACAAAATTATAGAGTTCGCAAATCCGATAGTGGGGGCCATCGCTAAAAAAGTATCTCCGACAACACTATGGATTTATCTCTTCAATAATAGTTACATAGGTGGATTTATATGAGTAGGTATATAATAATGTATATAGTATGTACTATTATCAATTTTAAATTATATCAATTAGCATTGATTTAGCGTCATCTGCTCGTTAAAGAAAATTTGAGCAATTTTGACCGTATGTATATCAACATCTAACTAAGAATTTTACAGGTGAGAAAGAACTTATGGTATTGCAATGTGGGGCATAATGTTCTCTCCCCTCGGGAGTGCGGAAATATTTGCACCTCTAACAGAGACATGGAGTCATGGAGAGTTTTTGCATCAGGCTTACCGAGCAAATAGGAATACGGAAGAGATCAATCGTGACTTGCTCCTCTCTTTCTCCCTTTCCCATCCGTTAACTCTACTTTTTTGAAAGGTTAGTAGAGTGTGCCGCGATTCTGTGGGAGGAGCGGGAACGAAACAAAAAACGCGAACTAATCCATGGGATTCGAAGGGAAGCAATCTTCCCCTGCCTTCCTGTCCCAATTAAACGCTTATGCTCCCTCATTAAACGTTTTCTTCCTGTTTTTGCAACAATAAAATTTCAGGTGAGGCGATAAACGATCGAGCCGAGCGATCCGCGATTTTTTTAACGACCGAATAACATTACTTGCAATATTTTCGCTTATAAATTTAGAACCGGGAACCTGGTTTCGAGGCCACGAGGTGCATGACGTCAAAATGGAATTTCTCATGTTTAAGGCTCCCTTGTGGAATTTTACGATTTTGTAATTAAAGTTACGCTGTAAAACGCACGGCTGTATTGCTTCGGTGCGGATTAAAGATGTCTCTACCTCCGGTTTAATCAGTCACAGTTCCCCCGTTGAGGGTTATGAGCATCATCTTTTTGTCCTATTGATTTTCCGTATCCTGCGGTTCGAATTCTAGGCACGATCGAGTTATGCTTCACGATAAGGGGACAAATATAGCTCGCACATTACCCAACTTTCGGCCAATGAGAAGGCCTCATAGAAAAGTAATATCAGAATTAATAGGTAATTTGTGGAGCACATTTCCGATCTTTTAAGACTGAGCGTCCTCATTCCCCCATCAGAGTTCCATGTCTCATATTTTCTGGGTTATCTCCTAGAGGAATTTAAATCTGTTTCATGTTAGCTGTACGAAAGGAATCGTTAAATTTGTACATCTATATTTTACGTTTATGATCTAGGATGTAAATCTTCTAGTGCCGTTGTATCTGCGGGCGTTATGGTTATAGATCTCTAACCTTTACAACCGTAAACATCCGTACGATATTACTCCATTGAACGCGAGGAACCAATTTTTTCATGTAATTCATTTTCACTGAGTCTCATTAAACATACATGAGGCTTTATTTCTGAGTGTTCTCATTGAATAGAAAGTTATTCTCTCCACCGAAATATTTACTGGTCTATACACCTACACCACATACGTAGTTATGTTAATCCCAATAAAAATGTTTGACGGGAATGTAAAATTAGAAATTTAAAATGAATACTTTGCCACTTTTTGTTAACAAGCATTTTCTCCAAGACGAGTCGAATAAAAGTGGATTTTGTAGATAATTTTTCAGTCATTGGAAACTAAAAGCGTTCTCATCTCTTCACTTTCGTCTCACTTCGCTGTTCAAGAATTGTATTATTTTTATTATATTAGCTCGATACATTTTGGTATCAAAGGTTTCACATTTCACAATGCTGTTTCCTCGGGCACGTAACTCCACGGTCTTTCATTCTGGAGTTTAGAATGCAGAGGTTCGATGCAATTTCTTTCCTCGTTTTACTTGCTCACCCTCTTTTAATCTTATCTCATCTTCGTTATCGCGGACGTTCTAAAAGAAGCGATGCCTAAGAAAAGTTGCCTATAACTATCGCCATTATATTGATGTAAACGTACTGATACTCAATATTGAAAAAACTCCAAAAACCGCCAACAATGCAACATCTTTGATGGATTGCTACAGTGGTACATTCATGAATTGATGCATTCTCAAATATGACGTTAATATATTTATCATTTAATTACATATTTGTAAAACAATAACTACGATTTTCATATCAATCTTCTTGATGATATACATTTGGGTTTACTGAGTCTACCCTCTGTATCATCATTCACACATTCTCTTGATACAAACGTATCTTTATGAGATGTTTCTGGCATCCTTTCGAATACGATACATGAACAAAGGAAATCTCATTTATATATGATGAATGGTGAATGTCGTTATAGCTTTTCGCTTCTGATACCTTTATACATATTACATCATAAATCCATTATCCAGCAATTCACCTGCCAAGTCTTCAATCCTCCGACTCATCAACCAATATATACGTATTCTTCCTTATCTTCGTCCCTTACTCATAAACCCTTGATACCTTGCCAAATAATTGATTCTTCTGGACGAGGATCGGGACCGCTAATTCTTTTCCAACAGGTGAATGCGAGGGCTGTTCAAGGAGTGACACACTCTTTCTTTCATTATTTTCTACTTTGGTTGAATCATCACACAATACAGAGCCGAGCCTAGCCTATATGCCACCTTATGGTGCAAACATTATTTGCCCCTTAAAATTTAATACCAAAACCATAAATTTCCTGATTTGCAGGAAAAATTATTTTGTAATACTTTGAGAAACCAGTGTTTTAAGACTTCGTTTCCCTGCTTACATTGGTTACAAAACATCAGTAACGGTTAATAATGCATTTTCTGTAAACTAACATAGTAAATAGCATACGAAATAGTAAATCGTTAATATTTCAGAATACCTTCGAGTAACATTATCATCGCTTAATTTAAATTATATGATTTTTATGAAATCTATTTTAGCAACTAAATATGAGTTTCTAAGAAAAATTTTATTTCAACCTAAATAACTTTAATTAAATCCACTGAACAAATATTCCTTCTTCGTCTTGAGTTAATCTTTACTCCATACTATATTTGCCAATCTTTAATTTCACAACATTATCTTTCCAATATAAACGTGTGTATTACTCAGGAAACAACGAAAAATGTTATCGTAATAATAGTAATGGTTGGCTACACTTCTATTACCGCCCCTAAGATGCAGCCGCCCGGGTGCGATGCACCCCTTGCACCCATAGGATGGCGCGGCTCTGACAAGATACTTTCCATATGTTTCCTACCCACCTCAGAGCACTGATTTCGGCGTTTTTCGTTAGAGGAAACAGTCCTCGGACACAAAGCGAGGGAAAGGATTTTCAACACCGATTCAACAACTCGCAATTCTGACCATCAGTTAACATCCACAATAGACTTCCGGAGATCGGGCTATGCTGCTGGAAAGCGCAAAATAGGTCATTCCGACGTATCTCATCCAACGTATTACACCCACATCCACAGAGAGGTTTAATGAACTCCGCACTCCTCGGGAGCGAAATTTCCGTCACGTATCCATTCATAGTTCCGCCCGCTAAGCCCGTTAAGAAATTCGGCGGACGAAAAATCCCTCGCAAGCTCGAGTCACGAATGGGCGCAGCAGAAAAGGGAACTTTTCAACGAGGAAGAGACAGGATTCTGTCGCTCTTCAGTCGTGGCGCATGTGCGCGATGCATAAAGAGGGTTACACGGACAATGGGATGAAGAGAGAGGGCGATTCGTATGAAAGAGGCGCCGGGACGTCGCTTCCATAACAGCTCCGTTCTATTTGTACATACATTTGTTTGTGCGTGTTTCTGCGAATGCGGATCTCTCTCGTAATATAACTTATTTTTTTCCGTTCCGGAAGCGCCGGGAAAACACCATTTCTCCTCTGCGGCAATGAACGAAATCTTGTTTTGTATCCTACATTTTTTTCCATCCTGTCCCTTTTCGTTATTCATTTTTCCTATTATTTTTCGAAGTCGGTCTTTCACTGGTCTCTGGTTCACTGGTTTCGCCTTTTTACCGGTGTTTATGACGGGATTGTGCAGGTTTTCCGCATAACAATCCTTTTAAATCTTCCTTCGCGTGTAACGCTTTTAATTTCGGGTTACTCAACACCTTATGCACATCAGAGGAAAAATTACAATCAGTACGTTCCTCTGAACAGGTACAAAGAGGAAATTTTGCAGTTTCTTCTTTGTGATTTCCTCACTTGTGGAAAATCGTGGAATCCTCGTCGTGGAATGTCTTCTTTGAGCTGCTAATTGCGTGGTAACACCTCATAACGTAACTTATTTCAAAATTTTCACCACACGGAAGAAAAGAAAAAAAATTAATTTTATTCCTTCCGAGATATCATCTGACTCTTTCTGACAATGAAAGAATGAAAATCCTTGGTTCCGATTCCAACAAGAATCGCTTTTCTATTTAAATTTCTCTGAATACTCAACTGATATTATGTTAACATTAGGGGCGCATCCAGAATTTTGCTTAGAGGGCTGAAATTAGGGATCGTAACCAATAGTATGATAAGTTACACTTAATGTTGTAACGCGAAATTATCGATTCTCTCCATAAAAAGTATTGAAAATAAAGGAATTTTTGGAGTTTTCCTCATATTTATTGACAAAACTCTTTAGTATTAGGTTCTGAAGGACATACTTTTGGAATCATGTAGGGGGCTAGCGCCCGTCAGCCACTCCCATGAATGCGCGCCTGGAATAATGTTTTTCTTCGTCCCCAGCTTCCAGCAAATTGCTTCCTATTTCCATCTTTTCCGTCCAATTTTCCCATTTCCTTTCCATTGCGATCTTCTCGGAATGTGAAAGGTTGCCCATCGCGGCAGTTTTCCATCCAAGCTCCCTCTGTAATAGAATTTTTATGTACGAATGTGTCTAGCCTAGTTCTTTCGCATCCGTTTAAGGAAAATTCAATCAAGATCAATCTCCGTCACGGGAGAAGAAACTCATTCCCATTTATCAATTACTCTTAAGTATTTTCAACTTTGTCAAGGTAAGACAAAGATTCCATTTCTTGAAAGTCAGAAATAGGCAAGCTAGCATAGTTTCCGAAGGTATAAATGAATTTTAATGAATCGAAAGGATAAAAAAATGCGTAGATGAATCCTCGAGGTTTACGTCAATGAAAATATTTTCACAGAGGAGTTATGCGAGCTAGTAATACTGAGGCTATGTTAATTCGTGCATTTTTTCCTCTGAAAACACCTCTGCGTTGCGCCTAAGGTATTCCTGATTGGAATAAAAATTAATTGCAGGGTAAATGTATCCTTTGAAAGATTAGAATAGATAATATCACTGGAAACCCAACACCCTCACTTTCTCTCAACCAAGACGGGCATCTCGTTGCACGGACCGCGTAAAATAATTCGATACTTTACATACACACTCTAGTTATCCCGAACGTTCTTACGTAACTACCCTTCTACTCCCTTTCTCCACTCGGTACTGCGCGTCTTTAAATTCTAGCACGACGTTCCTTAGCCTTTGTTTTGTTTTTATCGAATGGAAGTTTTTATCGCATCTCAGATATTTTGTTCCTGCTTCTTGTGTAATACTATCACGTCCTTTACGAGTTGTATATCTGCCGCAGTTGAAATGAATTTCCTTATTCGTGCGAAATAGAACAGTGGTAAATTGTTTAGATCGTTATATTTTGAATCTCCATTTACTCTAAATTTGATTATTATTTGTGAATGGGCGTTTCTTGTCTTTATGCAGTAAACACTTCTCTATACTGCGAGGTAAATGTAACCGAATACTTCGTCTCTCTGAAACTGTGCTTCTTTATTTCTCAACTGCACTTATAAGTGTGAAATCAGTTTCACGCCACCATGAACTAAACACATTTCACTTCACAATTTTTTTGTATAAATGAGTTCAAATGGATGAAGAAGGAAGTATAATAAAATTACACGACCGATTTCGGAACTTTATGCCAAAAAACGATTAAAAGGTAATAGAGTCACGTGAAAGAAACTATAAAGCATAGTTTTGATTCGGAGCACAAACAAGTCATATAAACCGACATTGGTTTCTTTCTCTGTTATTTTCCTCCATTAGCGTATGTTCCTCAGTCGTTGCTCCTTCAGGTGATGGCGTCAAGCGTCGAAAACCGTTTTGTATTTTTAAACTCAATATGCGAAGGCATACTGTAGGACCATAGTAATGGAGAAGAAACCTCTCGTACTCTTCCAAAGATTTTATTGATGCGACATTAATCGTTTTGTATTTTTGATCATTTATGGATAATTCCGTAATAGATTCATTTGAAATAAATCACTTTATGTTGGTTGTTTTTCAGGATCAAGTCATCCTTTATTTCATTAAAGGAATTATGACGCTAAAACATTTAAAAATATTTTTAATACACTTTGTTCCACCTCCTTATAACCTCCTCGATTTGCTCCCGTGAGATATGGGATAAGACGCTAGAGTTTCTAATTTTGACCATCCGGAGTCTCTCGTGCGTATTCTATTACCCGTCATTAATTGTTTATCAATTTCGATATCAGTGAAAATCTAATGTATTTTCGATCATGTTTATAATGTATTTCATTCATTTTCTGTGGAAGGAGTCAGACTGTGTTTTCTTCGAACTGATCATGGAGAAGTTCCACCAAGTATCGCCAGAATTGATTTAAGTATTTATTTCCCTTAATACGTCCCTGATGATAACTATAAGTTAGCTGGAACCGGTGTACTAAATAAACTCTGAGTAGAATTTTTACACAGTGGTTTGATTTAACAGAACATTTTCGTAGAATTACTTTGATATGACAGTATTAAATTCAAAATCCTGATGAATCTGAGTTCTAATAAAAATGTCACCAGACTGTTAAGGGAACTACGAAATGCGACCTATGTGATATATATCGCAATGTTTAGCCCACGTTTAATAAAAAAATTCATGCTTTGGAGTTCTGTTTGATGCTAGAAAACAGACTCGAAGTGTTGGGAGGAAATGGAATTCAGCGGTCTTAAGCCATACATAAAATGTGTTTGCCTTCCTGTGATAGAAGAGTTTGGTACTCCGGAGTAATATTCGATCAATTCCCTAAATTGTGTATTTTATCCATTAAAATCCGAATAACGAATAAAACGGAAATTCAAGATAGATCAAAAATTATCCAACCTCGAGAATGTTCTTCGATTGCAAGTCACAAGAGAGTGCCAAATGGAGAATTTACAGGGTCTTTACATACTTTTGCAACACGAATCATAACAGCTCTGGACTTCTTTGATATCAATAAGCCCAGAGAACCTCTTTGATTTGCACTGTTTTGGAAGCTCCGTCGAACAAGACGTAGGGAAAAAGACGCGGATGACGAAGAAAAGTGAGGAATGGAAATGAGAGAAGAGAAAGAGGTCATAAAAGGGATATGAAGAAGGAGAAGAAATGCAAGGAGACGTGTTCGTAGAGGTACGAAGAGTGTCGTGCTTGGGAATGAAGAAGAATGCTGAGCGTAGGTGGCGGGAAAGCGTGGCGAGAATGGGAAGGCAACCGGAATACGAAGCAACGAGGGGGAGGAGAATAGCCCAGGGAAGGAGAGGAAGTACACGTCAAGGTAGTGCGGCGAGGGGAGGAAGTGGGTGAGGGATGTGGGCCGAGGAGAAGAGGAGAGAAAGGAAAAGGGAAAGGCAAGGAGAGGAAAGAGGATGATAGAAAGACGGACGAAGAGATCAGAAATCATGGACGATGTGGGAGAGAACAGTGAAATTAGTGACGATATTGTAATGAAGGGAATGAAAAGGACAGTAAAAATCATACACGACTTAAGTTTGTTGCTCATAGGACATGAAGACAAACTCAAATTAAAATTCAGTTGAGCTGAGTTATTCGTTTAAGATGGACGTTGTTGGGGAGAACTGTGAAATTAGAAAAATCAAGATATTGGAATGGAGGGAACGAAAAGGACTGTTAAAATCGTACACGACTGAAATTCCTAGCTCATAGGACTTGCGATGAAGGCGAATTGTCAAAATAAAAGTTCAGTTGAGTTTTTCGTTTAAGAAGTGCAGTTTTTTCGTTATTCGATCCTAGAAAGCAGCAAAAAGTTTCATTTAGACTAAAAATTCTTTAGTTTACTCTCAGTTCGGGGTATCTTTGTTAAGGGCAAGTAGGATCTTCAAGAAAACTCGAAGTGTTGGGAGGAAATGGAATTCAGCAGTCTTGAGCCATTCGTCAAATGTGGAAGGCCACTTCCTATAATAGAAGAATTGGGCATTCCGGAGTAATTTTCATTCAATTTAATTTTATTCCCAAAATTGTCTATTTTATCCATTAAAATACGAATGAATAAAATAAACATTCAAGAAAGAACAAAAATCAATCGTCCGATCTCAAGAATGTGCTTCGATAGTAAGTCATAAGATATAAGCACAACTTTATAAGCTTTTCTGACACGAATCATCACAGATCAAACTTTAAAAAATTACGTAAAGTAAGCAAAATATAAGAGCAGATAAAATATGCGATCTATCGTGATCAATTATCGGTTAATAATTATTCGAACCGGGGTGGTGATGTTGTGATTGAGTTGGTACTTCATTAGATAAGCTGGTGGAATATTGTATCTCGGGACAACCATGGTTCTTTAACCGTCTAATAATTTAGCTGGAAGCATTTCCTCGGAAATAATGCGTCAAACGCTTCTCATTGTTAGTTTATTACCATTTTCTTGCTCGCCGAACTTACCTGGTTTGCAGGAGAGAAACAAACTCGTTTCCAGATACATTTTTATTTTATACATCAGAAGATAAAAGCATCTTACCGACCAGTAGATTACCATCCTGGTCGAATCTGATTAAGCAAAATAAATTTCAATCCGTGGAAACTACGAATTACTCGTTATTTCTTGTTCTGATCATTTCATCTTACCGCTCAATTTACTGCGAATTTGCGTCTTGTTGCAAATCAAACAGATATTTTCGAGGCGTAAAGTAATTCGTGAATAAAGGGAAGGGGATGAATATTGGTTGAAGGTTGCAAATTGCGCGATTTTTAAAGTCGAAGAGCGGTGTTTGAGAAGAGTGAGTAGGACAATCGGATGAAGTCCTCTCGTGTTCTACTCCAGGTCAGATAAATCGTTGCCGACCTTTCGATTTCCATCGTCTTCAGGACGATCCATCTGACCTGGTGGGGAAGCAGAGAGGACTCAATCCATAGTATACGCCAGGAAAGGACGAATCCCTCAGAGGAATCGGAGACGAAGTGAATGACTTCTCTCGGGGAGAGGAAAAATTCTCGCCCTGAATGCAATTAGTTTTGCATTTGAACGATCAAGAACGGTGGGTTATGGGAGAGGTTATCTCTTTAGCGGATGAAGGAAAACGGAAAATTACAGATTGGAGACAAAAAGAAAAAGGGACCGCGGCGTTGATGCCAATTCCCCGTTCTTTACTCTGGATGGGGCTTGCCCCAGCGTTGCAACATTTGAGTGAGTCCAGTGCATGCGCTTATAAGGAAAGGGATTGGGAAAAGTATAGGAAGCGAGCTGCTAATAAATTAGAAGAAATTAGAATATTGTAGAGAGAAACATAAGAAGAGATCAAGGAAACGGAAAAAGGTTTGAAAAGGCTCACTTGTAAACGTAGTTTGTAATTTTTAAATATGCGTTTAAAGCATAGTCCACGGATCTAAAATCATGGCTTATTTTCACTTAAAAAGTTCATAAAATTTTCTATCATAAGGTTTTAAACTTTTATTGAAAAGTTTGTACAATTTTCTATCCTGAAGTTCGAAACAATTTTTTATCCAACGGAAGTGGTAATGAAGTAAATTGTGGTTGGAATCTACTCCAAACAGTGAGTCACAAAACTCAATTTAAATATCTTTTTGATGAAACTATTGAACTAATAATGATCTGTGCGTTACTAAAATTTTAAACTGCTGCGAAGTATATAATCAGCTCTCTGCGAAGTCTGTGTAGGATATGATGCGGCCCTGTTAAACCCCTGCTTTAAAAGAAACATCAGGAAAGGGAGGAATGCGCATAACTACAAAAATTAACGACGAGAATCTCGAGGAATAAATTAAAGATAGAAAGGGAAAAAATTAAAGTTAGGCCAGATTTATGAGAGGCAGGAAATGAGCCAAGAATGGGATACATTATACGGAGATGGGCCCCACAGAAAGACGGTAGTTAGAGTGGAATATAAATCAATACTAGCTTCAGCCGGCGAAAGAAATCACTTTCCACTGGACGAGACATTTATGCGAAACACTCGGTTGGATTTTTTTCAATGGGCATATTGTGTAAGCTCTTTCAAGTATGTTGGTATATTTACCCGCCTCATCATTTATCCAGGCTTGTTTAATTGGCTTAGTACTAAACTTTCCTTATCTGTATACATTTTGTTCTCATATAAATAATTTTCAACTATTTCAGTCCTTTTTTAAATGCGCAAAAACTCATTTTGTGGTCTTTTTTGTGTTTTTATATATTGCAGTCTACTTAAAAATGTTCTCTAATATAATTACTCACAAATTCATGAAAGTTTCCATCTGAAGAGAATTTCTACTAACGGAAACAAATTATTATTGCAGATACTGCAGATAATATTGGAGTTTCTGTCTCTGAGGTGCTATCCTTATCTTTTTCTCGGGTTTACATACATATATTCATATAATATACATAGTGTACTGTATGAATATATTGTATATTAGTATGGATTATCATACCCTCACACAATACTATGCGAAATATAGTGTAAGTTATTACGCTCTGGATATACTGCCCGGGGTTCTTGGATAGCCAAGTAGGTAGGTATCAAGGCACTTTTGACATTACCAACACAATTATTATTGGCCTACTGGTACATTAGATGGAAGAGGAGGTTGAATAGCGTAATTCTCGTCTAAAAGAGATGTCAGCTGACTAAATAACAAGTCTTTCCTATCGGTAAATAGAAATTACGAAATTAAATAAAATTCATGAACGCATGAAGCCATAGGAAGGAAATTCACGAGGAAAAGGATCTTAAAGTTGCAATACGAAGGAAATTTTTTGGGCGGGAGAGAAACACCAGGAACAAGCAGGTTGATAGTGGAGGGTGTGATCCGTAAATATATCAACCCGCGGCATTAATTCAGAACGAAGGAGATTGGGAGCGATGAAGATGTGGTGCTACCGAAGAATATTAAAGGTCAGATGGACGGAGTCACCAATGACAAAGTCCTACGAAGAACTGGAGAGAAAAAAAGTAATGAAAACTGAGTTGAAGAAGAGACAAACTAATTGGACATATATTGCGACACAATAGCACATTGAAAATTGTAATAGTGGGAAAAATGGATGGAGAGAATTACAGACCGAGAATGGACACATGAGGGAAATTATGATTGAATGATGTCAAAGTAAAGAATTGTGTAGGAATGAAGCAGTTGGCTGAGACGAGAGTAGAGTGGAGAGTTGCAACCAATCTTCGGATTGATGACTCTCGGTGATGATGCAGCATTAAAGTATCTTCAAAACAGACAAAAATGCAGCTATTTACCGCTCTTAGTTACCGGCGGAATCTTTTGCTTTATTTAAAGATCGATTGCGCGGATTTTTGACTTGTTTATAGCAGTTAATCAAGCTCGCTTTTTGGCAGATCTCTTAAAGGCGCCCTTGGTTGGTTAACCTCTTCATTTATCTCCTTTTCCCTATGTCTGAAGAATGGAAAGACGTCGTCGCCGCGATTGGCAATAGGTGAGAATGTCGAGAGGGGGAGAAATGTGTGGGAAGGGTGGAAAGGGAGCGGTGGCGTAACGACGCATTTTCCGCGGGTGGGAGGAGTAAGTTGTTGGTGCATTTGCTATATTTGTACTAGAAGATGAAGCGAATGAGATGGAGAGGGGTGAGATGGATGGGGGAGCTGGTGGGAGTTGGAGGCACGGACTGAAGAGCGGAGTGCGACGGCGCTGAGGGGAGTAAGGTCGACGTCGTTTGAGTGGCGCGTTTCAGATTGACCACGTTCTGTGTACGCGGGTTGCATATTCTCCCGAATCAATCGCTCGTTCCATCTGTCTCAATCCCTTTTTCTCCCCTCTACTCACGTCTCCCCATCTGATTCTTTTTCTATTCCATCCAATGAAATATTTTTCCCTCGTTAAATTTTACCGTCATCAGGATTATAATCGTTCCTGGTACATTATCTTGATGAAGGAAATATTTCCGCTCTTCTTTTGGATAACTTGGCAATCCACCAAATCGGAGAGAAGGCAGTCTTCTTCGTAGCAGTGATAATATGAAACCCAATGAGGTATGAAATATGCTGGTTAATGGCGCCTCTAAATGTTATGAAAAGTGCTATCAATTCTTTCTGCCATGACTTTGTGGTAGGTCCCCGTAACGTAAAGAATGAAAAGGTGTAACTTTTACCCGTACCACGGATTAATTTACTAAGCAACCACGGTTTCGACGCTTCCCCTGATGATGGCGCAAAGCGTCGAAACTATAGTCACTTAGTAAATCATTTCGCGGTACTGCTAAAATTTACATCTTTTCATTCTTATGCTATAAAAATTGTTATGCATTGGGTAAATGCGCTGCACTTACGATAAAGTTTTCCGTTCGTAGTATTCTGGCACCTGTAGAAAAAGTGACAAACAAAAGAAGCAAACTACCTCAGTCCTCATCTTGCACAGTGAGCCTCATTATCTCTCTAAATTTCGGCAGTTAATAGTGGAGTGTTTTCATATACAGTCCAACCTCCGGGAAGAAGACTGTATCGAGAGGAAAATTTATTTCATAACAAGAATTTCCGTAGCTTCCCTAAAAATTGTGGTTTCTATGAAACTTTTATTTCAATTTTATTTCACGACGCTAATGGCGACTTTAAAGAGTGAAATTCCCATTTATACGGTCTATTTGCACTATCATATTTTAAATACATAGAGAAAGTCCTAATTTGTAATAATATGGGGTACCGGATAGCCAAGTGGGCAACGCGTTCGGCTTCGGAAAAAGCGGACCCGGGTTCGATTCCCGGTGGGGCCTACGTGCTAAATGACCAAAGCAGTCAAAGCACTTTTAACAATAATACTACTAATGGTAAGATGATATTTCTCAAACATGAATATTAATTTTCATACCTCTGTGCCATTTTTTAATTTTGATACGATATTTTTTTAATACTACTAATTTATTAAAGACAATAACTTCCAACCGAAGCCTGAAGATTCTCTCCGATCAACGTTTTATAACGGAATAAATTTGTAAATTTATAATGCGAATTTCGCACTTTAATCTAGATATAACTCGCTCGTCTGTGTTAGCGTCTCTTCTCAGTATAGTCCCTTGGCAGTTACTGTCAAAGGCAAGGGATGGTCAGACGACCTCCCAGTTTGGCCGCTGGTCATGAAAATTCAGAGGCATTTGAAACAAAAAATTACTCATGCTTAAAGGTATGAATTCTTTCCAGATGCCTTTTCTCGGCATCACAAAGGTCTGCTGAAATGTTCCTGTTGAGCATATCCGTCGAATCTATATCGATGGAGACTTCCTGCGCTCTTCCGAAAGTCCCTTCGCCCACGGATGCGATATTTTACGGCACCTTCCTTCCTTCTCTTTGGTGATGCCAAGTTATAATGGACTTCCCGCAATCATAAAATAAATATTCCTGCCCTTCTTTCCACGGATTCCTTTCTGTTGCGGTAATAAAAATTTGCATTTATATACATTTATGTTGCCGTGAACATTTCATTACCGCCGGCTATCTTTGATTTTTGAAAATATATAAATCCGATGCAGATGCAGGATTTTCTTTATTGCAATGAGATAGTAAGTTGTGGAAAAGAGGGAAAGTGATGAATGATTTTCCATTGATTCCGTAGACACTTTAATATTCAGTTTAGACAAAATGATTTGACATCTGTCTAATTTGAGATGAAGAAAAACTTTGTAAACTTCCCGCAATTTTATTCTTCCGACATGTTTAAGGTGTATAGCCATCATCAGGTACATATGTCGGAATATCTGAAGCATTTATTCTTCAATGGCAGTTCTAGTAGTGCGTTTTAGTTTTAGAGTAACGTGAGAAAGACGAAGGGTTCGAGAAAGTGATATAATTCGTGAGCTTTGGGGTAGACGAGATGTTTGCAAAATCCATGGTTCCGGTCAGAGGAATAAAGCTGGAAGGTACGAAGTGTTTTTTTTTGTCAATTAATATGGTGCTCATGTATTTTCATACCGAATACATCAGGGATTGCGAACCTTTTGTGGCCATATTTGGTTAATATAAAAACTTGCGCGTCAGTATGGTGCGGAAACATAGAGGGAGATATTGTTATTATCTATTTTATTATCTATTTTATTATCTATTTTATTATCTCAATGATGGGATTAATATGTAGTAATTGACGTTAATAATCATTAACTTTTATCATTAATGGGCCGAATCCACATTCATTTACTATGGGACTTAATTTTTTAAGTGAATTATATATGTTAAGGCTGGTCTCATAAGAGTTCCGCGTGCCAATATTATTCTCTCTCGCGCCATTCTAGGCGCGTGTGCCATATGTACGCCCTGGAATACATCTGTCATCATCGAGGAAAACAATTCATGGAAACGCATGTAAAAACTATCAAATAATAGTTGATTTTAAAGTTAAATAGTAAATAGTTAAATATAAGTCAATTTTATCTTATCTTAAAAATAGTTATTTAGCATTATTTTAGAAATGATTATTGTTTTTGAAATGGGAGGAATTGAGTGTTAGATATCTTGAGGGGAAATATTACAGAAGAAAGAAGTGGAAGAATACTTGTAAAAATAGAACGGGAAATACAGAGATGAAAGTTTTCGGGCGATAGAGAGGGAAGAGACTGCGAGTAAAAGAAACGGAATTAGATGGGATATTTCAGGCACACGTACCTTCCTAGATTTAGCTGATGCTAAGAATGATTATTTAAAGATAGAAAGAAAAGCTCTTACTTTTTTAGCATCTTAGAGATAAACAGGCTCCAATAAAACTCTTCCGTGCAAACTTTCTTAATTCCTTATTCAAAGCTCGAAGGTTAGAAACGGCCGTTAAAAGCTTCAGGTAGCGAATTTTTTTCGTGACCGATCTATTTTCGTACCCAAAAATTGCCAATGTATGTGGATAGAATGCGGGAGAAACGCCTGTTAAATCTGAATATTTCATCCGATGGCGAAAGCGGTCCCGGGTTCGATTCCCGGTGGGGGCCTATGTGCGAAATGACCAAAGCAGTCGAAGCACTTTTAACAATACTACTATTATATTTCATCCGAAAACTGATATCGTTATTTAAAATTTCGAATGAGGTTTCATTACTCTTAATACATTTTTTTATTATAGTTGAAAACAATCAGAAATCTATTAAAATAACTTCGCTAATGAATGGCGCTTAAAATCGCTGTGGACGAATAAAAGAGTTGATGTAGCATTTACTGTAGCTACGTACTACTCTATTTTGGTTACTCTTTTTGAATTACTTTAGTATATTAGTTGTATTTCCTAATCCACTGCCATATGCATCGTGGGTTTTTCTCCAAAAACCTTCAGTTAAGAAGTTTTCCCCCACTACCCAAATCTTTGTGTTTTTAGAAATATCTATATTTAGTTATATNACCCAAATCTTTGCGTTTTTATAAGTATCTATGTTTAGTTATATGTATTAGTTTATATTAGCAATATTTTATATACTGTATTTAGAATTTTTCTTTTACTCATGTTTGAAGTATTTTTGAGATTTTTTGCATAGATTTAAGTTAATTTTAGTAAATTATTTTAGTTATTAATGTAACATTAGTAGTGATAAAATGTGATATCCCAAGGCGGAAGAGAGGCCATTTTGGACTAACCTCGCCGAAAGATTAATAATAATAATATCCACGACTCTATCTTCGCAAACGAATAATTAAATAGCGACTGCTACTGTGGCATACGATATTTATTCAAGACGACCTGTGAAAGTTTCACCAACATCAGATAAAACATCCAGGTAAATGCAAATACTACACCTTCCTTACTATTAGCTACCTATATCTTGAATCTTGAGAGGTTTTTTAAATGATTGTGACCTTATGTTTTGAAGGCTTGGGTATCTTGAATAATAATTGCTTCTCGCTACACCTAGGTATAAGTCACCTTTTATGTCTTCCTTAGTAGTGTGTTCGTTAAAATTCACTTGGTTTTCTTCTGATTTCTCGACAGCATATTTCAAACGAAAGATTAAGACCCGGCAGTAGCGCAGCCAGGATTCTTACAGGGATGAGATAATCATGCACGCTACATCTTAAAAGGGACGTTAAAAAATTCCCTTCAAAAACATGATAATATAACTGGATAAAAATAAGATTTTCACGGTTTTATAGCAAAATAATTGTTCTTTCCGAGATTGGGGAACTAGATTGTGATATCTATCCTAATGAATTTAACCCTCTTGGGGAGGGGAGGAATAACCCTGAAAACCTCCCCCTCGCTGCGCCACTAAACCCTGGTAGTGTAATGTATACTTAAAATGGACTTAAACCATTTTTTGATTATGGCTTGGTACTATAATGGTTTAATAGAGTTAAAATTAAGATCTTAGATCCATACTAATTCATAATCTATAAATAAAGGATCAATAATAGAATAAATTCTTTAATTGAAACAGGAAGATAATCCCAATTAATTTCATTTCAATAATTATTATCATAGAAGAACACACACAACCGTTCCCTAACAGAAAATTCTGAGTAGTACGAACCTAAGAACATGGTTATGGAACGCTAGCATTCTAACCACTCTGTCACCGCACCCGGTATAGATTATTGATGATAGATTTGTTGACAATTTTCACTTTCACCCTAAAAATCCACTAAGTCCATTTTATACATTATAGGAATGTCTTGTGAAGGAATATTTTCTTCGTGTGTGGATAAAATCCTTACTCTCGAATCCTATCTTTCTTCCTTCCCCGTCTCTTCGCCCCATTTTCTCCACTTCCCTATCCTCTTCCGCTCCTCTGCAATCGGCCATCGTTTTTCTTTTTACGAGTGGAATCCAATCTCCGCTTCACTCTTTGGATCTCCATAACCCCCCAATTGCTGCCGAGGTCGGTTCTCTCCCCCGCGCGCAATCCGCCGTTCTCGAAATAAAGTGCGAGTGAAGTGAACACCAATTCAAACTCACCGAGTGCCGGCTTGCGTAGTTTACTTTGCGGCTTCGAACCCCCTTTGTTAATCCCTCCTGGCTTTGCCACTGGGGAAAGAAAGGGAGGAAGGGCCAGAAATTAATTAAAAAGACCCGAAAATAAATCCGAGGACGTCGAGTGAGCTATGTTTAGATGGGAGCGGTGGGATTCTTCGGTATTTCTAAATTTATTGATACATGCGGGAAAAGGAAAGACGTGACCCAAATCCGGGGGACGGGAAAACAAACAGGGGAAGTCAATGAAGGAGCGACAATTAATCCGTTGTTGGACGAGGGAATAAAGCGAGGGTTTCGCGGATTAACCCTGAAAAGTTCGAAAACCTTTGTGATGAGGGGATCACAACGTCTCCATTCCTCGTTATAGAAGAAGAGGAGGATTGAAACACGAGACTGAAACGTATTTTTCAAATAGCTCGACAGTGGGCTTATTTTCGCGTAAAGCGCGAAAAATCTGCTCGCTTTATTTAGTCGCATATGAAAATAGCCCCTTGGAAAAATTTGTGCCAGATGTTATCGCCCAATAAATTTAAATATAACTTGTGAACCCGTTCACGCCGTCGAAGGCACTGCATTTATATTCAAAGCATCAAATGGCTGTTCTTCTTATAGTTTGGCAATCCACCAAGCTGATCAGAGACAAGATCCCCTTGGACGAGTGGATAGCGGTGAGATTTTATTCTGGTCAACCCATTGCCTGAGAATTATATTCTCATAAGCCGAGAGAATGCATGTGCATGTCCGTGAGCCGCTTCCATTGCAACACTTTCGTTGCACGGAGTGATTCAGCTTCCAGCTCGCCGCCTGTTATTAAAAGGGGGTATAAATAGGTATCCTTTGAATGAATTACGCGCGGTAGGTTCTGGGGCGGAATTTACTCAGGTTTTGAAACGAGAAAATGATTGAAGAATGCGTTGAGAGGCTTAAGACGTCGGGAATATAGCCACGCGTCTGTCATCATTAAAATTAAGTGAGAGCATCGTTTGTTGGCATCTACACATGTATTCGGCGGTATGCGATGGAATTAAACCTAGTCGATATTAACTGAGTAGGGCTTCACCTAATGGAGCTCCACCACAAACTGATTTATTCGCAAGGAAACGTCGATAAAAATTTGGCTCGAGGAAAAATGTCCTTTCATTTAAGGTATACATTTTATTTGGTATAATCTTTTATATATTCTTTATATAAAATTATATAAAGAATATGTATTATAGTATTATGTATAATGATAT
>KZ308213.1:1223578-1292107 GCA_000376725.2 Ladona fulva | reverse complement strand
ATATATATATATCCTTTCGATAGAGTTTTATTTTATTTATTTTGTAGTCGTGAACGTTAACTTAAATGAAAAAAGTAAAGTTAGTGAAGATGAAGGCTCGAATACCACATACGTCAGACCTTTTTATTCCATTGATTCTTTGGGTGCTAAAGCAGAAGCTGAATCTTGTAAAAATAACATTTTAAGTAAAGAAAACTATAACAGGTTCCACTTTATGCTAAGTTCATCAGTAATGCTAGACCGCTCCATATTCAACATTTCCTAAATCACAGGAAAAATCACGAGAACTAAAGGTGATGTAGCTTCGCTTCGCTGGGTCGTTGTTGAATGTTTCCCTATGGGTTTAACCTGTACCGGCGTAGACTTCTATGAACTATTTTGACTGATAAATGGAAGGTGGCGCGTGGGGTTGGATAACTTAAAATCTTCACGTAAACCTCAACTTTGGACGCTGTTGTGAAGGAGAGCTCAGAGATGTGCCTTTGAAGTTCTAGATTAAAACGGAAGAGTAATACACGAGATAATACATGGGATACGGCTAACAAATGAAAAGGGGTATTATGACGCGGAATATAATCTCGTATCTTGAGTTATTCACCCCATCATTCACCAGCGCATTGGCTCTTATTCAAAATTTCCGTCTCGATATTACAATAACCATTAAGCGCTCACATAGCTTGCACTCAGACAATATGATCTTTCATTAGCCCCGGACGATCATAAATCGAAGTCAAATTTACATGAAAGATTTCCCGTAATGCCTTCGTATATTTTTTCGATCTTCTATTACTCGGAATTATGAATTGCCCGCTCTCGCCAGATTCTACCACGAATCAGATCCGTCTCGACCTCTCTCACTTAAATGTTCCCGTCATCAGCGTCCACTCGTAACGTCGCTCTTTCCTCACTTAATCGAATCCTTTCTTCCTGCCAAGGGGGCCTGAGTTATTAATGCCCTGAATAATTTGTAAGAGTGGAAAAAATCTTGGCCGTCGGGAGGTTCATCTCCCCTGCCCTTTATTTCCTTGGACACAGCGGTGGTTGCGCCCCTTCTGCTGATCCCCCAGTCCTCCATAACCCCCACCCCGGAAGTGAGTCGGTCTTGCTTCGATTGGAACGCGAGGGCGGGTCACCGGCAGGGCGTTAGGGAGAAGGATGAGGCCCTCTGCAAAGCCATGGCCTCATTATACGCCCCCAACGCCACCCCCCACGCTTAACCCACTTCTCCTCGGCAATATCAATTCCAGATGTCCACTAGGTGTCTCGCCGCCCTCTGCCACGCCTTCCGCCGCCCACGACATCTCCGACTTTGCCCTCACTGATCCTCCCAATCCTCCTCTGTCTTTGATCCTCTCTTTGGGCCCGTTCTCCTTCCCCCGTAAGAAGAATCGATTTTCGCCCCGGTATATCCCGTTCCTTATCCCCTCCCGTTTCTTTTCCCGTTTCTCTATTTATCCACTCTATTCTTTATCACCATCTCCTAGTCGTTTCCGCTCTGCTTCACCCGCGGACGATTTTCTGTTCCCTCTTTTTCAATGGACTCACTTCCTTATCGCGTCGCTCCATCTCCCGGAATATACGCGAAGTTCATTAATTAATTCTCCGTTACGCCGGGATTTATTTTATCTCCCCTCTGCGCTATTCTTAACCACCCTTTCTTCCCTCGCTTTCTTTTCTCGCCACACGCGTGTACAACTTTCTTTCTTTTTTAAATGTGCATGTATAAACCTCGGTTTTTCTATTTTCTGTCCACCTCTTCTTGTTCTTTTCTTCTTCTGTCTGGCTCTTCTCACACCTCGCTCTTTGCCTGGCTATCCTCGGTAAACAAGGCCGAGTTTTATTTACTGTCTCAACAATGCAGATATGCGGTCTTCTGTTTCATCCGCGCATTGTTGTGGCTCGTGTTCCACGACGCCGGAGGGCATTGAGGTCCGCGAGACGGGATCAGTCCATCGTCCGACGGAGTTAAGAGTTGGTACTCGTTTAATTTTGGCGGTGTAATGAAATGCAAAGCCTCTAGATTCGATTCGATGTCGATTCAGGGCAAGCACGCAGAGCACGCGATTCCCTTTGTGTTATTATATAACAAACCAGGTTAATCGATTGGTCGCTATCGTTCGAGGTTACTTCGACCGAAGCCTGTCAATGAGACTTATCTCAACGGTGGTGTGATTTTCGTCGCTGTAGATCACTAACTGTAGACAGTGATACTCGGGCGAACTGTGATAACGAATTTTTCGACCGGCGATTGTTTTGATATATGCTACTGCATCCATGAGTGCACAAAAAATGAACCTGACCAAAAATAGGATGTTTATTCATCTTTTTTATTCGTAAAAATATCCCCATTTTTGCATTTCTTAAGTAAATTTTAAGAAGTGGAAACAAATGGGAAATTGAGCCAATGAGTGTGGTCTCAGCATGAAATGCACTCGTTAGCCGAAATATTACGGTACGTGTATTTGTCTACATAGATAAGAGACTTCCGAAGATGTTTTCTAAAGATGCAATGTACAACTTGAACCTTTAAACTTATACAATTTGTTCCTGGAAAATCGAAAATTTTATCAATTCAAGCCTATTGAAATTGAACAATCCAAGTCCAGAAACTGGTATTGAGGAAAAATTCAGTGGGAGTTCCTTATTATTACAATTTTATTATTACGGCGAGGTTAGGCGAAGACGGACTCTCTTCCATCTAACCTCTGGAGATATGTTATATTATCATGTAATTTTATAATTATTAATGATAATTATTAATACGCTAATAACCAAAAACAATTGACTATAATCTACTTAAATCTAGAGAAATAAACCAATACATAAAAAAACTGGTAAACTTAAATACATGACAATTGGTACAAACAATAGATACAAAGTATTTGTCTAGTTGATATATAAAAATTAATCCATACTACTAGATAAAGATACATAGTAAAACAAAAAGATTTGGGTTGTGGGTCCTCCTCAACTCAACTCCTCAACTGAAGGTTTATGGAGAAAACGATGCGTGGAAACGCCTACACTCAAGAAGGGGGCCAAAAAAATCTCAAGAAAACTTATAGGTAATAAATACACTGTAAGTAATGGGAGATGTAGTTGATATTCCACAAATTTGTATCAGCACATAAGTTGGCTATATTATTTACGTTGGACATCTCTGTTAAATGAACGAATTCAACAGTCCTACTCTCCGATTCTATTAGAAAAGAAATTAGTAGCTGTTACGTCTTGAAACGTTCATATATTTTTCAATGTTGTACATCCGATAAGGATTTAGATCTTGGAAAGTCAGTCAATTCTTATAAGCATGTTCTTCAAAACAGCAGATGATACTGGGAGCCTTTTTTTGTCTTGGAAAGACTCCCGTTGTCGGAGAATCTCCTCTATAGAACCAAGCATTCGTGAGATAAACTCCGCAAACGATGTTTTCATTGGACGCGAGCCTCACTTCCCATCCGTAACGATTTTAACCACTGCCTAGGGGCTACTGCGGAAATTTACAGTATGCGAGTGCGTGCCGCTGTCGTTAGAATCTCCGACATTGCGCAGCTTCTCAATGTCATCATTTAAGGTTTATGTGGCTTATAAAAAGTATTTCACAGTTGGAAGGATTGAATGATCTGAATTTTCGCTGTATATCTCTTCCCGGAACGTCTTCCACTTCCTCAACTTCCTCGCTGCAAAGTGTAACGTTTTCCATTTCAACTTATTTATTCTTGCGAGTGTGTACTGGTTCGGTTTTTGAACGTGGAAGAACTGGGCAATCGTTAGGGTTAGCGAAAATTTGGACAGAGAGTAAAGAGTTCCTTAATTAACTTGTTAATGTTCCAGATAAAATTCCCTTGTGAATAATCGCAAGAGCAAATGAATGATGGCAGGTTTTAACTTGGGGTATAGCAGACGAGGAAAATGAAGCGTCATGAGGAAATTAATCCGTGCTACGATGGCGATATATGTGATAAAAGGTCAGAATGATCCGGATCATATTGCCCCCTTGACATTGTGGCTAGTCCAAAGGAAGGCTACATTATTTTTGTTAATACATCTATTCTTCTAGTAGAAATACAAGCTTTAAAGAAATTTAAATAAGGAACGAGGAAATTATAATGCATTTTTCGATGTTATATAATTATTGATATAATATATATTTAATTCTTTTCAAGGTTAAATTATTTATGAATCTTACTTAAATTTAATAAGAGGTTAAATACCAGCTATATTTGTATGTGATTATAAGGAACTAAAACATATTTTCACGTACATTCATCTTCGAATATTTGTGAAAACATATTTCATAATTAATAGATTTTTATATTTTATTTTCTTTCCGACAATGACGAAAATAAAATGTTTGTAATATTTACGGTATTCTTAATGCGATATTCTGAATTTTACCGTTCGTAGCCATTTTTTTCTAGTATTCTAAAATATTATTCCTCATCAAATCTAAGGTCTCGCATGACACTTACTGGGGTCCCAAAATCTTTCTCTTAATATCTTAAAAAGATGAAAGCCAAAACCTGTTTCAACCATGTATTCTATTTTAAACAACAATCTATTTTAAATTGTAG
This sequence comes from Ladona fulva, assembly GCA_000376725.2. Taxonomy (NCBI): domain Eukaryota; kingdom Metazoa; phylum Arthropoda; class Insecta; order Odonata; family Libellulidae; genus Ladona; species Ladona fulva. Next base: position 1,287,533 of record KZ308213.1, on the reverse strand, counting down.
GATACTAGCTACTATATTACATTGATACAAATGTTTTCGTAAAAATTAAGTTTAAGTCACATATCAATACCTCCTCAATATTCAAGCCTTAATATTATTCAAGCCCTAATCTTTTTAACACTTAGTAGTGTGTTTCCTAATCTATGTCATAAATCCACAAAAATGAAAGAAAATGCGTCTCAATTTTTCGACCTCCTTTGTGCATTCTATAAAATCGTTCCTGCTACAATACGATTTTGACGATAGAAATATTTTTCGTTTGTCATTTCATACAAGATTGAGGAATATTCTTTCTCATAATAATTTCTCATTTTAATTTCTTTTATCTCAGCCAGTCTTGTTCTTTATCGAACATGATGATGGATTGATGCTTTGAAAAGTATCATTCATACTTTCCTGAAGCTCAGTTACGTAGAAACGTTTCTTTTACTTGTATATAATTTAGGGTTCGTGAGGAAAACAAGGCCAAAGTACCTCACTCCTCACTCAGCCTAGTTGCCTCTTCTCCTCTTCGAAGCTTTTTGATGCTAATGATGGAAGGGTTGAGGACGTAACCAGATTATTAGCCGATAACTTTTTACAAACAGACACCGATATTACTAATATATTCTCGAAAACATTGAAGTATTCCTTTGAACAAATTGCGAGGTTGCTGAGAAAAATACTCAAATACATTCAAATAACGAGGTTTAACGGTTAACGTGGTTACGACCGCTAAAAGCACATCTGTTTCTGCAGGGGTGTTTAATGCGCGTCCAGATTCCTTTCGCCAAATTGGAGAGGGAAAATTAAAAATGTCCGTCGGCAGTATTTTGTCCGTGTTATCTTCACCTCGTTCTCCTCGGACATCTGCTGCCATCCTTCCCCTCGCAAGTCTTCCCATTGACTGTCCTCCCACACCCCCTCCCCCTTCTGGACCCCGCTCCCTTCAACTCAATGTCACCACTCCTTGTTTCCACTAGCGCACCCTCAATCGCCCCCGCATCTGTCTCACCTTTCTGCTTATTTGTAGGGTTCGCGTGGGACGCGGTTCCGTATACATCGCCCACTCCCCCGTAATTCCCCCGGGTATTCCGGAGGTGTTATCCTTCCATCTCTCAAAACCCTTTTGCCTCCTCCCTCGCTCTTACGTTGGCCAATTGGAAGTGTTAATTGACGCGAAGACGGGGAGCGTAGCGGAGGGATGGGAACAACCGGAAAGTTTTGGGATCCGCGTGTTTTTCTTTCTCTCCTTTGGGAACCTATCCGTCAGAGGCTCTTCGCGACAGGCAGGGAATTATGTCCCAGTTCTATGAATAGTTGTAAGATTACTCTCGCCCTGACTTGGATTAGATTGTCGCTCGTCTAAGCGGAGTATTAGCTCCATCCCTATGACGGAGAAATGGAGAGGTTCGCAGGACGGGGGGAGGAAGTAAGGAGGTAGAGAAGAAAATAGAGAAGTAGAGAAGGAAATAGAGAAGTAGAAAAGGAAACAGAGAAATAGAGAAGGAAACAGAGAAATAGAGAAGGAAACAGAGCAGTAGAAAAGGAAATGGAGAAGTAGAGAAGGAAATAGAGAGGTAGAGAAGAAAATAGAGAAATAGAGATGGAAACAGAGAAATAGAAATGGAAACAGAGAAGTAGAGAAGGAAATAGAGAAGTAGAGAAGGAAACAGAGAAGTAGAAAAGGAAATAGAGAAGTAGAGAAGGGATAATGAACGGGAAACAGTAAAACCGTCAGTCTTGAGGAATGGGATAAGCCCCCGAAGACTTATCATGCGACTATGAAAAAATAGTCTAAGAGGAAGCGATATTTTACTGCGTGAAATTAGGTTACGGATCCGTAAAAATCAAATTCTCTGAAGTGCATATGAGGTATACACTGCACTGACAATTTCATATGAACAACTATCTCGCTCGTTCTATTTGATATTGCTTATAATCCATTCATACGGCCACGATATTTATCTTTAGATGTATGGTCAAATTTCACGTATCATTTCTTGATAAAATTTGATAGAGTATTAAATGTACGTTTAATCAGAATAAGTGATAATATACAGTGAAAAGACTGATTCATACTTCAGCTATCATCTTTAAAACTGTTTACAAAGGAAATTATCCCCGGAATCAGTTATAGAGGCGCCCGATATTCTTTTGTTTTCTTTCTGAATTTTCTTTGTATTTTTTCCTTTAGTTACTTGTAAATCATATTTTATATTATGAACTTTGGGTCAGATTGGAGTTAAATTAAACTGATAATAGTTTAACTGATTAAAATTAAATTATTGTTTCTNTTTCATAGCTCGTTGGTTGACATCAGTGTTTATGTAATCACGGGTGCAAGGAAAATTCATATGAGTTTCATTCAATTACTTTGTATGCATAACGGAGAATCCGAAGGGTATTGGACATAACAGGACACCCAGACTCCCGCCACAACCTGAAATTTTATTTTAAGCAATTTGCTCACAAACAACGAGGTAAAAGGTGAGATCACTGAATTTTTAAACGAAATTAAAATTTTCGATGGGTGACGTAAATTGTTCGTTTTTGGTAACAAAGGAATAAAAGCCAATATTCGCCAACCATGAATGCGTATATCTCGGACGAAAGCGACGGAATGGGTAATCGCTCGTCAGCAGCCTTCCGGGAAGAGAATCAATGATTTATACTCCGTTCACATTGTAACGAATAAGACGCAGTTTTCTGAAACTGCAATAACAAAGAAGGGATAGTAGAATATGGCAGAAAGGAAAGGAGCGGGAGTTCCTCAGATTCTTGGCAGCGTATGCCGATACGAAAGCTAATAAATGCAGAGGGAAAGAGCTTGTCATGGAATGAAGGATGACCGTTTGAATTATGGCCAAGTTTTCAAGCGGGGATATGTTGCGAGAAATTAAGTTACGTCGGGGAGGCGGAGAGATTCAAAGTGCCTCTCCGAAGCATGTTTCCGAATGTTTATTTCGAGAGGAATTCCCTCGCATTTTTCGGAGGGACTTCGCCTCATTTCTGGAAAATGGCGGCGACGCGGCATTCCGCTTTCCGAGCGTAAAATCAAAAGAAAGCGGATTCGGTTAATTTAAGCGGGAATGCGCCCGAATATATTAAAACTCTCGCAGCGACGTAACTATCCGCCCCCGAAATAATTGCCGCGCTGCGAAGAGTGTCCATTGTTTGTTTGATGTAGGGAAGTGAGTCGCATTTTTCCTTTCGTTTATTTTCGTTATCTCCGCGATTAAATTGGTGGAGGGAACTGAAATGATAATTTTGCTCAAGCCCGTTTAAACTATGAAATTCAGTTTGCGGAATCAACAGTCGTCACTCATGTCCTTCCTAGGGAATATTTCCACTCTTTTGCAATACTTTCCGTGTGATAGGTGGTGAATTTGTGTACATATGATATTGGTGAAATATTCTAGAGAGAGTAGCAAGAACCATTTGTATTATATATTCGAATCGAAATGAGTCGCCCTTGAACCATGGGATATGAGAGACGATGCTCACATCTGATTATTCCGAAATATACTTTTCTTTTCGTATGAGTATTTTGGATTAGGTTTTTCTTAAAAATGCTAGATAACTATTTCAGAATCATAATTTTATGAATAAACGATTACACGAACAAAATTTATGAATGCATTTCCACCAAGAAACTCAATTTAGCAGTAAATATGTCAAGACTGTTAATCTCTGAAAATGTATTAGTTTTATGAAAGAGGAATAAGTACAAGCATATTTCTTAAGCTTTTTATTATAACGGCAACAAGGGAGATTTAATAGCAATAAAAATAACTATCACTAAAGTATTAGAAGGATCCAAGACTATGTTAACTTCGTCAGTTCCATAATAACATATACCATCCAGGATACTTATCATCGAGACAAATAACTGAATGCGAAATTGGTCAAAAAATAAGCATATAACTACTTTAAAAGTACATACCTACTGCTCATAATATGACTGAAATAGTTTTCGATATTTTTATCAACGGAGAGTTATATAAGGTTTTGAGGATTAGAGAGAACTTAGAGAGAATTCAGAAGAATTTTGAAGAAGAAAAATGAATAAATAATCCTAAAAAGGTTAACATTTTCAACCTCCGAGGCTATCAATATAGTCTAGTTAATTCTGCGCCGCAATTTTCTTCCTTCTTTCTTCAATCTGTAAGGAGAGCGTTGCCAATAAATTAACCAGCTATAAATATAAGCTTACTTTAAGTGTTGGTATGTGCAATATTTGCATTACAGGCGAAGAGTCCTTCGGCTGGACGACGATCTCGGAATATAGACTTCCTTACGACATTCCTTCGGGAAAATTTTCCGCGCGTGATCTCTTGAGTAAGAGCGTATGGGCAGTTCAAAAACCACGCACGCAACATCTTATCGTAAACATGTCTTCATAACAGCTTATTCTTTGTCAAAATCTGTACCAAGTTTAAGATAATCATAATCTCGCCCACTCCTTAAGACCTTACGCGGGCAGAATTTAATGCTTTTTATATTCTATTTCATTTATAAAGTATCTCATCTGCTTTCCACTAAGTATGCGGTGCGTAGTGCCTTTGCTCTTAGGTGGATGGCATCATGTACTAAATAATACTACGTGATCAGTAATACTGTTGTGTTATTTACTATTAGTAGCACACCTTCGCCAGGTTTACCACGGATGTCATTAAATGGCTCCGTGAAATTTCTGTCATGCTGGAACGTTCTATCGAATGCTGGGTTTCTGTCGAGTAGATGGCATTCCCAGCATAGCATTCCCATATACGTTATACCCCTTATTCCAACGTTTTTTCCAACGTTTTTCTATCAAAGAATATTGACGTCGAATTCAGCAAAAAATTCTGTTCGGACTTTGGTATTCAGATACTCATCTTGGACCTTAAAATTTCATTATAAGAGGTAAAAACATCGGACATCGGTAACAGTAGTCAAAAGAGTCCAGTGAACATTTTACACACGTTAAGTTTGCAATATATTTTAAAAGTTTCGCTAACATACATAATTTATGAGAAATTGAGCTCGGGAAAGGTTGAGCAAGAGCAGGAGACGAGAGAACACAAGCACAGCTTAGAAATAATGCCAAGATGTAGAAGTTTGGACAAGATTTTAAGGTGAGGTCGTGTCACGTCCGTGGGTGAATGAATTATTGAATCCACTGGTCCTAGCGAGCATTTCTCTGATTTTTCCACGGTATCTGATCAGCCTATGCATCAGGGTGGACGAATAATATCTACTAGGTCCCCTTAGAACGTCATCTCTCCTAATTTATCCGAGAATTTCTCTCCTTTATTCTAATGATTCCCATTCTGCGTCATTGGGTATCTTGGTACCTCCTACGGATTCATCGTACATATTTCGAGCCATCGCAAGCATTTATAAATAGTTAATCAAATACGTCACTTCCTGATCTCCCTTCCTCTATCTCATCTTCGATTCAAAAAAGTCATACTTTCGCCATAGCCTTCATTCCATCAGCGACGCCGGTGGGCATTGCCTTAATACAGAGGTCCTTTATAAGGATTTGCTGATTCTCAGCTGAATAAACACCACAGGTGTTTGCGTGGAGGACAAAGTGACTAAAAAATTGAAACCCCTCCAAAAGATCCTTGGCGGCACTCTCAAAGTGGAAGAGGAAGCTGTCAGTCCGTGGAGGGAAACAGGGGAGAGTATATCAAAGGTATTTAGCCTTCGCTCTTCTGCCTTCTCTTCGCTGGAGGTAATGGAGCAGCTGAGGAACACTCGACCCATCACTCATAAAAGGGCATTAATATCTCCGGAGAGGTCCCTCCGTCACTCCCCCATGCCTTTTCCTAATTCTAGGGGAATCGAAACGACATTAAATCCTGGAAGACTGTTTTGAGCTGGGTATCAAAATACGAAAAGTTCCTGTCGTAAATCTTTCCGTTTTTAGCCACCCAAGGTTTTGGAATGTGGGTGATAATAATACATGGGAAACTGGAGCCAAGGGTTTTAATTTAATTGGTGAAAAATATCGCTTTGGAAAGGGTTTACAGCGTGACAAATTTTGGCGAGAAATATCGTGTTTGTATTAGATACGGTTCAAGTCGCCCAAGATTCGTATTTCTTGAATACTGTGGACTAATTGCTGTAAAGCATTACATTAAAACTGTTGATTTACGAGGAAAATCTCATGACTGCTTTCTTTTAACTAAAAAGTCCTTCGTAAACGATTTCAGTGAGCGTAAAAGAGGTGTACGTGAAATCTCCAGAAGTTGCAAGACAAGGAAAGATTGGGATAACGATTCGTCGGTATTTCGCTCCATTACTTATTCCCTCGTATCTCGGGGAAAGATCGCGAAAGGCGACCTGTGATACAAGACAGGGGAGCTGTATGGAATGCCAGGGACCTGCCTCTTCTAATGCGTTATTTCAGTACTACACGTGTTCCTCGTTTGTTTGTAAACAGTGCTAGGAAAGAAGCGTGCAAAACACGACTCGTGTATTTGGTTATCATTTTTCTCGGATCTGTTCGCCTTGGATGCATTCTTCTGAAATGTTTTACAGTTAGATGATAAGTTTATCTCCAAATTGCGTAATTTATTGCTGAGAGGATATATGCATCTTTACTTTCCCTTTTACACGAGCCTATCTTTCTTTGCCTTACTTTCAAGACCATATTACTCCTAACTTTTCCTTTTTTATTTGCGATATTTTAAGTTTGAAGCAAACAAATTAAGTTATTACCAATAGACTCTTCATGTGGTACGGGTAAACGTTTTGTTTTCATTTTGTCAGTTCTAAAATAAGTTATTTTAGAAAATATATTTATACTCACATTCATGTCTCGACTTCAAAGTTTCTAATAAGTAGACGTTATGAATGTATTACCCGCTAATTTGTTTTATTTAAGAAAAATGGTATAATTTCTATAAATCTATTTTTTGAAAGACTTTGAAGACTTAACGATGAATACGAGAGAAGGTTTTCTCAGATAACAAACTTTTTGTGGTTAACTTAGCACGGAAGAACCGTGCGACTAAAACCCAAGGAATAACAGGTCTCAAAAATAGCGACATTACTGGGACCGATACGTCTATCTAAGTATCTAATTAATAATATCTAATATTCTAATCAATACCTGCCCGGAAGGTGGGAGACCTGGGTTCGAGTCCTAGCCATGACACTACTTTTCATACCCGTTATTTCTTAAAATTATTAAACTGAATGTATTTGGAATCTTAAATTACGTAATGAATTATATAATTGAAGCTATAGGTCAAATTATTCGTCCCTCAATGCAGATCAAGGAAAGGTTTCCCAAGGGTTTCTTCAGTGCGGCCATAGCTTTTATCAATCATTCCATAGTTATTACAGTCATTTTACACACAGTCGTACTAACCTAAGCGTGATTTCATTGACCAATTAAGGAGTACCCGTACTTTGATAGTTACTTGTGGTTAAAGTAGGTTAATTCAGACCCGAATTGCGTAATATTCTTCTAACCAAAGAGCAAAAGAAACCTTCTCAGCATTTTCAAAAGAGCCGCTTTCCTGAACCCGAGCAAAGAAGAGACCTCCAAACAACGGATTTACGAAAAGGGGGTGAGTTACCCTGCCTCACGGCTGTGGGTTGAAATGATGCCGGACGGACGCGGAGAAATGGCCCAATTAAAAAATCCATCTCCCGCGGCGGTTTTAAACCCCATTCTCCGAAACCCATTACCATCGAGACGACTGGACGATGAAATGTAAATCTCGAGCGGATTGAGCGTTACGCGGACTTAGAGGTTTATGCGACGAGGGGAGAGAGAGGGTGAGAGAGAGTCAAGATTTCTTATGGGTATACCCTTCAGTTTACGTGAGAGACGCTTCTGCGGCCGAGAAGGCGTGAGGGTTACGTCCGGAACCTGGAACGGGAGGTGATTATTTCATTCTCTTTCGTAAGATTCTGGGAAGTCACGTGACATAACACTCCTGCAGGAGCTGAGAGCTGATGCTTCGCAGCGCTAACATCTCAAACATCTCCAACAGTTTGTAAATTTTTCCTGCTTGAAAAATTGTGGCTGATTGAAGAGAGCCTTATGTTCTCTTCAAATACGAAACTACGTTCCTTCGCAGTGCGTTTGTGCTTCCTTTTCCAATGTTCTCCGGTTTCAACCAAGTATTTACATATAGGTATCTCTAGATGTATTTGTATATGTATGGGCGTATTTTTTGTGAATCGGACAGCAGAAATTCCTGTAAGGGAGCCCTCGAAGCTTGGGTCTTCAGAGCTAAACATGTAGGACGTTAATTATACAATTTATATATTGAGTAATACAGTAAGAGGAATAATGTTTGAAGCAACAAAAAGTCGAAATTTTACGAACCACAGTATTTATCGGAAGACGACCTTGGTTTCGACTCACGAAGTCATCATTAGGTGTGCTGGCTCCAGGAGCCAAACCATGGTCTTCTTCCAAGAAATACTGTGGTTTGTAAAAGTTCGAATTTACCTCGTTCTTTCATTGCGTCCTACCACGTATTCTCCGCCCAAGAAAGAGTAGAATACTGGACACTTAAAACAAATCAGCCTACAGAGATAGATTGGAAATTGAACAACAGTTAATTTTCCCAGTGGTGACATGATTTAACCAGATAAGCGCCATGTTTTATAACTTATTTGTTAATTTACGAACCTTGTAATGGATTTCGTAAAATTATTATAATAAATATGATCATAATAAATAAAAAATGACTGCTTTATTAGGAGAATTTGTCTTAGGAAACCACTTTTTCAGTTAATTTTTCTCAAGTCAGAAACAACAACAACCATGCCCCGACCAGTATTCGAAGATTGTAAGGCTAACACAATAACCACCACACCACCGAGGCCGGCAATTATTAGGTATTTGTAAAACTCTAGGAAATAAACATGGCCGCAGTACTTAACTAAAAAACAGAACGGATATAGTTATTGAGGGAGGATAAGGCAGAAAGACTCAATTCTGGTCTCCTCAAATTGTTGTGGTACACACCGATGTGTGATTGTATTTACCCTTAAGTTCAAGTACTCGCACATTCACATATCATTTATAGGGGCTCTTAAGCGAAAAGTAGTGTATATCAGGTTGCTTAAGTTGATTTGTTTCGTTTGCTATGTCTTTCTTTCGTATGCCCTTAGTTTGTCACAAAATAATCGCTTCATGGTGTGAATTAATTGGATAAGGCAAGGGGATTGGTAAATCATGTTTCCCGCCGTCTAGTTTCCCACAACATTCCGTCCGAAAGAATAGACGTCCGTTCTGGAATGATAAACACTCCTGTTGGAAGCCTTAGAAAGACAAAAGCGCTTCGAAATTATAAGATAAACATTTGCTCGGGGTCTGCTGACTTACGCATTGAATATGCACGGCGTGTTTCCTCATGTCTGTTCTTAGATATGGAAGAATTTCCCTTGCGTTAAATTCATCGATAACTGAGTGATGTATTTCTTAATTTAGAGAGGATAGATGCATGCTTCCCGAACGATAAAACTATTCAAGTTCAAAAGAAAAACAGGTGTGAAAGATAGCATGAATAACATAACATGACATGAAAATAGGTCTTCCACCTTCCGGGATGGTATTCTGATCACTGAAATACCATGCCCAGAAAAAGGGGGACCTGGGTTCGAGTCACATTCATGTCGCTATTTTTCACACCTGTTATTCCTTGGGATTCAGCCGCACGGCTCTTCCGTGCATAGTAACTAACCTTTCCTCAATCGTATTCAATTTCACGTTGGAAGGAACACCAGATCAATGAAGATCTTTCAAAGATTTTTACGGTTAATTACTTTCAAGCTTATTTTTGTAAGAATTCTGTTTTGATTCCTTGGTGTTTATTTAAAGTGTTCCAGAAGTGATTCTTGAACAGTTGATATTCTATTAACGAAAACTTATTTCCGCTTGAAAATTTGTAGATAATTCTACTCTCTCATCCTCGCTTAAAGTAGATCTAGAAAAATTAATATCTATGCAAATCACTTAAGGGATGGTTCGCTAAGAGGAAGGAACTGCGCTACTACTGTGTGTAACTGTGTATTATGACTGTGGCTGTTTACTGGATATAATTCTTTTCTCACGGAATTATTTATGTAAAATGGATCAATGATTATTGTGTATTATATAAATTTCTATATCCATAAAATAATATTCATATTTTCATCTGTTTGTACATACATACGTCTACCCAGAAATCCGGTTTGCTATTTTAGCTACCACAAGTTCTGAAGAGGGAACATGGATTATAGAACTAGGTGAGGAGTGAAGTAGTTTGCTCTTGGTCTCTTCACTGAGCCGCAGTACTATGTATGGAGGAATTCCATGTAAATTAATCACCACTATGTATGATATGTTTCATATAATTCAATAAGTAGTGGCCTAAATCAGAAGCATAGTCGTGGTGCATCGTACATTCTTTTCACTACACCTCAGCTACGAAAAAGGCTGAGAAAAAGTGAACGTGAGATGCATTTTTCGCTCTCTAGTAATAAATCATGAAAATTATTCTATTATCAAGACACTGTAGAGCGAACCATTTTCACGTCCAGGTAAAAAGAATCAATAAGCGCCTTACCCGTCCCCAATCGACTCCAAGCGCAAATCTCTTCCGCAAAAGATATTCAGTTAGTACTCTGAAACATGACTCAGCCTTCGAAATGCTAGGTAGGAAGCGTTGGAGAAATAGCGAGTGTGTTAATTCATAGTATTCTGCGGAAGAGGCGTAATCTGTACCGGACTTAATGGGATTTGTGTCCTTATTTCATTCGCATTCATCCACGAATTGAACGTATTCGGCGCTCGTTTTTTCTGGCGTATTAAAGAGGGGAAGTTCCGCGAATTGAGGGACTGGGCAGTATCCTTCGCGAGTATTAGTCGGAAATGAACGCCCATTGAGTTGATTACTATATTTCCTCGGCGAGAAAGGTCTCTTTTTTCCTCAAACTCCATTTGCTGCTCGTCTCGTCGTCTCCATCGATGGTATTGCCGCGTCGGCGCACCACAAAAAGAGGAGCGGTGTATGTAATGGGTCGTTTTCTGAAAAGAGCTCCGCCGTTCCGCTTCCTCCTTCAGCTTCCCGATTTTCCCCGTAAAGCGGGATGAAAAAATAATGGGTAGGCTCTCCAAAAAGGCATTATCGTTTTGATCTCGATGAAATTACGATTTCGTTTTAACCTTAAAAAGTATTCCGTATTTTTTCCGACGTTATCGTTCCAGTGACCCGGAAGGTAAAGGAGGGATTAGATCGCCGCTCTTTTAAAGGCATTGTTTACTGGCTACCGTAATAGCGCTCGATTATAGAACTGGGATGCAGTTACCTTTTTTATTTTTTACATTTATTTTCCATCCCCACCAGGGAATGCGTGAAAGATACTTGAATGATTGTTCCCAGTTGTGAATGTATCTGATGCTCTCGTATGTGATTGAAAAGATGAATTTATAATGAAATAAGCACGGTCGAAATCGATTAACACGAAAACGGATACCATGAAATAACGGGTAATACGAAGCGCGGCATTAGTCCCTTTCAATGGACATTTATTCGTTTCAGGTGAAACGGTTAGAACAAAACAACGGTTAACACGGAAAAATTTCATGGCACCAAGGGAAAATATTCCAACAATATTTTTCGAATTGTACGAAGCGGCATCAAAGGCTGTATTTCAAAAACTTAATTATCACTCTATTTTAAAACTCTTCAGATTTTTATGTAAATTTATTTTATAAGCAGCTGGGTATGCTTGCGTATGCGTTGCTTTGCTAACGCCTCTCATGTATGCTTGGCGTATGTTAACGCCTTTTAATGTCGAAATGAACGGAATATTATCTAAAGCGACTGCTCCGATAATTTCAAGGATCATACGCCGGTCACTTTTCCGATCTGAGCGCTCCCAAAATTCGCCTTCCCGTTCTCGTGCCTCGGTATTTGCCCCCCTGGTAACCGGTATGCGTAAAGGATGACGCGATGTTGCTCAAGTCCTATAAAGTAACGATTTGAGAAACGGGAACCGTGCGTCCCATTTTCCTCCGCCTTTTTCTAAAAAAAAAAGTTCCCCGACGGAATGAACACGAGACGTCCACGGATCTTCCGGGCAATCTCCCACGAGAAGGACGACGCTTTTCTCCCGAAAGCTCGTCGTGTCGGGGAGGAACGGCGGACGCGTTTTGTGCGTGCCCCCTCTCAAACATCCATCGGCTTACGTAAGTGGACTTGACCGAATTGGGTCACGGAAGAGACCGGCGAAGGAAGCCGCGACCTCCCGAAACCGATTCCACAAGTGGGACCCTTGCGGACTCCATCCACACGGAATGCGTCCTATAAAACGATTTCGCTCTCCCCCTCGTCTGATAAAAAAATCGGAAAAAACGTGGAAAACCAGCTCGGGAAAGGAGGATTCGCATCTCTTTCTACGCTCGCCGTGGTGATATAGGATGGCCACGTTTTCGTCTCCATGGGCGCCCCCCTTCGAAACCGGCCCATCCGTTCTTTGGCTGGGATGAGGAAGCCGCTACGAAACTCCTCTCCTCCATCCGTCCTCGCCGTCTCGCTTCTTGCCCACCCCAAAGACCACCTCTACCTATTCGAATCTCCGTAGCGTGGGCCGTGACCTTTATACACACCACCACCGGAGGCGGGGAGGATACGCCCCCGCATCCTCCACGTAATCGGACGAAGAAGGAACAGTTGTGCTTGAGGGCACAGAGCAGAGTGAGGGACTCACTGGAAGCTACCTCTTTAGAACTTGATGGTACTCTTTATGGAGTAAGTGCTTTCCATCGGGTGTGGGATTGACATATTTGCTCGAATTCTGCTATTGGTAGAGCTCCCGGATAGCCATGTGGGCTGCGCATTGGCCTTTGCTGATTGCGGTCTCGGGTTCGATTCCCGTTGGAGCCCATATCTGCAAAATGACCTCAGTTGTCGTAGCATTTTTAACAATACCACTTCTAACCTTACCTTCCACAATTGGTTTCTTTTATGTGTTCTGTAATACGTTAAATATTTATAGATTGTCTACGTACCTTACATGTATGTGTTTACATTATATCCATGTATGTTATATGTATCTAAATGCGTTACATCTATGTAAGCCATGTACATTCACGTTAAATCTAGGCTGTATGATTTATATCCAGCGCGGCATTTCTCAAAATACGGCCCGCGGAATCTTGGCTCTACCCGAGATCTACGTACTACGTACTACTGAATTATGCTAAAAATGCTCAAATGACAATAATTTATTAAAGTATATATTCATTGGTCATACTTTTGATTTTCGCGTATCCTCAGTGATGTTTTTGTTTTATAATCTTCAAGAATGGTTCCCGGAAGCCAAAATGTTAGCGAGTTCACCTTTTTGTGAAAGCGGTCCAACGATACCTGGTGGAGACAATGATTTTATTCCAGCATCGTAGAATTAATCGGGAATCTGTTTGAATTGAGAATTTGTGGGTTCACTGATCTATGAGAAACCTATAAACGACGGCGTCTGAGTGGATATCCTGACCATATATCTCCAGCTATAATTGTCGCTTGGCTAAGCCAAAGCCTCCATAGAGTTTACGCGCTGCGGATTTTACATTTTTTATCTCCGGGAAGACCAATTTCTCTGGATGGTTTCTCTGATTTCTTTGAAATACATACAATACACAACAGACCATCTCTTATACATGTTACACCCTTTACATTACGATGAATCAAAATTTAAATAACATGTTTACACAATTTACATTTCTATATCTGAATAAAATTTACACCTTTTTCTAAACTCTTTTTTGTTCTTAGATAAGGGTATGAACAAAAAGGAGTTTAAAGAAATATGTGAATTCTAAACTTCTATTTTTATCTGAATTATTTGTGAGAATTATGGATTTTTGTCTTTTTTTTTCCAGCTGTGTTGCTGACACTTTTGTTTTGCTTAATTTTCCCTCTTCTTTTAAAATTTAATTGCTACTTTCAGTTGGTTTCGGAGTTATTTCACGCCACCCTTTGCGTGGGTTTCTGCAGTGTTTTAATTTTTTCCCAAGTGCAGTCTTTAAAAGACCCACATAAAAAAACCCACATAATAGTTCCTTCTTTTGTTGCTTTTCCTTATTTCAACTCCCGATATCTCTTTCATTCCATCTGTAATGACTAAGGGTTAAATGTAAAAAGAGACATAAGTTTCAACCTCGCCCTTAAATAAAGACGTTTTATCATTATTATTATTTTAAAGTGTTTATAATCTTAGAGCCTTAATTATCCACAATGAAACATCGTTGGTGATAAAGAATATGAATATATCGCGATCATAGAAATATTCAGCCAACATTGTTTCATTAACTCATTTTTATAACCCAGTAAAATCATTTAACGTGCGGCCATCAAGAATAGCCACTTTACCGAACCAACGGTTTAATCTTTATTCTCAAAGCGTGTAAGTGGTAGAGATTTCCCGTCCAATTGCGTGTTACCACAAGTGGGATGCGTGTGCGTTGTAAGAAGCACCTTTAGATATTCTCACCACTCCCAAGTCAACTGATTCACGCCGTCATTGCGGCGGACGGGAGGAACTCCTCTTATTCTTGTTGCCGGATTAGAGGGTTCCTGGAATACACTGGAGGCGTTTCCCTCGAGCATATCTAGCAAATCGGTGTAAATAATGTTTCCGTCCTGTTAGGGTCATATCTTACCTCTGTCAAGGGCAGAGGTGCTCGGCTAAACATCGTTTTTTGCGTTTGACGATGACGATGCAGCGGAAGAATTCGATCCGTATCTCCGTCCAGAGGAATAGAAAAGAGTTCGTGAGAACGGAATTCGCTTTCTGATTATTCTGACATTACGATTTCGAATGCCATCACGTGCTGCCGATTATTTATCCAAAAGTTTATTTCAGATCTATTTTGCCCTTCCGTTCATGTTTTATGATAGCGCTCTTCCGCGGTTTTCGAATTTTTTCTTATCGATACCCTAATTTCCCGCACCTCAGCCCTGCTTCGACTTCTTTCTCATCTGCATATTCTCTGCCTCTTTATAAGCTCTCGAAATCCTTAAATTATGACCGCTTTCTTTGAATCGATGTCTATCCTCTCCGTTACTCGTAGTCATAACAACCAGAATTTTCCTTCAAAACGTCACAACTTACATTTTCTTGAATTCCCTTTTTGGTAATGTGACATGAAATTATATTTGAATCGCGAGTTTTTCGATTCCAATTGATGTCATTCGAATCCATTTCGTGAGGCATTTTAGATATCATAGATAAATCGATAACTCTATATTTTAGTCAAAACTAACATCGCGATGAGGTGTTTAAGCAACGATGTACACTTCGTTACTCTTTGTTACCTTTTGAGAGTTGAAATTTCTCAACGTGATGATTCCGGGGTATTGTCATTACAACAGGCATCGGGTCTAATATTGTCATCGGTGGAAGGGTATTTAAGGCTTTTCCTTCAGTGACCCCCATTATCTCCAAGGATACCTTGATAGATGATAATGTGCTTCGTAGTGCTTTTAAACAATGATAATTCATCGAAAATAGTTCATGTATTTGTTTTATACGATGAAAATAGCGACTCACCCTCCAGGGTTTTTAAAACCAGAATTTTTTTTTTCACTTGAGATTACGTGCTTTATGATTGAAAGTTGTATGAAACAGCCAGTAAAGAATTTGACGCCTTGCTGCATAGAATTGGCTAAGGGCCGCCCGTTTAGTCTGGAAACACTTTTAGTGAAAAAGAAGCAAAAGTCGTCGCTTTGGGTAATATCTGGCAGACTGAGGTGACTCGAATGGAGAAAAACTCGAAATTCATTGGGGTTTGGGAAATATAAACAAGCAGAAGTGATAAAAACGTATTATCCTATGAAACACCGTTGTGGAAGAGGTATGTACGATGTACTTTTGAAGCGGAGCGGTGCTTGTAGTAACAGCAGGGGACAGGCAGTGGAATATAGACGGAGCGCAAGGTTGACTACCTTAAGTTACGATCAGAATCTGCAATAATATAAATCAGATCGGCTTCATCTGCATACGATCATATCTGAAATTCATAAATACCCCACATGCTATGACAATTTTACATTCGGAATCCGATTTTCTCGATTATTCTTGATGAAATTCAAAGATATGAATTTTTAGAAGTAACTCTCTCCTTATTTAAATAATGGTATTAGGCCGCTTTAATAATTACTCGTCGGGTATAAACATGTTAAGTCTCACAGTGAAATTTGCTCTTTTCTTTTGTGGATCTTAGTTCTAAGACTTCGTATGCTGCAGTTGGTAATGATGGTTACTAGTTTAGCAGCTCAATTTATTTCATCTAATTCATCCTGTTTTCGACAAGAAACATAACGAAAAAAATAAACCGTCGAGGACTAAGATAATTCCTATGAATCTCTGGATTTTCGGGCCGTACATTTGTCTTGTTTGCCAAAATAGTGATACCTCGACTGGCGTAGATAGTTCTGGAGAGGTTAGTCGAAAACTATTGACGGTGTTCTGCCAAATCCTAAAAGGCGAGGAGACCGCCCAAAACTACCTACTTCTCACATAATTAAGGAAGAACGGACGAAAACTTCAGAAGCTTTGTTCATTTCTGAATCGGTCGTCTTGTTTTTCAATAAGGTATTCAGGGAATGGATCATTTGTTATGTTTATCATTCGAGCTGTATCAGAAGCTCAGAGGGGCAGTCTTCGAAGCCTTCGCCCATAGCAACGTTGATAATTACGGTTCCCAACTGGAGAACTTATACATCATTATTTGAACGTCCCGTCAACACTGCGGTGGCTCCGTTTCCGGCATCTTCCAACGTGGACTTTACTGCAACGGCTACCGGAAGACTCTGGCCTTAGGGGAGAAAAATCCAGGATGGAAGCATCTAAGAACAGGTCTTATTTTTAAGACAAAACGGTACAATAGTACGGTTTCCGAGGGGCATTCTCCTAAGCCCAGGGAGGGGGCGGAGGGAGGTTCCTTCGCGGGTTCCAAAGCCCACAGGTGTTTCGAGGCCATTGTCGTTACACCGGACAACTGATGACTCGGCAATCCTCGCTTTTGATAAGAACTACCCCGTTGATGCAGGCATCGGAAGTGGGAGACTGCTACATGTCGCGCTTGCTCGGCCGAGATATTACCGGCAGGAAGAGGGTTCACTGCCGGGAGAAGATGAGGGAAGGTGCGCATGCGGAAGACATTCATAATCCCCAGCTCTTCTGCCCGGAGGAGTCATGACTCCAGCGATCCCTATGGGCGAATCAGTGAAGATGGGAGGGCAGAAAGAAAAAATGGGGCAAAGGATTTCATTGGACGTTGTCCGGGGAGATACCCATCTGTGCTCGTTTTGTCTTATTTATTTTTTTGAAATACGCGGACGACCGTGGGTTCCTTTCGGATGCGGTGGAAACCTGGAGGCGATTCTCGTCTTGGAAGAACCCCACTGACCGTCTTGGACCGCCCCTCCTGGTTGCCAGCAGACGTATCTTGAATAGGAGACGGAGGAAGTTTCCTCATCACGAACGTCTCTCTGGATGCTATCTTTAACGAAGTATTGTGTGGTGGGAGTTATCTGAGGTCGGATCTCCTGGTCCCAGGTTGAATGGGATGGAGACTTGTTTGTAATCGTTTTAATTGTTCAATTCTACACTTCAAGCAGTGTTCGCCTAAATTTCACGTTTTTGCATCATACCTGTCGAATGCTTTCAAATTAATAAAATAATTTTTGGTGTTAATATGGGGTGTTTACTGCTGCATTTATTGACGGCGTTTTCATATAACGTCCCTTTGACTTATCATGTCATTTTTTTATCTGTGGCAAATTTTTAACATATTTGCACATTCCTCACATCTTACTGTTGCGTAATGCTTGGGGCGGCCATGAATCTTTTAATTGCATTAAAATTGTCAATAAATATCACATGGTCGATATAATTTTCTTTCGTAGCATCGAACGATTAAGTTGCGTGTATGAATTACTGCAACTGATTAATTGGAATATTTAGGTTATATTGAAGTAATATTCCGTTTTAGGATGATTTAAAGAAAGAATGACCAAAGATTTCCAAACAGTTAAGTAGTGAGCAGTTAAGAGAAAATTATTTGGTTGTTTAAATTGAGAAAAATAATGAGTTGTTGAGCAGTTAAGGGAAAAATATTGAGTTAAGAACATTTTAGGTAGTGAGCAGTTAAGAGAAAAATAATTGAACTTTCTTTGTACCGTTTCTAGGGGGAATTTTTTTAACAATCCAAGTTTACTCTCCATTGAAGTGCCACGGTTTTGGTGGATATCGTGTATTGCATTATTCATTAGAATTTACGCGGATTAATTCGGCTTTTCAGCATTTATGTCGATCTAGTTTCACAAACTCAAGGCGGCACTAAATTTTATTTCGAAATCATTTTTTTGACAACAAGACGATAAGCGAATGAGATCTCACCATTTCGATAGGAATAAAAATTGAAAGAGTTAAATTCAGGCGTTGAATACCATTGAGGTGGTAGCTGATAACACAACCACTTAAATTATCTACTTCCTCTTATATTAGTTCACTCGGCCACGCCACGAAACTCCCATTTTAGAGCACCGGTATTGCTCTGGGGCTTTTTCATTTTTATATCACTTTCATGCTGGTGCTGTGTAATTAATATGTATATCCACCCGAAGAATATAATGTAGGCACGCCACCTGGTTGTAATGGTAGGCGGGCACGCGACTGTATGATAATGAGAGGCACGGATCATCTTCTTCTAATTCCTCTTGTTTCTTTTTCGAAAGCAGCGATATTTATTCCATCCTCACCTAAGTACCTTGAATTATGACAATATTTTCCTCTAAAGGGCTATACATCATTCTAATACAGGGCCTCTCTATGATATGCGACCGACGTAAATATACACAATCTCGGAAATGAAGACATCTGAAGGCCATGGGCGATTTAGATGAAATATGAAATCGTATTATCTTGGATTTCAAACAAATTTCACTGTGATTAACCCTCAAAAATAGATTCACTAACTTTAACCTGCGATTTGTCTCAATTACTCCAAAATATTCTTCATCGAGTATCATGCCTCTAAGAATTCATTTGTCGTCGAATGGATTTCTAGTAATTGTATTTTTTCAAGCGCTTCTTTATCACAAGACCTGCTGAAACGTTCATTTATTGAGCAATTATGACCGGTAAAAACAGTATACTCATATGCTTTTGTATAGGTATCAAGTCAAGTCGAAGGCAAGTCTACCTAAGGGGTTTCTCATCAATGTAACCCTGGAGGGGGATAGGAGCACGTATCAATCCTGGAATGAAGTAAATCAAAAACAATCTACGTGAAAATTTCTCTTAAATATTCAATTGAATTCACGCGAAAACTTTTGTTTGTTAAAAGATGACTAGTCTCTTAATGGTGAACAGTTTTTGCTTTGTAGTAAGATTTCTATTAAGTTAACGATTGAAGTAAGCTCTTGTTAATTTCTATCAAGTTAAAAGTTTTCGGCAGTTAACAGATTCTAGAATATATTACCTCCTTTTATCGGCTAAGAAGTTTTTTTTTCTGCCAACTTTGCATACTTTTCGTGCTAAGATTAGCTGCCATTTGAATTATAATTCAGATAAAGTTGAGATGCCTATCTTATCCTTTTTCCTCACGAAGAATATACCCGGCTTCAAATTAAAAACCATGAAATACAGAAATACTTCGATAAGTTTATCTGATGATGAATTAATTTGTATTATGGAGCAATTGTAGGGATATATCCTTCCTTTGAATGGCTTATTATTTAAATGTATTTAAATACTAAGCAATTCCATATTTGAATGGATTTAAATATATAGAAACTGTATGGAGGTGAAAGAAATCAAAAATAAGACTTTTTTATGCTCTATTTCTCTAATTTTATTTATTTGTGTAATAATCAACAAATAAATGTTGGTTGTATCTGGTGATCAACCATTTTAATGAAACCACTCTCTAATTTATGGTCTGAGGAAAAAGTAATATTAATCGGAAGTTCCTTATGATGTTTAAATATTGGTATATCTATCGTGATATAATGTCATGTTTACGTATTTTTTGCCTACGCCCACCTATATTGCCGGATCACATGAATATCGTCGTCCAGTGTGAAGCGAAATCTCGAAAACATGGTCTCGGATAAGGATGCGGAGAGTGTTGTGAAGTAAGGGTGCTTATTCGTTTCCGTAACTTTTTGACCGTCGTTATTCGCGAATCAGCGAAAGGACCTTTGGTTTGGGTCGACCTTCTCTTGGCATTTGGCTGCAATTCTGTTTTATCGCTTCTGGGAAAGGGCTGCGGGGCCATAAATGAGGCGTTTTTTAGGGGGAAAATGATGAGGTTGACTCGGGTGGGCTGCTTAAATAAAGTCCTCGGATAAACGAGCTCTTGAAGCCCTAGTTTATTCCCTTAGCTATGTCATATTTTCGTCCGCTCCCTTTTGATCGATACGAGAGTTTTGTCGGTGAATCGCAACACATTCGGAAACTACTGTTTTGACTGATGTTGGCCTTCGGTTGCTTATAGATCAGGGGAGCCGAAACGGATTACGGAAAACCTTTGAGATTTCTTGAAGACAGGAATTCGGTATATATTCGGAAGAGAGTTTAACGACGTACCTCGGTGGAAACAGAGGGAGGGGTGGCTAAAAGATTATTTATGGCTTAGGTAATTTCTCTAAGCATAGGTTCACGTCAATAAATGTTATATATAGCAAAAAGTTTTTGTACGAATAATTCACTGAAGGCTACCGAACTTTTTTGCATTGGGTACCCCTTTTGAATATCCCTGACCACCTTTGAAGAGTGTATCGAAGCGGTACCGAACCTAAAACCGAAACCGAAAATAAACATTATTTTTGCTGGAGTCGAAACCGATTCGGCACCGAAAAGATTGAAACAGTTGAATCCGAACCAAGACCGAAAACCACTATTTATTCCGTTTCGATTTTCGGTTCCCAATCATGCTCATTTTACTTAAGTTTAATTGGAGTTAGGTCTACTATACATTAAAGTACTGTTCCACTCTAATATACATGTTGTCTAATAATTTTAAAAAGGTGACCCTTAAAGCCTTAATCGTTAAGTCTTATAATTGGTGTTTTCGTGACGATAATGCAGAGCAATTTGAGAAATCAAATTCAAAACATCATAAAGAGCTTGCCTTTTGATGCAGCATATTTCATCTCCTTATTTCGTTTTCATTGCTCTCTTATCCCTGACGGAAGCCTTTGTCTTGTTTTGATATTCACGATTTGTAATTTTTCAGAGTTGATCGCTGAGGAATTATTTTTCCTCAATAATTCAAGAAGGGTAGATTCGATTCGCACCCAATTCGCATACGTTTGATTTCCGAGAAGTTCTATGTTTGAGTCTTTCTTGAGAAAATTCATTCCGAGAGTACGATTTATCGTCTACGGGACTGGAAAAACAGTTTAGGAGCGCCTTCTATAGTTGGAGACGGCCTCTAGCCCCATCCGCTAAAACTCCTCTATTAATACCACGTGTCCCTCCGGCCATACCGGTTATAAAACGTGCGTGTAATCTAATGACCAACAGCCATAGGTGTCGGTTGGCCTACATTTGAAAGACCCGATGAGTCGACGTCACCGAATCATGTTAATTTTCTTCCAATCGTGTCCGATGAACCATGGATTTTTTTATTGACACATATTCTCTCTCAAACACGAATAACCTGTCACACTAACACATGCCGGATGCTTTTCTTATGCAGAGTTGTTTGCCGATCTAATCGATGTTCAATTTGCGGCGAATTTTCACGATTTTTATTTACGGTTTTACTTTTCACGGGATGATTTACCTCGGAGATTCGGCAACCTCGATTCTTTGAAAAGCGTGAGGCAGAATCGGAAGCGTTACGGTGATGCTAAACGTAAAGTCGACACCGTGGAAGACCATGCCTAACATTTTCAATTGGTGCGCCGAGGAAAATACCTCGGGGTATCTCATTATTGGTGTGGGTTCTTTATGTTATTTAATGCTGAACTGCTTAACTTTTAAATGTAATGTATATTTCTTATTCAATGTCAGTTTAAGATAATATACAAATAAAGTTTTTCTTCTTGAGTCAATCGTCTACTGTATGAATACAACCAGCGACGACATATAATCATCGATAAAGTGATGTTACGTTGCGTTGGTCAGGCTTCACCTGGAATATGCGTGTAGTGTATGGGATTCTGCAGAAAAGTGTTGTATTCGAGAATTAGAAAAAATACAGCGAAAGGCGACACGTTTCGTAAAAAAACTGTTACGACAAATCGGTGAGCGTTACTCAAAAGCTTCAGGTCGCAGGATGGGAATCTCTAGAAGAAAGAAGATTTAAGTAGAAATATGGTGCATACACCCCCTGCCACACGCCAAAAGGCGGCTTACTGAGTACATATATAGATTTAAGCTAATTGTGTTGTCAATTGCCATGAAAATTTCGGAGAGCTATATAAGAGTAAATACTGATAATTATCAGTCTATGTACAGATTTAGATTTTTGATATGTATCACAGAAATACTCGCTACAGGGAATTATTAGTTTATAAACGAAGTAAGGTCCAATCATATTGATTATATTCGTAATGTTAGTATGGCTTTTTTGACCAAATTATTGGAAATATAGTATTAGAATCCGTGCTGTATTCCTGAATTCCTGAAATATTCCTGAAGTTCATTGTTTCTCATTTGCTGAATGGCGTTCCATGAAGTAAGGTCCAATCATACTGATGATATGAATTATTAATGTTTACACGTAGGATTTTATCGATGATCGAATGATAGACTGATAGACACGAGTCTTATGATGTTCCTCGAAATCTGATTCATTTCTATGGAGGAAGGAAAACTTATTAATATTCATTATGCATTAGTATGTCTGTGACCCACAGTCATGACTACAACGTTGGCGTAAGAAAAATAAGGTTGGACTTCCTTTGTGAAGACCCCCTGAGGATGGAGGCTTTGTCTCTGAAGTGATCCTTGGGACCTCCCAGAAATCGGTAATCCGGAGCTTCCCGTTTGCCTCTGAGCCCGAGTTCCGCTTGCCGAAAGACGGCTTACGGAGTGTTTTTAAACCCCTAAACCTCTAACACAACGTTGGTATTGTTTATAAGCCTATACACTATGCACGTCAGTGAGACGCGCAATATGCACAGCTACATTTACAGGGACGAATCTAATGCCGGTTTTCCACTGGTTTAAAAACAATTGAAAAACGCCTGTTCCATCATTTTCTAGCGTCGTATTTTCCGCCTAATTCTCCCGAACAATATATTTTGAGAGGGAAGCCTCGGAAAATCCCATTCGAAAAATGCCGACCGAGGATTCCCTTGTTTGTTCTACCTCATTCCGCGAAGTAGTTTCCTCCGCGAAAGACGAAAATTTTATTCCGCGTCGAACCTCGCCTGCGGGATTTCTCGTTAAGCGCCGAGAGATATATCTGAAGTAGGTTAAGGAAAAGTATACCTGTCCCCTTTGCGGTGCCATCCCGAACGGCTTCGGCGCAACGTTTGGAGTGGTAGCTCATTTGCACGCAAAAATATTCTATTTCGCTCCTTTATACATCGTCCTACCTCGTCTCGGAATGGCGTTGCAGCACGTTAGGGCGAAAAAATAAAAGCTCTTCGCCTGGTACTAACGAAGTCCCAACTTTTATCCACGGACGGGTGTTTGCTTTTGCACTCATTTTTCGCCCGCGCGTTTTTTTCCTCCGTCTCATTTAAAGCGCATTTCTAACCTGCCTCATTCCTAATAAAATGCGCGGCTGGAAAGCGCTCCTCCCCTTGTTCATTCCCTTAGCGGCGCGAGCTTTCTCTCATTTATGAGTTGGCATGCGCTTATATAGCGTGGCGTGCACTTCTCTCCGAGTTAAAACTCGCCAGAGACATTTCACAAAGGGACGGCGCAATGCGTGCGAGGTGTCGCGGAGGCATTTAAGCCCCGCACATGTCCAACGACCCGCGAGTTGAAAGAGGAAGTCGGAACGGGAATGAGCGCCGCTATTCAAAAGCTCTCGGCAATTGGCTCGTCCCGATTTCTCCGATCCTTTCTCTATTTCAGGAGCCGCAGTCCGCCATTTCCAATAGGGTTAATGCGCGAAGCATTACGCTCCATCTTATCTATCCTTTATTTTGTCGTGCGGGTATCGAGAAGGAGTTCTGCAATTCCACGGTTGTGACATCCTTTAATCCGGTAGACTGGGGAATGAATTCCCTAGGTATTAGGCGAAGCGAAAGTAAAAACAGAAAACGATTCAATGCACTTTATCATTAATGGCGATATACATGCCATGTTCGTGAAGAAACTATGCTTTTCCGTTTTCCGATTTTTAGTTTTCCGATGTTTGTCTCGGATTTTAATCATCAAAATTAAAATAATGACTTCTTTAATGGAAAGAGGTTAAACCCAATGACTTAAAGGATGTCAAACCAATTTTAATAGTTATTTATAAACATAGCGGGGATTCGAACCCGGGACCTCAGTGTTGAAACGCTAGCACGCTAACCACTCCGCCACCGAGGCCGGTTATTTGATCGATTGATGAATTTCTACCTTACTATGGGACATTTACTTATTAATATTAATACAAATTTCTTATTATTATCACTTATTATTATTTAATATAATTATTATTACTACTACTTATTATTACTGTAAGCTGTGTTTGTAAATTAACGAGGAATCAGCGTTGGGTTTAATCCCCGATCATTTGAAAGAAATATTTAAGCCTAAGTGTTATCATGTAGAAAAATTTCTTTGTACATATATCTATATATGGAAGACATATTGATCCTTTAATTTATTCATATGTCATACTTTATTGACCTACCGACGAACTTGAATGTAACTTGCATTAGTCCCGGTCCTGTCCCGGATTATTCGTCCTGCTCCTAGTAAATATTTCGACGTCTCACCATCGATCCCTGAACGGCCCACTTATGATTATTGGAAATTTCCTCCTGCCGGATTTCTTCTACAAATATATTTAATTTTTTTGAGAGCAGTCTTATGAACTCCGGTTCTTTTGCCCCCGGATAATGAGGAGTCTTCTGATTTGGTAAAGTGGGCCAACGAGATGGAAGAAATAAGGGGATTTCCGAGGGCTAATTAATGGCGGTTCGCTGATTCTATGCTGCAGAATATTTCGGTCAGACGATGGTTCATGTTTGTGACTAACTGATGGGGTCATAACTCTTAAAAAATCGGTCACGTAGATGACTCAAAATGAAGACAAACGAAGGGATTCCGAAAGAACTACGTAGACGTTCGTAGAGAATATTAGGCCAAAGACTTCGACGCTGCTTCATTTTATCCTTAATTTTCTTTTACTCGGAATCGTGCAAACTGGACAACGGAGGCAGCTTTAAAAAATAAAAATTTTATACTCATAACGTTATTTATTGTAATTGATGTTATCCCATGATTTTTATGCTACAACGTGAACCAAAAACTGCGTAGAAGTTTGTTTTAGCGATAATGACTTAATTCATAGAATTCCTAGTGTGAGGTTATGTATAGAGTCATCTTCATATTTTACTCTATCTTCCACACTCTAAAATTTCTTCCCTTTTTATTATTAAGAAATACCGTTACCGTTCTTAGTTTTAAACTAATTCACAAGGTATGTAACTACACAACGGCTATCATATGTTTTCGATCCTGACAAGGCTGTGAGCTGCTGATTTGGTTAGATAAATAAAGAAGCAAAGAAGAACCTCGAGCAGTGTTGGTATGTGTTAAGCGAAAGCAGTAAGAAGTTATGTCGGGGGTGTCTGGCATTTCATTACTACGGTACGAAGTGAATTCTTTAGAGTGAGTGGGAATGTTTTATATTCAGAGGCGGAATTTTCGCACGTGTAGTAGAACTGGAGGAAGCCGAAGATTGGTGAATTTAGAATTTATTATGGAAGACTATTAGATTATCATTATTTTAAAATTTTGGTCAAATTAGCTATTCTTCAGCTATTGGTATGAAAAATATTGAAGAAGAATATAGCGTTCCTCATAAGTGATTAAAACAAGGATTTGATTTTGATTTAAGAGTTTATAAGAAATTTCCTTTGAGGAATTTATGTTGAATTTAAGAAATCTTTTAAGTTATAGCCTATTCGATTGTTCAAGAATGACATGGCTTAGCGTGTGAATTTCGACTTGGAATATTGTTATAAATGGTTATAATGCTTCTTAAGACACGAAGAATCTGAAATAAACTGAGAAATATCAACATCAACTAAAGTTATGAAGAACAACTTTTTCGAATATATTTTCTCCTCAGAAGATGTTGTCTGGTTGACGTGCAAGATTTGACATCAATGTATTCATTTAGAACGTTTATTAATATTATTGTTTGAACGTGTATTAATTTAGAACTAATGTGATTTTTCACCACATTAGGTCGATACATAATGCCGATGCAAGATGTAATGAATCACTATTATATATATATATATATATATATATATACACACACATACATATAAGAATTTTGGACGAAAGTAACCTTGGCAAATAGATTGAACCCCTATCTTAAAGCAATCAACTAAGTCAGTTCTATAGGGAAATTATTGAAAGTCGATACTACGGAAATATCTCTAATTTTCCTGCAATAATCGTTTACTGAATGAATAAAACTTAATTAAAAAGGATAGAATTCTTTCTCGTAGTGGATATATTTAAATAACATACTACAAAGACACATTGATGATTCGATAGCAATACAATCTTAATTTATAGGAACAAGAAACATCACAACTTCTTTAATGGAAGATGGTTCCAATTACACTCGATTTAATACTTATTATAATTTCCGAACACGCACAACCTTTCCCTAATCAGAAAAATCCGATAAGCCGGGACCCGAACTCGGTACCTCAGGGTTGGAATGTTGTCACACTATCCACTCCGTAACTGGCCAGTGAGAAAATCGACATATTCACAACAGCATGATGATGGATTTTCTATCAGTGCGCTATCAAAATAGACGAGCCTTTCTCCAATCAAACCGAATGACATTAAGGAACGGATCCCGTATCGGGGTGAGAAGTTATGTAATGAGATACGATGGGCATCTTGTAAGATTTCCCTCGACTTCACCTCCTTCGGGACTTAGTTTAATTCATCCGTCTCTTTATATCCTTCCTTGAACCCCCACTCTCTGCCTTCCGTGTCTCTTCTCCACGCCAAACTATCATCAACCCCTCCGTGGAGATTTGCGAGTAATTGGCCTTTTACCCTGGACTGGCTGACAAATGAGAATCAGTCACGGAAAGTTAATGTTTCCCCGCCCATCGCTATATTCTCCTTTCCTTGTCGCTCCGCTTTCGGGAGTAAAAAATAATAAGGCACGAGTAGAGGATTTCATGCTCAGGAGATCTTGATGGAAACAGATGATGACTTCTTTAAATGTCTCAAATAATCTCTTAGTCTTTTACCGCTCCGTTGGCGGTGAAGGGAACGTCCTTCCGCCCTTTCGCATGTACCGATGCGGACGTCATTTTACTTCGTTCGAAATTAATGTTTGATGAGAGAGTAAGCACGGAATGATTCCTCACGGCAAATATCCCAGCTGGTTACCCACTAAAAAGATTAATCTCTGTATTTTACCCTCACACCTTTCTTCTCTGATTTCCTCAGTCGCTGGATAGGTATCAGTGGAGTTTAATCTACTCGCTATGGGAAGTTTATAGATTTCTATTCCAACTATGAAACTATTAGATTATTATTAGATTTCTATTCCAACTATTCCAGTTATGAAAGATCAATTGTAATTAATTAATTTGAAATGTATGTGGTCGAGGGTTGCAGAACTTAATCAAAATATTTTCCGTTTTATAATAATTATAAAACGGAATTTAATTATTAAATCATGTTAATGCGATTAGTAGAATGCGGTATCTTTCCTGTGGGACGTAGAATGTGTTCGATTGTGCGTCTCTATTAAAGTTTTTCTTTGTTTATTTGTTGGGGTTTCCATTTGGAATACTGCCCTGAATGTTGCTGAGTTAGAGGAAATTTCGGATAGAGATAATCCACTCCCTAAAGCAGGAGTTCTGTTCCTTTTGCATTGCAATTTCCACCAAATCTCTGAAGAGGAGCGGAAATCGGAAATTGTTTATTTAAATTACGATACATTTGTGCTCGAGAAAACGTTTAATCGCCAAGAGGATGTTTTTCCGGCCAATTTCTGAAGACGGCTCCGGAGGCAGAAGTTAATGCTCCGATATT
The DNA here is from genome assembly GCA_000376725.2 of Ladona fulva. Taxonomy (NCBI): domain Eukaryota; kingdom Metazoa; phylum Arthropoda; class Insecta; order Odonata; family Libellulidae; genus Ladona; species Ladona fulva. Next base: position 1,259,339 of record KZ308213.1, on the reverse strand, counting down.
TATCACAGCAACGACCACCGAAAGGAAGACTTCGCTCACATAATCGCTGAGCGTTTGAGATGTCAGGATATCAATGAGGATGATTTATTTCGTTACCTATATAATGTTCTTATCGTTGTTGAATAAGTGAATGGTTTCTACCATTCCACAATGCACATGTTTATTCTGTTAGCTATTTCTTCGTTATTTTCCACCATACAAACCAATAGAACTCGCCAATTTACACGTTGAATCCGTAAATACCCCTACAATTTTGTATCGGTACAAGCTGCATTCAAGCAGGCTAAGTACCTAGCAACTTCATTGGATATAGCCCCTAACAATTCGTTATCATCGGGCTATTATTACCCAGTTTCATTGTCATTCCGCATTTATCCATACAGTTATATACATACCGCCTTTCCCCGCAGGAATTTCAATGCCGGATCATTATGCACTTGAATAGCGGGTGTGGTTATTGAATAAACATGCACGCCTCCGTAATTGTGAGCAGCATTAAGTAGCCTCGAAATTTCAAAATCGAAGTTCATTCACGCATAAATAAGGTGAGGGAATGGATCATTATTGCGGCTGTGATAGTCTTGTTTGATAACATGAAATGAAACAAATACTGACGCCTTATTTAATCGAGCGAGAGGAATCATTGATGGGATGATTGGTGTATCGGAAAGGGTGACATGTATTGGCTAGCATTATTTTTAAGGTTCCCGAACCCCAATTAGTTCTTCAAAACTGTCTTGCAGATCCGATCAACACTCAGATTCTATTGGAAACGGGAATAATTTCATAAAAAAGTAAAAAGTAAAAATATTTTTGTTCGATAAGAAAAAATGAAAATACTGTACAAAAAGGGTTGTTTTTCTCTGTATTTGAACAGAAATATATTTTCTATCCCAAGTTGGTCAATGCTTATTTATTTAATTACATCAGGGGGCCAGATGACGGTACAAAGTACTGAAACCATGATAGCAGTGTATGCCTCTGTAAGTATCCTGCAAGCCGCCTTTCCGCGTGTGACAGTGGGTGTATGCACCGTTACTCTTCTAAGGGATTACTTTCGCGTATCGTTCACGGAAAAAATGAATTCCTGAAAATACTCGTTCTAGCATCTATATTAAACATTCATAAGGCGTGTCGCCTGATAAAGAGTCGTATCAACCGTAAAATATAATTAGTGAAGAATATGTCGACTATACAACTTTCTTTGTGTTATTTAATTTTACAGTCTTCTAATTCTTATGACATGCACTGTCACTCCTTGAGATTCTTTCAACCTGTGTGACACACTCGTACAAGTCTCCCTTGCAGAGCAGGCAAGGCACTTGAAGGTCGTTTCTCTCCCATAAAAGGGATATGAGGAAAGATTCATCATCTCTGATATTTCATCTCATAAATTTTCTCCCGGAACCTTTTTAACTCGGCGGTGAAAACAGCGTAGAATTAATGTAGCGAGCCGGAATCCCAAATCGATCCATCTCCGCTCCGAATGTAATGCAGCAATCGGAGAATTTCCTCGAAGAAAACATTCGGAAAGTGCGCGTCGCTATTCCCGAACAAATAAAAGAATCACTCCGCTCGAGAATACTTCTCGGCAGTATCTTCGGAGACGTAAACAAATCATAAAGGGAGCGGCGGGCGACCGAAAAAAGAGCGACGGGGGAGAGAACGAACCTCCTCTTCCGGAGATTCCACCCCCGGATCCATCTGAATCACATTCCTTTGTGATCCCTCAAGCGCCTCGAAATCAGAAATTTCATTCTCTTAATCCACTGCTGCCATCCATCATGGAACGGAAAAGAGTCACGAATACCGTTCCGAACGGATCGATCCGGATGACAAAAGAAGCCCATCGCCCGCATACACGGAGCGCCGTTTATCTCGGAACAGCTGAGAGGCGAAAAGATGGTGGGAGGCCGTCGGTGGGGTGTGAGAGATAGTGAAACGGAGATATCCGTAGCGGAGCTGTTTGGATCCAGGATGTTGTATGTCCCCGTTTCCCAGTGCCGCTCTGTGATCTGGGTCTGGCTCCAGGGAGGTTGCCTTTTCGATTGCGCATGGACTCCTGATTGGCCCGCCTTTCGCATGCATACGCTTTCGTAACCGGTGCGATGGAGAGATCTCAGGCGGGATTAGAGATCTGGGGAGCATTTTTGGAATGGAACTTGCGCGGGATATCGGGACAGCGGTATCCGAAGGACATGAAGTAATTTCGGCTGAGTCCGGCCCCTTTTTAAATTAAAGCAATCTTCGAAGGAGGTGGGGTTGGACAGCGCTAGATGCTATCTGTTTCGAACTGGTGTCCACTTCAACTTAAATGAACGGAACACAGAAAATAATGTTTTTCTATCCGCTGCCTTTTTGTGATATTTTAATGAATTTATTTTCGCTAATTAATCGGCATCGTTTCATAGAGCCCATGGTGGTGAGATGTTATAGCTTTAGACTTTTTACTCACAGCAAAATTTGGTTTTCTGTCAAAGAGTAATGCTTGCTAGCAGTAAGCTTAGAATTTCTCCACCGGGCCAAAGTAGAAGCTTACAATTTTTCATGGCCTCTACCTGTCTAACACTGATCTATAAAGGTGAGAGAATTAAGATATAAACATTTGTCTTTAATTTAGAAATTCTTGTTTGAATAGGCCTAGTCTTGTATACATTAAATCATCTACAATAATACCCTATAAACAGCCTTTTGGCGTGTGACAGGGAAAAGTCTACGTTAAAGGATAACATATCGCAAACGTAGTGGATAGCGATGATTTACAGCATTATGGATGGAAAGTATGATTGTCGCTGATGAGATGGAAGAGAATTACGATAGTACATTTTTTACTTCGACTTAAATCTGAAGAACCGGCTCAACACCTACTAAAGATGGAGGATTTTTATGAACAATAAAATTCGTATATTTTTATAATATGTATAATGAGTTCAGCAATATTTTTTTCTTCTCAACATTGCTCTTTCATTCTCCCTCGTTCTGTTCACGAAAGAAAACGTGTTGTTTAATGTCATAATTGGTATTTGAAATTGTTTAATGTCATAATTGGTGTTTATCTTTCGGAGATATTATAGTATATTAACTTGGACAATGATTCTAAATAAGTTCACGAGGAAAATTCACATAGTGGAGGCTAGCGAAAGTTGTTGCATCCAATTTTAGGAAGCGCCCACTCTATGGGGAAGCAGCATATTATTTAAAGGAGTAATGCCATTAAACACCTATGATATGGATGACCAACTAAAATCAAATACCATTAGCTGGCAAATCAAAATATTCGTTAGTTTCCCTAATGTTGCAGCCACTTTCCCCCATCATATTTTTTCTGGCTTCTAAGATTATCTAAAAAAGGCATACCTTTTATGCTATCGGAATAAAAGTGGTCGAGGAAAGGATATTTACATAGGTACTCGCAGTAGCGCAGCAGAATTCGGTTCACTTCTGGATACTACTTTATAAACTTACATCGAGATATTGGTTAAAATAATTTATATATACACCTGACGAAAACTGCAAGAAAAGCCAGGAAATCACACATTTCTCAAGACGCGGATAAAACTACACCCATCGACAAGAAAAAAGAATGAGGGTGTGGAAGAATATATTGGCGGTTAATATTCCGCGGAAGCGTCGGGAAGAAAAATGCAATCCGGGTCATAGGGACGGTGACACGCGCCTTGGGTATCGCGTGACCCTTCCTTCCACCCTCATCCCTGTCTTCCTTCATCTCTTGGCGACCGAGTGTCCTTGGTGGCGTGCCTTCCCTTTTCCCACTGAAACCGGCGACGGATTCAGTGCTTTTCTTTCGCGACTCCGTTCCTGAGCGAGAATGCCTGACGTTTCACTTAGAGACAGGATTTCCAACGAAGGGCCTTCGAGGATGACTGCCAAGTCACATTTGCGGACTCTTCCACCGAGAAAAAGAAAGCGCTCCCCTTTGGAGGACTTTTTTTGAAGAATTCGGATCCGCGTACGACCGCATAATGGGATGCAAACGTGAACTGAGCCCCATGGCGTCCTCACTCGAGCCAATTAGTTTTTTACGCCTCAGATTTTCTATGAAGGGCGGCTAGGTGCGTCTATGGAATTATTTAAGCGTAAGAAAAAACATGATTTTTCTTTTGTGGTATTGCGGAGGCAGCGGCGTTGGAGGACTTTGGGTTACTTTTGCATACCGGTGTTCACATTTTTCCCTGTGCTAGTTTCCTTACATACTAGTGTCTAGTGAGACGAGAACGGAGCGGAGAACATTTCCGGAATTCTCTTGTCTCACTTTGAATCATTTGCTCTTAAAATCAGTTATTATAATGGGTCTCTCCGGTCTCAGGCCTTCATCTACTGTGATCATTCTAACACGTGAAAACTAATTATATTTAGAAGCGCATCCAGGATCTTCGCTTTACTTTGAGGGGCTGAACTTAAGGATCATAACCAATAGTGTAATAAAGGTGTTACACTAATGTACTTCATATGTATGTAATAGCAGTACGTAATGTAGGTAGGTAAGTATAATACGTGTGATATAACTACGTATATCACACGTATTCGTTTGTTTTCCCTTATATCGTTTTGAATGTGAATTTTTTTTCTCACGATTAAGCATATGTGGCCCATTACTGTGATATAAGTACGCGTAATGTACGTAATGGTACGTAATGTGTTGTGGTTGTAATGGAAAATTATTGATTCTCTTCATAGCAAATAAAAGTATTGTAAACTTTCCACGTTTATTGATAAAACGTTTAAATTTTCAAGGAGTTAACAGTTGAGTATTCCCATATTGATATTATTTTATCCCTGAAAAAATAAAATAAAATTTAAGCCATCATCACTTATTTTTGTCGTCTCTATTATATATTGTGTTTGCCAAATAATTGTGCTTTAAAAGCAAAGAAAAACATACGTGTAACTTTAGTGTTATAAAGTGTTACGTGTTCCTGTTGTGTTATAAGGTGCTCAGATTAGTTTCGGTTTCCTTTAGGTCGTTTTAACTGCTTTGAATGTGAGATTTTTTCTCACGATTCAACATATGTCGTCCATTACTGCTTCTTAATTTGTAAATAAATAGTGGCTTTATTAAGTTAAACAAGTCCCAAGAAAGTGAGCTAAAGAGCCTAGCATTCATCTCGAGACGAATTGGGAACGTAACTCATGAATCTGAAAGATGCATAAGTCGTTGCTAAATACTTATTACTAAAGGTGACTAAACACATCTTTCTCTCCATTTGAATGACGATAGCAGTTTTCAAGCTTTTAAGGCCTAAAATATTTTAGAGCATTTTAGACCACCAGAGAGAAAATTCAGAGACAATATTGGCATGCTAGGTTGCCAAAGTATCTTAGGATTATTGGATATAAATATTTATCAGAGCGCGAAGAAAATGTTGATGGGGATGTCCTTTTAAATTGAGTACGGCATTTCCAACTGAGTGACATAAATGAGAGGTCGCTAAATAGATGGTTTATTTTTCGAAAGACTTTTTAAGGCCGCGCGTTGATGAGTTACATAAATGTTGCCAGCAAATTAAAATTCGTTATGGTCGGGGACGAGGAAGGAGGAAAGTTTATTTTGGGAGAAATGAATGAAGTCCCCGGATGTAGGCGACTGAAAATTGCGGGTCTGGGGGAAAAGATGGAAGAATTTCCTCTTCTTGTCATTTTCGCATTAGCGTAAGAACGGATCCCACATATTCGACCTAAATGAAAGAGCCAGACGGGGAAAATTCTTCGAAAACGAGTTAACGTGCGATAAAACTTTATGGTTCGACATGGGTTTCACATCACCCGCTACCCTCTTTCTGGCACGATAGTGATAACTGAAAAGTTGGGAGGGTATTTTTCAGTTACGATCTAAGGGTGTACAAAACCCGCTAGATATAAATTTTTCTGTAACATTCCCTTGACGTTTGAAGAAATTAGTTATGTGAAAAGCTGAGGAAGAAAATACGGTCTATTTTCTAAGTATACTTCGAGTTTCTGTTGAGATTTATGGGAGTTTATTGGATATCAAATACAAAACACTTAGACGTTATCCCAAGCTATTCGGGAATATATTTAAGTGTTAAGCTCTTATTATTGTATTACCGTAAAAAAGTGTGTGATCATGTACTCTGTATTGTTATGTTACCGGTATTTTATGATAAGGGAAATTATGAACTTATATACAAAATGGTAAGCCTAACTTAATCCATTGCATGATTATTAAGAATAAAAAATGTATTTAAAACGGTAATAACAGGAAAATTTAAACCAAATAAATTTTTGTATAGTTACCAGTTAATGAGTGAAAAGTGTTCAGTTGTCTAAGTGTGCGCCAGAAATAAATTGAATTTTGAAGATTTCAACTATTAATTAGAATGTTAGAATGCTTTTCTTAAGTGATATGAATATTGAATTGCAGCATTATTTTACGTATACGTTTTATGAGTTAATCCGTTATGCAACTTTCTTGTCGCAGAAGTCCTTTGACGAGCCGCCTCTTCAGTAGCCTTAGCAGTCTTCGTGAACAACAGCATGACTCAAGATGTATGAAAACCGGCGATTTACTTTCATCGATGTTGAGTCTTAGGGTGTAGGAGCCCATGCATACAAATAGATTAGAAATGGGAAAGAGATGGTAGTTTTGAGTTAAGAGACAGATTCGAGCTCGGAAATGTAAGTATAAGCCCAGCGCATTCAGATATGAGGATTATGCTGATCCGAGGATCTGAGATAACTATTGTCAGAGCTGCGGAGAGTTTACGCGATGTTTCTCGGCGGAAAAACCGAGAAGGGGGATTTCTTGCGCCGCGCAGAGGCGGAGAAAGTTGAGCAAGAGAAATCTGTTCCCGAGGCTCCATTTAAGGAATAACGCAATTCCCTACTGTAAATGCTCATTGCTTCCCAGCAGATTACTTTTTCTTCTTCGGACCTCGAGGCTTGCTCACGGTATTCCGAGAGAACGAAAGCAAGAAAAAAGACGCAACCTAGCCGTATACTTTCCCCACGCGGACTTTCAAAAATATTCGCTCGTTGAAGTCTCCTCAAGGGCATCGATCGGGAGAAGAAAGAACACGGTGATATCGAAAGGATGAAGCCCCCGAAGCCAGTGTGCCTGCATTATCGCACGTCTTTGATAAGGAGGAACGCACTCTCGTTGACCCACTTGCAGAGGAAGCGAGCAGGGAGTACTGGTGAGGATTCCGCAATGAAATCCAGCGAAATACTTTCGTTATTGCAGGCAGAGGTTGAGAGATGCGGCCGGAAACTGAATTATTGAGCCTTGACTCGGAATGATGGAGAGGGGTTCCGGAGAATCTCGTACGAGCTGGATCTCCCCGCACGTACACCCTGTTTTGCGATATTTCGTGATGATTTTCTTCCGCCATTTCGATGAGATTTACGGCGGGCGTTGGGCCATCATCACGCTTCGTTTATCGAGTCCGTTAGATTTGTTTATGATACGCGTTATTTATTGCATTTAGTGTTCAAGTACAGACAACCCAAATTTGGTTTTTGAACTCGATGAAAATGTGAAATGAGGATTAAATGTGGAAGAAAGGATGTGATTTCCTCGTTAACTTTTTATCCACTCTCTAATTACTTTTATGAGATGATGAAAATTTACAACTCAGAGTGGTATTTTGTATATACTCTAATGAAAACGTTCCTAATAAAATTCACAGATATTGGCGATGTTTTATGGAAATACTCCATGTTTGATGGAGAGGAGACCACTTTTTCCGCAGGATTTTAATACATGCACGACCAGGTTCAGCGAATGATCGCCATCATCAGGTGATGATGATGGCGATCATTTCCGATGATGGCGATCATTCGCTGAAACCAGGTCTGTATTAAAATCCTGTGGTAAAAATACAATACTTCAAAAAAGTTCCTACAAATTCATTTTGCAATCCTCATGATTTATTTTCGTAACTTCCTTTCACTTTTTAAATTGAACCTACATTTTTAAAACTTTATCGCATTTTTCACTGAAAATCGAAGAGTGTACTGACAACTTAAGGAACTTGCATTTGTCAAAAATGGAAAATTAAATTTTACTCCGGACAGAAACTAAATATGTCTTTTAAAATCACAACTGTCCAAAGATAACATAGTTTACCATTTTTGGGGCAAATCCGGGAGTGGATTGAGGAATTGTTGATTTTCACTACCTATATCTGGTACTTCATCTAACATGGTAAACTTTAGAAAGTACAGTCCAGGAAACACCCGGTAACAATTTTCCACTGGTTGTTAAAAATTTTCGCGGTGTTTTCCTGTGGAAGTTAGATATGCTGTGTGCTTGCCCGCTTTGCGGTACGAGCGTTCCTCTCTTCCTCATTAGGTCTCAGCGTCTCCGCTCACCTACTCCTCATCCCCTCTTTCTCGCATCAGCCGCCGGAGGATGGTGGTAAGGAAAGCGCAAACAGTCTCCTCAATGTTTGAGCAAACAGAATAAATTGGTAAAGCCGAAACGCGTTGAGGAAGACCTACAGCCGTCCTTTGAGGAATTCCCTTCTCGTTTTCCTTGTTTAAGCATTTTCTAACCTTGAGTTTTGAGGCCGTCTTAAGGTAGGACTGTCGAGAATGGGTAAAAGTAATAGCATTTTAGCGTTCTTATGTCATAAACGATGCCTACCGTCGAAAAATGCATATTTATTTGTGGGTTACCCATGTAAGATAAAATCGTTCGGGCATATTCTAAGGAAATTATTTTCTGCTGGTCCCGCAACAAACATTGCATGGGTAATTTATTTAGCGTTATTATTTATTTTATTTCTACATCTTTCTTTGCGATCATATAAACTTATTTACAGAAGGAAACTCTTTTATTTGCCAAGTAATTAATCAGAGTGAAAATTATTTACTACTAAATTTTCTGGGCTCATTTTGTATGTTAATTATTTTTTTCATATGGCATTTTGTGATACACACTAATGAATTCTTTTCTTGTGCGGTTAGAGATTTCGTTTCGATCTTATTTCATATTGAAACTCAGTGAGTTTGAGAATCAAGATATATATATGAATATTGAATATTACGTGTACAGTGGAGGGAAGAAGGGAATAGGAAAATAGCACCGAGCTGTCGAATTGTTGATTCATAAAAATTTTATTGTTGTTAAAAATTAAGTTCGTGCGGATATATCAAGTAAATATGACAACCTTATGCTTTTACAGGGAAACTGGATGTGAGATGGCTGTGATTGTGCAATTAAAATTTTCCGTCCCCTGCAAATCAGCCTGAGCTGTTCTCACTCGTTTACCACTGATTACTTCTCTCTTTATTAATCTGCAGGGAATGCCAATATATGGCATTAATCTCTATCTCGGATTTAAAAAAACCGCTATACATCCATCGATCATATTTTGTTTACGATGACAACGACGTCAGCAGCCGGAAACGAATCCCCGTAACCGAGCCACGAACTACTTGTTTTTGGGTCCATAGGATAACGAGCCCCGCTTCGGATCTGCATCTGGGCAGGATTTATCGCCGGCAATATCTTAGGCAAGCCGCTGGGACCCGTTTAACCGACACAGTTCGTTAAACGGAGCGGGTTTATCAGGCAGAAGAGAGGCGGCGGAGTTATCGCGAGCCAAGCCTCTTCGAGCGGCACTCGTAATCTTTGGCATCGCGCTCATCTTCGCGCTACACTGCGTGACTCCCACAGCATTTCATCAATTGATAGGAACTTTTCCACCCGACCCATGACCTTTTCCTCGCGGTGGAATCCAATGGTTTCGGAAAGATGGAAATATGTGCGCGGAATAATGGGACGGGGGATGCCATTATGCGTGGGCACCATCACCTTAGGGCGCGCACCTTAGAGCACACACGGAGTGTTAGGGGAATGAGGGAAGGTCAACGTGGCGCCATCTCTGCAGAGTGGATGTGTTGGGAGACGCACGCTTGTTCCACTTCTCGGGTCACGTGCGAGGAGAGAGGGGGGAAACGGCAAACAAGGGAATGCACGAGAAAACTTTTTTCCATCTCCCGGGAGGTTTTTCCGCGTGATCCGACGCATTCTTGGATAAATACCATAAGCGAAGCGGAGGTGGCCTTGATGAGATTTATTTCACTCCTTCGATGTGTTTCTTTTCTTGCGCCAGAGGTGGTAATTGAAGGCGGTGAGGGCGTTCGCTCGGAGGAGCACATGGAGGATCTTGCTGCACGAACGGGTCGATCAAGCGGTCTAATTTGTTGCCACGGGTCGCAAAACGCGTGCATGGATTCCAGATGCGAATATTATCCCCGACGAGGGGGATGAAAGGAGATGAAATGTTGACTCGGGTGATAAATCCATCACCGGTATCGACGATGGTTAACGTCCCGTCAAGCCGCCGCTGATCGAAGAATTTCCGTTCAAACACTTACCTATCGCATCTCTTAAAAGTTCCTGCTGCCACATCTTGAAGAATGGAATACTTTTCATTTGCTTCATGGGTTTCTCATCGCCCGCTACCCTCTTTCTAACACGATAGTGATAACTGAAAAGCAGGGAGGGTTTTTTTCAATTACGATGTACTGTTAGAGTGTACAAAACCCGCTAGATAGAAATGTTTCGGTAAAATTTCCTTGGCGTCTGAAGAAATTAGCTATGGTTCACGCTGAGGAAGAAAATGCGCTATTTTTGCTAAGTACGCTTCCGTTTTAATTGAGATTTATGGGAGTTTGTGTTGGATGGAAATGTATGTTTCATTTCATTTCGTCTCACTCAGTCAAGTTTACAGCTGTGGTTTAAAGAAAGCTTCTGAGTCACATGTTATGCCGAAAAATGACATTCATCCAGGTCACTCATTGTTAATTGATATCAAAAGTGTTATTTACAGGATTATTGCGCTGAACTTAACTGGACGATTTCTGCTCATAACATTCCGGCTTACTGAAATCAAAAAAATAAAAGGGCCTACTGCCTTTCATCATACATGTTCTTCTCATTTTGCTTCTATCAATATTTTCTCTTCGGGCTTCATTCTGCTATGGCATTAAGCATTTTATTTATGCTATGAATTATGGTTCTTAAGAGTTAAAGCTGGGATATTGAACTTCTGCTGCAATACTCAACTTAGATTCTTCACTTGTTTGCTTTCTTCTACAGATTGAAGAATTTCTCTTTCCTTTCCTAGGGAGAGAATTTACTAGAACATTTTTCGAATAGATTTTACTTGGTGCAGTTACAATATCCTCCTGATTTTTTTATGATACCTTGGAATTAAATTAGGAAAAATAACGTGCAGTGACGAAGATGGAGTTTGGGTTTTTCATCGTGAGGCGTAAACACCTCATGACTTTTCACATGCTCTAACTTTGCAGTCTCCATATAACCTTTCCACAGCTTTTGGCAGATTACAAAGTAATGGTTGAAGATCCATCCAGACTGATCTTCGGACTGATAACAAACATTTCATTCACTGAATAGCTGACTCGGTTGTTCTTCCGGTATCGCTGGTGGAAATCACCCTTCCATTGGGAGTGTAGCTATTGTTGCACCTAAAGAATAATGGACAAGTCCGTATGAGAATACCTTAAGTTTCCCATTGAATTAATTGTTATTCTTAAGATCTTTTATAAACTCGAAAAATTTCATTAGCTACAAAATCACGCTCCCCAGTCCCCAAAATGTTGATTCTTATACTCTAATATCTAGACAACAGAAAATGTATTCTTTCAGGAATTTTCAGTTGGTAATAGGATCGTCACTGGATCCGTTCTTCCGCGTAACTTCCGCGTACATAAGACGATGAAAAAGATATTATCTATCATCAGGATGTTTACAAAAAATGGATGCATTGCTTCAAAGAAGAATTCCCAAAGACCGCATCGATTCGTATTCTCGAGGATCTATAAGGGGGCTTCCAGTTGACAAAGTAGGCTGTGCGTTCCCTTTTGGTGAAAGCGATCCCGGGTTCGATTCCCAGTGGGAACCCATTAGTGCAAAATGACCTTAACTGTCAAAGCACTTAAAAATAATACTACTAGATCTATAATGAACGTAAGCTTCCATCTAAAATCACTCGTGGAAAATTTAAACTGGCTACTGGGTGAAGTATATAAGGGTAAAATATTTAACACATTAGATTCATCTTCACTCAATTTTTTCAGTCTTTTTTTTACACATAATCAACCTAAAATACCACAAAGATGAAAAAGAAACTATTTCTTCTTGCTTTTAATGTATTTTGAAAAACGTGTTCGATAATTTTGATAAGTAATCAGTGGTGGTATTCTCACGAAAGTATTTCTACAGCTTATGTCCTTTTATGCATTTATCGTTGTAATGGCCCCCCTCCGGGAATCGAACCACCAAAGACAATCATCTAATCCGGGAGTTCAGACAGGGAATTAATATCTAGAATTATTCGTCCCGGAATTCTTTCATAATTCACAAAATATTCTAAGTAAAACTACATATTTTAACACCTCTAACTATAGTTTTTTCTTATCCAATTCCTCATAAACTTTGCAAATCCTTACAATAAATATGTTCTGCATTCTCAAATTTTTCAGTCATGACTAAACATAACTAAATTCTACTGCTGTATTTCTGTCTAAATTTTCTATGCCACCGCTCAGTTGTTTTAAAATTTTATGATCTATTTGCAGACAGAATTAATGCGGTTGAAATTGAAAATTTTTCTGTATCAACTCTGTTCAAGTTCTCCGAAATCGATTCATTCGTGTTATCTAAACTCTGGAGACGATCAAATGAAGTGCATATATATTCCGGATGACAGTAAAAATAGCTTTAAGAGATAAGTGTACTGGTTTCTTTAACCTGGGCAGAAGCAACAATTGACACGTAAGTTCTTTTAGGATTTCGTCAAATATATGCCATTGAAGCTCCGCGGAGCCGGTGGCAATCGAAACATTTTTCGTTTGAATATCTACATATTCTACCTCAAACGCTTGAAGGCCATCACCATCACTCAAGATATTTCTGCGCCTCGCAAAATCAGTTATACTTATCGTTCTTATTTAATGTACTGTTTCCTCGGCTATCGAGCATGATTCGTTCTGCAGTTACTTGCGATTTCCCATTGGACCCCATTTTCTAAAATTCACAAAAACTCTGCCAAAATACTTACAGATTTTCATTAACAAGGAATAAACAGCGTCTTGTATTCTTTTTTCATCTTCAGCACGCATACTGGCGTATATTCACAGAAACATTCATTAGCTGAACCTGCTTTCCTCCTTCAAGTTCGAAAAACAGCAGGAATTATCTTCATTAGCCGCAACGTTCGTTAGCACAGTCACTCGTTAGTTAGTTAATAATGCAGATTTACTTTAGATAAGTTTGAAATTCGAGAAATGAATTACTTCCAAGAATTCAGATAGTATTTTATACCAATCCTGAAAAAATTGTTTTGGCCATTCTTTTTAAATCGACTATTTACGAGATAACTATTTTTTAGTTGCTTTATTATGTCGCCGTAGCCGCGGAGTACTCACCAGAATGTCGTTCCACGTGCTTAATCACCCATTTAAAACGTTTAAGGAATGGGCTAAACTTAAAACGATCTCCGGTCAAGCCATCGGTCATCCAGCCTCCTTAAAGCAGCAAGTCCTTATAAAAATGTCGAATTAATAGCTCTGCGATTAATTTGAAGTAAATTCAACGAGAGTGCCTCAACTATAACTTCTCCCGGTGCCCATAAATCTCCCACTTTTGGCCTCGTTAGCTTAGGCAGACGACTGCAACTCCCCTGAGTCCTCTTCAGCCATGGAGGGTGGGCCTGAGGGTAATGAGGGTGGAGGGGTGCAAGGGGCCGACCTGGAGTACCTCGACAAAGAACGAACGAAATAGCGGCTGAGGCGGGTCTGAGTGGATTTCCTTCAGTGAGTGGATGCAGGTTTGAATAAGGGGAGAGGCAAGACGAGGAAAGAGAGATGTGTCTGAAAAGGAGAGAGGGTTTACCACGAATTATTTTATGAGTGACGTAAGTAGTTTGAGGTATGAAATTTAAGGGCGTTGAGATGAATATTTAAGTTTATTTGAGAAGGAATATGGTCGAATGACGTCGAAAGAATGGGTGAATGCTAGTATTGGTTAGTTCTACGTCATCTGCAATTCTTTTATCATCGCCTCTAGTATATTAGTTTCTAAGATTTTGGCAGTTTTTTCCGCTGTTCCTGTTTCTCCTACCTGTCCTTCATTACAGGTATGAGTTTCCTGCGAGTAAACTTTTGAATATGACATCCTTTTTTTACTTGTACGATACGAGAAATGATATCTGCTATCCCAGAAAAAGACCTTACTCATCCATTTTTATCAATCCAATAGCGAAAGGGTCACTCTAAAAACCACTGATCTGAATTTTAAGTGGTAGTAGCGGTCATTTTCAAAGTGCTTCGACAACTAAGATCATTTTACACGTGAGCTCCCACCGGGAATCGAACCCGGAACCGTTTCCACCGAAGTCGAACGCGTTGTCCACGTGGTTATCTGGAGGCCCTTGAAAATAATAATTGATGGAAGAGTTTTTAGGCTCTGTTTTAACATTTGAATGAACATTTGAATAGATGGAAGTTATAATACTAGTTTATCTCCTTTTTATTTTTGTTAGTAAATCAGAAATTTCAACCTGCGATTCAGGAGAGAAATTTTAATGTCTTAGAACGATTAATTTTTAAATTTATTAGAATGATTAAATATGAATTGAATTAAAATATGAAAATAGAATTAAATTTTAAGTGTTACAAAAATAAAAATTTAGTTATGCGCGTGTTAGGATTGAGGAAAGGTGTATTTACTTTCCTCCCACTTGGGTGAGGGACCTAGGGTCAAGTCCCAGTCATGTCGCTTTTTTCACACTTGTTATTCCTTGATACTCGTGTTAGTTGGCGAGAGATAAGATGCACGAATAGTGGCGGGAGAGAAGATTACAATTCTTAATAATAGATAGAAATCGAGCTCCTCTCTGTAACTTGGAAATCATCCCAATCACAAGCGTACAATTTTATGAAGAACCGCATGCCTCGGGTTTATTTGTACCTCCTATCTGTAATCAATTAACTGTTAGGCGGAAACCGTGGATGAATGAAGCATTTGGATGCTCGTGCTCTTCTGCTCCCACAACAGATTCGTGACTCTTTCCGCGCCGAAGAATTCGATAGTATTCCACATCCTTCCGCAACCCATAAATCTCGGATATATTTTTCTCCCGAAAAATTTATGCGATCACGAGCGGAGGCCGTTTCCGTACATGAAGACGGCTGGAAAGGGCCTCGAGCAGCATCCGCTGTGGACAAAAGAAACATCTCATCGATGTGGAGGAGCCACAATCTCTTGGGCGTGCATACATATATGAGCACCCATCGGCTAACGGGATCGCCCCGGGCAGGCCCCTATCCGCCCACGCCCCCTCCTCTGCTCCACTTCCCCCACACCACCCTCCGTGGCAGTGTAATGTAAGGCCAAGGTCGGACTCCAACCCAAGGCGCGAGTCCTACCTTACGCCCCCGCACCATCCCCCGGACTCTAATGGACCGGCCTGACGCGGAGGAGAGGTGAGTCTGGGGATGGGGTAGCACGGTCCAACGGGTAATGAAGGTCGGGGACGAGATCAGCTGCCACTCGGCGGAGGAGCCGCGGTCTCCTCCCGTTACCTCCCCGCTTGTGCATACCCTCGCAGCATCTTTTTTCCCCTTCCGCTCGCTTTATGTATTCCTATCCTCCCTCTATCTCTTTCGAGCATCTTTGTCCTTCCAACCACTTCGTGCCCCTCGCGGCCTCTAACCTAGTCCCCTTCCCACGACTCCGTTTGTCCATCTCCCCCGTGTCCCTGTACCATTCTCGTCTCACCTCTCCTAGGTTTTCTTCCTCCTCTTCCGTCCCTCTTTGTATTCATCCCTTTGTTTCTGCTGCGTCTCTCTTATTCCGCATTCCATTCCTTACTTTTTCGTTCGCTCATCTTCCATTCTGGGCGGATGCGGAATGACTAAGATGGTGCAGGAGATGAAGGCGAGTTTTAGTGAAGGGAGAGGAAGAATTGTTCGTTGAATGTGGCGAAGGAGAAGAGAAGAGACCTGCGCGCTTAGAGAATAAGAGGAAATTTATGAAGAGATGTGCAGACTTGTCTGAAGCGAAAGATATATGCAAGGATTTCAAAACGTAAGGTGGATATGAAGTTGACGTTGTTTTACGCTGGTTGCTATCAACGTTCATAGCTTACTCTATAATAGCAGTTTTCCGCTGCATCAGGAGAGATTATCTAATTTGTAGGACAATGTAAGATACGAAAAGGGATTAATAGTACAACTTGGACACTAATTTCAACAAAAAATGCGGAGAATCATCTCAGTGAATAAATGAGCCTGTCATCAATAAGGAGTACTCCGTGATCCATCAAATCAAATCCTGTCCGATGCGCATTTCGCTGTGATAGCATCCTCAGGGACCGTAACAGAAATGGGGTTTAGTTATTTCTGTTACGGTCCCTGAGGATGCTATCATAGGTAGCGAAATGGTCATCTAACAGGATTTGGTTTCATGGTTCACGAAGTTCTCCTTATAGATGTTAACTCAACTATCTTCCATTCTAAATGAGCCTGTGCCCATTTAGAAATATATTCTAAATACAAATCAAAGACATGAAATATTTAACCATAATGACGAATTAAAAGGAAGTAGATGCTATTTAAAATTACTCATAAACAGTATGAACGAAGAAAGATAGCAATTACAGATCCTAAATTATAAATACGCGGATAAGAGAGGCGCAGAAAGACTCAGGAAAAGATGAGTACCTTAAAATGGAGATACCATCTATTACTTACATGAAGCGAAGAAGAAGAAAAATTAAAAATCATGCATGATCTAATGATCATGCATGATCTCAGAACGGTTGTTTTCCCAGAGTTTGATGATTTGATCTGGTCACCGCCTTAGCTCTGGGGCAACCGCCTAACGGGTTTAGGAGTATTTTATACTTCCATCACATGATGCTCTTTACTCTTTTTCGAAAACCGTACTTTAATACGTTCACTGCGGATCACTCCACCGTTAGAGCGATAAATGCATAGGAAATGAAGGTATACGCAGTGAACGTGTTAAAGTTCTTTTTGCTCGTCATCTTTCATTTTTACATAATTTCTCCCATTTGCCTTTATCCGTTTCTATCGGACTTATTTCAATTCCTCTACGTGAATATTTCTTTTTCCTCCCGTTCTGTTTGATTAATCTCCACTCTCCATCTTTCTCAACATATTTCTCCCCTTCTTCTCCCACTCCTCCTTTATGATCGTGCTTTATGACACCGCTTGAACCTCCTTCACACCTCCTTCCAATTTTCTATCTTTCTACGTTTTTGTGATACCTTTCTCGCTCTTTATTCCAGCCATCCACTCTTCTGTACCCGACGTTCCTCTCCACTCTCCCACTTCATATCCTCTTTCTTTTATTCTCTCGACCGCCCCTTTCCACGCTGACCTCCGTCCTTCTTGAAACTCTTCGTAAATCCCATTTTATTCCCTTGCCTTTCAACCCGTCTCCTCAAAAATCCGTGACCTCCTCTCCGGCTTAATCGAATAACCTCGGAACGCTTTTAAGGGCTGCAGTTTCTCGAATTTTTACTGGTTAGATAGAGCGATTTGCATAGGCGAATCGAGATGCCTCGAATTGCCCACTCCCCACCCCTCCGGTCTCTCTTCGGTTCCACGTGTTCCCTCTTCTTACCGAATTTCTCCACGTATTTCTTCGGGCACGTACACATCCCCTCTTGAAGCGGCTCATTAGGGTCCACCGGTTTCTTGATTGCGTGCCATTTAAGACCAGAAAAGGATAAAAAACGTTTTGGAAGGAAACAATAATCTTTTCCGAAAAGAAGTATGGGGGCTTCCTCCGCATCTTCCTCAATTCCGGATTTGTTTCCCCCTTTACCACCGAGGGTATTCGATGAATGAGACCGTTAATCTTATTCAGCGTCTCCTTTTTATTTCGAAAAGTGGGTTGATTGATTATATGGGCCTCGTACGGCCTTAATCGACACCGCGGCTCAAGATGAAAGACGTGTTCGGAAGCCCCATCTTCAATGGCCGCTCGGAAAACAATGGGCGATCGTCGACGCTTGAGGTCACTATGGTCGCTATGGTTGTATTTAGCATGCAACAGAGTCCGAGTTGTAGCGGCGGCCTTTCTCGTCCCCTCGATGGCAGCCTTTGGGGCGCCTCTCATATAACTTGTCGGAGTGTATCGATTGAAAGGCTCATTCATGTCCTTCCAAGGTGAACGGAATCCGATTCAGAGCCCCGATGGAGATAAGGCTCGTTTTATCAGGTTCTTGTGGAATAACCTACCACGTTTTAAGGAATTACTTTGGTATTCACGTCATTTGCTGTGTATGTTTACTTCGTAACAAGTCTCTACGGCTAAAATTAAGATCTGTGCGATAACAGCATGGGATTAATTACTTTGAAAGAAAAGATTTGCCACATTTTTGTGTTACTTATAGGCTTAGTGTCTGCATTATTTTTCAGTCTCAATTTTTTCAAGAAATGAATGTACGTAATATTATTCTTAAGACTAAAGACCTTGCGATTAGTGCACAGTTCAGGCGTAAACGTTTAGACTTGATGACATCTAAACATTAATTAGTAATATCTATTACTTAAAATATTAAAAGCTGTTTGCCTGATGTCCTCATCAATTCTACTGATATTTAATAATTTTTTCTCGGTAATTTTAGTTATATTAGGGATTCTTTAGCTTTTAGGCTTTAGGCTTTTTTAGGTGCAGGATTCAATTTATTAATGATAAAAATTGCCATAAGATATTTTAATTTGGCTCCAATTTGCATATACATAATATAAGTGAAAACGTGTATCCGGTCAGAATACAACTTAGGCAACGTTCATTATGAATATCTTATTAATTTGAATTCATATTATTGATTTTAGACGAGGTGTGAATTGATTAATTTATATTTAGACCAAGGATCCTCGAAGTTGCGATTTAGGCCTATGGAACCCACTCCTCACGGAAGGAGCAATGGTATTAATTTGTTATTCATTTTAATTTCACCTAAAATTTCAGTTCAATTTTAACAGTTCCATCACGGTTTTGACGGTTAAGATTAGAAGTATCTCCTTGTTATGGAATTCAACTGAAATAATTTTCTATAGTGTGCTTCTTTATGTGTCTATTTTTCGTTACCGACAACTGAATGGGTTTGATTGACTGTTGAATACGGACTAAAGAGCCATGGAGTTTTAAAAGCATAAAAAATCCTGATTTTTACAGTCTAAAATAGGATTAATATCAAGGTTGTGTTTGCTTGGGGAAGGTTCGAAGGCTTCAATTTATTGTTTTCATTTACGTAATGTTTACCTTCAGTTTATATCTGCTATAAAATCTTCTAGTTTTCCTTCCAATTATAACTTTTGAAGGTCTTCAGATTATAATACTCAAATACCTACCTTCCTACATGGTAAAATGTTGAGATGGATTTTCTGCCGTGATTAGGGTATTCAACAGTCTGGAATCTCTTATGGGGAATGTTTCTTTATGGATCGGTGTCTATAATTTTTGGCGGTATATATTTACATTTCTAATTTTTAAATATCTACCTATTTCTACCTCAACAATAAAAATATAACTTTAAACGAGCTAGAAAAAACGTTTATTTCCATTTAACATTTCCAACACTTTCTGATAGAGAGGAGATTTGAATCTCTGGATGTCCATTTCAATGTACATCGACATTTATTCACAAAATATATAAAACTTTTGGATCTTGAGGTCGGGATTATTCAATGCAGCCCGTCACAATTGAAGATCGAACATAACATTAACGCCAGATTCGAAAAGTTGTACTTTCGGAGCTGCTGTGTCGTAGGACGATCCAGCGTAGAATGGGAACTTCATCGCAAGGCGACGTGGCTGTGAAAATGGTTGCTTCCTGTTTTTTGTCTCCCCACGAAGTGAGTTTCTCTTACACCTGACTGTCGTCCAAGAAGGAAAGGTGAGCAAGACCTCCTTCAGATCCAGGAGAAAAATGCCTCCTCGTAGATTTGTTGTTCGTTCAACCTTGTCATTTCGAGCGCTCAGCTTTCTTTTTTGTGGCCGTTGAGGAGACCATCGGGATTTCCCAGAAGTGTGTCCGTAGCACTTATCAATGCTCGATTTCGATATGACAGCTGATGCGTTCCTTTCGGTGGCCATTGATACCGAAGGAACGATTTTGTGCGGTGACGTCGGATGCATCCGTATGTTAACAGTTTCAAATGAAATTGGGAGGGAGCGAAGATGTAAATTGGAGCGCTGAAGACGTCTCTTCCGTGGTTACGTGAACTACTGCATTTATCGAAGTTTTCCATCGATTTGCTGCAACCTCAGCGAACTGCATTACCGGTTAAATATAGACAAGTTAAAACGTCGTCGCTATGACCGCAATTAGAGAGGAATAACGATTTGATGGAAATTTCCACCGCTTTAGGAAATAAACATTAAAGTTTAATTGTGTCGCTAAGTATGTTACTTACTATGAAACTATGATGATCATTTAGAAACGTCATTTAATTGTTTCTACCATCATGTAATGTAATGCCAATAGAAATGTCATACCATGCGGTATGACATTTCTATTGGCATTTCTCAGAAATATTCGACGAAATATTTTACCTTTCATAATTCTCTGCTAATATTTCCTCTAGGATTATTTCGGAAGCTGTTCTAAATGTGTCCGCACTTGTTCCTGAGTTTGCCTCACGTTGCGAATTCAACTTTATTATTTCATCTCGCCTACTTCCCAAAATAGTCTTACATTCAATCATTATACATTATATTTATTAGACATTATATTTCACTACTTACCCACCTTTCATTTATCCAAGGAGAGAATATTTCCTGTAAGGATTTCGCCAAAAAACACTTTAAAAAACTTAAATATGAGCTAGCAGCTGAATTTTACCAGAGTTCGATGAATTTCACCGTAAGACATGCGAGGTCATTTTCAAGACAAGGACTTGGGCTATATTTTTTATTCGCCTGGAGAGTTACCCTAGTTTCATTTACATCGAGGTCGGTGAAAAATTCTCTCTGTGGAGAGGGAATCGCGGCGCGAAGATAGAGAGGCGCTCAGCGTCGGCCATGTTTAATCATCTCGTCGGCTTAGAAATTTGAAATGTGTTTTCAAAAATGTACCAAATTACCTCTTTCCGTCCACGATGCTACAATAAGAAAGATTGGGAAGGAAGGAGGGAAATATAAGGAAATAATTAGTTATGTAATGAGAGTGCAGAATGGTACATTTTCTGACAGAGTATATTGGTGGTCATTGCTGATATTTTCATTTCGAGACTTAACAAATTTTAACTTTTGGCTCAGTGCTTAACCAATAATGGAAATAATATATAAATATGGAAATATTTATAAATATGGAAATATAAATAATGGAAAATGGGATTAGAATTTACTAATATGTGTTCAACTTTAATTTTTTGTAAATTTAATTGATGATTTCGGTTTATTGTTTTCTTTAATAACCTGCAATCAGACACAATGATACCTCTACCAATGAAGATAGTTCGTTCTAGAATCGTATTTATTAACTGGAACGAGATTTACTACGTATTCCCAAATCCCATGATTAATCCCAACACGTCCAGAAAGCTACCACACATATTTAGAGACAATGAAGAATGGGCAGACGCAATTTGATTTTCTAATTTGTGAATATTTCATGCACGAGTGGGAACTCCAAAATATTCACCAAAAAGTTTGTTGGCAGAGAACGGAAAATAGATAAAAAATCTTCGTCGGCAAAAAGGTTATAATAGAGAGGGACCTAGAAACTTGCCAAGAGAAAGATGTAAGGCAATTTCCTCTATAAAATCATCTCCAATGATCTTTTTCAATGCCATTTCGTCGTGATAAATGCAGTAGATGCATAGTGATCATGGAAAAACTTCTTTATGAAAATGAAATATTCATGCTTCTCTTCAGATCTTGGGCAAATTAAGGATATTAACCTCTCTTAGTGTATCGATTTTATAAAAGATTCTCGCTTTTCCACCCAGGTAATGTCTTAGACAAATTGCTAGTACTACAAAGGCATCAAGGACGGGCCATTATCCCTTCGCCCTGCTCTTGGATCCATCCAAGGAGCTATAATAGTTAGTTGATGTGTCATTGTACACAGAAATACGACCCTTCTTCCATGTATTTGCTGAAACGACCCTTTGATTATAATTCATGACCGTTATCCTAGAATGAATCGTGCCACATAGTGGATTTAGTATCGGCGTTCAAAAATAAAAATTATGATTTCATTACTTCACGTTGTGTTTAGACATACGAGATTTTTTCGTACTGTAAAGGAACTTGAATCCTAACAATTTTGTTCACCTTAAGAGTCGAAACTGATCTATGTTTGAAGGAAAAGAGACTGCGCTTTTCCCACAGGTTTTAATACAGACACAACCAGGTTTCAGCGAATGATTGCCATCATCATTTCCACAAAACATTTTAAATGTCTGTGAATTTCAAACTGAACTCTTTCAACTACCAGTGGCAACAAACAGGAGAGCTCGAATCGGTCCACTGATTATCACTAATTTATCAACGTATTTTCCAGATTAACCCATAGCGAAGAATATGGAGCAATAATCACCGCTCTCGGAAGGAATCGGAGGCAATCAGAAGATTATATCATCCCCACAATGCTGCTGGAAGCATCCCTCGACACTTAGATGGTCATCAATCAATCCCTCTCAATTTCCAGCTCCCTTCCGAGAAAAAATCCCGTCCTTCCAATCTTTCGATATCGAGTTTCCCGCTATGTTTTCTTAACGCATCTGGATAGTCCCATAAATTATAAGTCCGTTTCAAATTTATAATTTGTAACGCGGAAACAGGTTCCGTAAACTGTTTCCACGGCCGGAAAAAAACACAAACGAATAAAGCGATCGTTACATTCCGAATTTCGGTCAGAGTCGCTGGGGATTCCGGAGATCCTCTTTCGAAGACGCCGGAGAGAATTTTTTTTGTCAACTCCGCGTAGGATCGATGGCTCGAGATCGGGTTCTTCTTCCGGCCTTCCGAAAAAGATGCGAAGTTTTCGAAGTTATGCTCCGGCTTCGCCCCAGAAAAGTCTCAAACTTGGTCGCCGAATCGGCATCCTCATTATGCAATCCATTCTTAAAATCGTCCCGGATGAGAGAGACGGATGGTGTGGGAGAGGGTTAGAGATGAGAGACGAACTTGGCCGTTCTGCCAGGATTGTTTCCACGCCCTCGTGGCACAAATCCGGCGAGGGCGTATCCAAGTGAGGAAGAAAAAGATGTGGGAGAGCTACAGCAGGATTCCGCTAGCCCCGTCTCTGAATAACCGATCCGTCTGTTTTACTGATGCTGGATTGAGGCGGGATCCGAATCTAGCGACACGTAGGATTTGCGGCAGTCCGGAGCGGATGTCTCTAAATTCTAAGTATTCGAAAGATAAGATCGCAGATGAGGCAAAGGTTTGATTATTTTCAACTTGAGCTGCTTCGTCGAGAGATTCTGTTATTCGAATTAAAATATTGAAATACTTATTGCAGCGAAACGCATATCTGTATTTATTGCTATTTTGCATTGAATTATTCTTATATTGTATCATTGTTTATTGTTTATCTTTATACTGTATCATTACTGCATTCTACCATTCTCGTATTGTTAATCAACAGCTGCATATGAGCCCTGCAAGCCGCCTTTTGGCGTGCGGCAGGGGGAGCATGCACAATGACTCTACTTTCCTAATCGGTTACTTTCGCGTATCATTCGCGAAAAAACGAATCTTTGAATCGATTCGTTCTAGCGCCTATCTCTCTGATTTTTCCATCAGAACCAGAACGGCCTATGTAATAGAAATCGGCTACATCTTCTACAGTAGCATCTTCTCTGAATTTATTTAGTAAATTTATCCTTTGTTTAAATTTAATTTGTTTGTATCATTCGGAGATTTCCATCCCATTGTTTGGAAAACAACATTTCTGAAATGTTTTCATAATTAATGGAATTTTTCTGTTTTCTGTGTTTAGCGGAATGTTTCTTTCTATTCTATTTTAAAATATCCTATGCTATTTAAGAATATCAATCAAAATATTATTTTATGTTATATAGTGTATATAATATTTTATATTTCACGCTAGTATTAAATCTTTCAGTTATGCGGAATATTTTCGTACCCCAATAGAAGACCTGTCAACGTAATTACATGTTGAATATGAATCTATTGAATAGATGATAATAGATAAACATTTATTAGATAGGTGACAACATTAAAAAGTTACCTAGTAACTGTTGATAGTAATTAGTATGTGTATGTATTGATGCATGAATGTATTCGTTTATATCGGGCAGTTTTGCCCATGAACAATCGAAACCTTGGCCTGCTTAAATAATTCACGACTCATCCTAATCTTACGCTTATTACTGCGTAGCGGCAATTAAAATTCCGGAATCGGTAATATTTGTTGCGTTCTAGATTCCCCCGAAGCTCATAAATCTTGGTCCGCATCAAACGGATTTTCTCGAAAAAATTCGAAATAGGATCCGCGGGAGGACGTGCTTTGTTTAGCAAGCGAACGAGATGAAAACGAGTCCTTCAGATCCCTCGGGGGCGTAACCATTCTGCATCGTGACTCTTTAATGGCAAAATGTAGACCTCATACGTTGAATTCTGCTCTCTCATTCTTTTATTTCTTTCCCTTTTAGGGACCACTCTGAAAAGTCGCGGCACTCAAACCCTTCCCTCTCCCCCTCTGCACCCTAACACCCTCTCCCCAAGCACTTCTCAGTCGCCGCGCCCTCTTCAACTCTGACCCCCCGCTTCCTTCCGCCACTGCAGCACAGAAGAGGAGCGGAAACGAAGCGGAGGGAAAGAAAGAGGGAGATCTGGGACGGTCCACGGGAGGGAGAGAGATGTGGTGGCAAGATTGTAACATCCGAGGGACGAATCGAGGACCCCGAGTGAAGGAGCCATTCCTCAGCCAGAGAAACGGTAGTTACGACTCCTGTCTCATTAATCAACCGCCTTTCTTCTCCACTCCGTCCGCCCACGTCCCTTTATCGTTCTCCCTCCGCCCGTCCACTTTTCAACTCTTTTCTCTCTTTCTCCTCTGACCTTGCTTCTTCCATCGGTCGTTTATTGATTTTCTCGTGTCACTTTTTTGTGTTAAGCTCTCCTCGGAATCTGCCACAGTGTAATGGCATACGTGAGCATAATTTATCGACGTGCTTTGCAGAGGAGAGACGTTCAACGTGCGCCGGAATGTTCTGGACCCGGAACGTCAATTTTATCTCCATAGTTTTCTTGCGCTCAAAAAAATTGTGCCGAGCAAGAATAATAGATGTTAGAATGTAACAAGTATGAGAAATGAGCGGTTGAAAACTACAGCGGATATGTAAATGCAACGGTAACCATGGGAGACCTAACAGTTGGGGGACGAGGATGACACAAGCAGTAGGTCTTCAAATATCCTGGAAGAACACTGGTAGACTGGTACGCGTAAAGAGACGATGCGATACTTGCTTGCCCTAGAGGATTAAGGTCGTGCTGTTGAAATTGTCTTCTCCTCAGGGAGTTAGATCCTGCAATTTTACGGTTTAGTGGAGTACTATTGCTTTGCTTCCCTTCGTCCTTGAACGTGGTTTATTTGGCCCTCGCTGCTTCCTTCGTGAAATCTGTTCTAAATACTACTCGTAAAATACTAATAAAAAATAATATAGTACTATAAAGAAAATACTCTGAGTTTATTAAAAACATTACATTAAATATACTCTACGAAATCTATTTCATATACTCAAGCCTTTGAAATACATAACATTTAATTTTCAATTCTGACTATTTGATTCGATAACTGAAATTTCCAAAGAATTGAATTTCTCCAGGTGAAACGCATTGCTTGCCTTTGAGACTGGATTTCATTTTCAGACTCTTTAGGAAATGAAAATCAGAGGATGGTCTCGATTCGAGGTAAAACTCTAGTGATAATCCTTGGCTCGGTGTTGAATTTGCCGGACCTGTTCACTTATTGTATGTCTCTCCAGAAAAGTTTACTCCCTGTCTGAAGAGCACTTAATTCAAAATACTTTATTTTCCACGAAGTTCGGGGCTCCCGATAGCCAAGTGGGCAACGCGTTCGACTTCAGTGAAAGCGGTCCTGGGTTCGATTCCCGGTGGGGGCCTACGTGCGAAATGACCTAAGCTGTCGAAGCACTTTTAACAATGCTACTACTACTCCACGAAGTTCTTCAAACATCCATGGTCGTTCACTGCTTTCTAACAAGGATTATGTTTTCTCGACTTCTCGTAAAACCAACAAATACTAAACAAGATAATAAGTGGCCTGTCTGTATAATTTTCAGCCCGGAGGATTGTTGGAACCACACCCCCTCCACCGTTAGCTACAAAAAGAGAGGGGATAAGGTGACTAGGCAAAATGAGGAGTGAGGTAGTTCGCCCTTCCTTTCCTCACTGAGCGAGCCAGAATTCTAAGAGCAGATAGATTACTAAGCAATTTGGAAAATTATGATGGTTCCACAAACTTTTTCTGTTTTAAAATCATGATTCTAAAATTCAGGCCCCACAGTCATTCGTATTGAGAAGATAAGATATTTGTAGCTCTTCTCCGGCTCCTACTTTAGTCCCGTACGCTCGCTGATCGATTATCCGTGATGCGCCTTTTCTGAGGAAAATAAGCTTAGCTAGTTTACCGCGAATGAGAGTCACAAATAATTACTTTATGATAATACGCTCCGCTTCTTCAAGATGTTAAAGCTAACTTTACCGTTGTAACTCTCGCGTTTTTCGCATGTGGTTTATGATAGTGTACGTATTACGGCCGTGTCATTCTTCTCCTGCGGTTTTTCTAGTATGAAATTTTTTTCGCGACTTTCCAATGCAATTCTACTTCTGGTATATATCTTCTACTGTGTAGTTCTCCGACTCAACACCAGTTATTGGTTCATGACTTTTACTGGCCGGCTATTTTCGAAACATTACTATGGAGCGTCGGTTAGCGATAAAGACTTCTCGGAAGGAAATTGGAGATAAATATTGGAGTTAGAAGATGGTGGTCTTGATCCCGAGATCAACAGCAATTTCTGCCTAACAGGATGAGAAATCGGCATGTTATCTAATAAATCTATGATATTTTGAAACATATCCATCTCTCGAGATATTGACAATTAATTTATTGAAATGTGATACTTGTGTGGTGGTCGATATTTCTATTCAGTGACAGTGTTGTGTCATTGCCATGTTTTCTAATCTCTTCGACTGCTGGCCGGTTTTCGAAACATCCCCGCTTTACGTAAGATGTTGAATGGAGTTAGTCCAACAACTCTCCACAGAGAGCAGCACAAGCTGCTTGATTTCTCCGAGGACTGAAAGGGTTATATAAATGGAAACCTATTAAATAACTTCCCGCAAATGTATATAATAGTCCACTATCAGATCTTATTACAACTTAAGTCGGAAAATATGGAACTAATATTCTCCACGAATGAAATTTTATCGTGCTGAATGATTTCATAATATTCCAGATTAATATATCGAGCATTCCTTCTTATGGGAGGGCAGGTCAATAGATAGGGTCATGGTCATAGAATGTTCGCATTTGTAGCTGAAAAGATTTTCTTCTTCGCAAGGATGATTGCATAGTCAAAACAATCTATATCAATACAGTCGTAGCAAAAGGTAATCAACTAAACCGTTTCGTTATCGATATAAACCTCCGATTGGGAATTTGGCTAACGGCTTTTACTGAGCCGCTCATTTGCCCAGTAGGGCAATTGTAGGGCTCCCAAGAAACGAAAGCTGAAACGACCTTGATCATCTGCTTACTGCCGGCAAAGAATTATTGAAGGCTGAGGATAGTCTATCGAAGAATAAATCTGCTATTACATATTTCCGTTGATTCCACTCTTTACAAGGTTCAGAGTTACATTTCAGAGTCAGAGATTGATTGGGTGTAAGATATATAATGAGGCAATCGTTTATTTCGAGTAGCTCAGAAAATGAGATATCTAATTGAAGATGGATGTTATTTGATTGAATATCCTGTGTTTCGATAGGTAAGACATCAGGCTGGTGGAAAATATCAGACCGATATGTATTCGATTGGTGATTTTGGAAAACTTTACAGATTCTTTCAGTACTGCAGTATTATTTTTCCTAAGGACCAAAGAATGTAAATGTCTTTTATGTATGGTAAATTACAGAGGCAATTAGTAAAGAGGAAAAGACCTTGGCTGCTATGAGTAATTGCAATTCAATGGTGCGATCGAAAATGGAATTGAGTTGGGAAATGAGAAGTAATGGAGGAACAGCTGACTACTTATAAAAGTAAATTAGAAGGATCAAAGAATTAGTTTACTAGTAACAATTAATCTCGACGCCAGTAAACAGTTTTAAAAAACCACAAAATCTGATACATTTTCGATTTAAAATTTAAAAGAATAGTCTGGTAGACTATCAAAAAACTTACTTTGGTTGTTAGCAATTGTGAATAAAGAAAATACTGTCTTAAGATTAGGCAAATCGTTAGGACCAAACGGAAACCCGGTTGATAATAATCCTTAGTAAGTAAATGAATTTCGAAAAACTATTATGCCGGTGAGGAATGCGCCTTGAAAATTAAATTCAATTAAATCAAATTAAAAATCATTAAATAATGAAATTCATCTAAAAACGAAAAATAAAATAGAGTTGATGGAAGAAATTCCAAGGAAAACTAGTTTTTTGGAAAATAAAATGAACTAACCAAAGATTAGATGGGAAAAAAACAAAAAAGGAACCCTGATAAGAGAATGTTAGTAAAGGGGTAAAGAAATATAACCTGCAATTAAACTACTATATATTG
Organism: Ladona fulva; assembly: GCA_000376725.2. Lineage (NCBI taxonomy): Eukaryota > Metazoa > Arthropoda > Insecta > Odonata > Libellulidae > Ladona > Ladona fulva. The sequence continues at coordinate 1,230,507 of KZ308213.1, read as the reverse complement.
AATACCTATGAAAAATAAATCGTGAACATATTGTTAACAAAAGGAAATTTTTTACAAAGGAAAATAAATCGCTGGCACGTAAGTCGAAATGTGACTCATCAAATAGATCTGGTGGGAATAGTATTCATTGGATGGACGAGGGTGAAAGAGATGAAACGTGTGATACAAATTCAAAGAGAAGAGGAAGAGCTGTAAGAGGAATTAGAAGGGTGAGGAAGAGAGAAAGAAAAGGGTCGGGAAACGGTTTTGGACGAAACTTAAGGGGAGACCTGTTGCCAGGAAGTAAAAGAAACGGTATTAGGTGGTACATTTTTGGGAGAGAAATGAGGACCTCCTGAAAGATATAGTGTAGGCATAGGGTTTTTATATTGATCAGGAAATTTTAAAGTATTCAAAACACTGACCAACCATCGAACTGATTCAATGATTTATTCATGTGCCATGACAATATTCACTGGTGGATTTTTCTAAAAAATGTTCAGTTACTTAACACAACTAGTAAGCAATGTCTACAGCTACTTTTTGACACGCTTATATCGATCATACAATCAATGCATCGTTTCATTTAACTTCCTTTAGCACTGTTATCAATATTTAAAAATAGCTCCTCGCCATCCCTGAAGAAAATCTTTTTCTGTGGCCGTTGGAGCGAATCCAGAAAATTTATAAGGGGCATCATTCGCGTGAAAGAGGTACTTTTAAAACTTATGATAATATTACATTTCTTTGTTATTTTCAAAAACTGAAGTATATCGTTCACTAATTATGGTTTGAGTTCGTTAATACAGTGGAAACCGTTCGAAAATCGAAAAATAAATCGCGAGTTTTCAGTATTCGTGGATCCTCCCCTACGAGCACCTTCTCCACGAACTAAATCCATATGTGAGATAAAGCGCAAAATACATAAAAAGTAAGAATGCTATGAACAAAATTTTCCTATAATCGATTGTAATAGCCTGCGTAGCTTCTGATATCAGTAAAATATAACGTAGATGAGTGGTCAGTTACGTAAAGAAATCGAAACGAAACATCTATTCTCCAACATGTTAACATTTTTCTACTTTACGTCCATTTTGATACTCATTTCGATCGGTGGCTCACGACAGAACTTTTGAAAGACAGCCACGTTTTAACTGTCTCAATTCTTGCGACATTCTGTCATTCTCTCTGTTAAACGTTACCCTTGTCTCCGACTAATACATCAAAGCCACTTGTGCTTTTGAGGGCGTTCTCAAAAGTAAATATTACTCCGAACCCATATAAAAATCCTCATGAGAAGAAGAACTGCGACCAGGAAATCCGAAGAAGTGGCAAGATTTTAATCGTCCACTTTCTAAATCATCATTCAAACAGCCGAAAAATGATCCCGGACTAAGCGGTATCGAAGCCAGTTCCAGCGAAGTCATCATTTCACCCGCGCTAGACGAATCGAGGAGAAGAGGTCTTCCTTATGACGAACAAAAGCTCTCGTACCTCTCCTCCAAGTCTCCCACTTTTACTCATCTTCCCCAACACCGAGTCCTCGCCATCCTCCCCCTACCTCCACAACCCTTCCCAATATCAGCTGAAACACGGAACGAGGACTGGGGAAGCTTCGTCACCGTTCAACAGGTTATGGAGACTCGCACAGCTGTATAGAGGGATAGAGAGAGCGTATTGGTCGCGGGGGTGGGGGAAGGAGGAAGGGAGAGAAACGAAGAGAGGTTTTGGGGCCCGCGCGGACGTCTTGTTTCTGGCACCAAGATGCAAAATGATCAAAAAGTGCACTGCAAACTGGTCTCGAGACGGACCGTTATCCTCGCATTCAGCAGGAGCAGCGTGCGTGTTTAATCAGGAGTGGGGAGCTTTTCTTCTCCCGAGGAACCTTCTGACTGCCTTAAGACCGCCTGGGGCGCCCACTCTGGGCGAGCGCCCTCCAGCGCGCTCCCTCTCACTCCCGACCTGTGCCAACGGATGCTCGAACTCATTTGCAATCGCCCGTCCTGGAAAAGGCGGCAATTTAACTACTATAGTGCCTCGGAGAGTTCAGCGATGGACTTCCTCGACCGTTATCCCCTTGGCAATTCACTTAGTCTCCCCGCGTTGCACTTAAGTGGTTCGCGCGCGATTGCGTCGGGTAGACATTGTAACGCAGAGAGATTTGCGTAAAAACTTGGTGGACCGCGATTGTCAATTGCAACTGCGGTTGCTGCCGATGATCGCGGAGATGCAGGGAAAGACCTCGTCCCCCCTCCCTGGTCGTCGGAACAAAGTAGCTCGATGAAATCGAATTCGATGCTAAAGGAATTAATTTGTGAGGCGGAGGACGAGTTGTTCCCTCCGCGTTACACTTTCCGTCGTCCGACTCATTCTGGTTCTCCGGAGCAATAACTGCAGTTCTTAAAGTGTAAGGGAAGGGTGCATGATTTTGTCGTATCGAGTTGGGTAGGGTCATTAGAACTTTGAAGGGAGCCCGGATAGCCAAGTGGGCAACGCGTTTGGCTTTGGTGAAAGCGGTCCCGGGTTCGATTCCCGGTAGAGGCCAACGTGCGAAATGACCCCAGATGTCGAAGCACTTTTAACATCACAAGAACTTAGAGCCCCATGCGTCAGTCTTCTGATCATTGCGCAATGTCATACCTCGACTTTCCACCCAGATTGGACTGACAGGAATGCATCATTGATGTATTGAATCATTCATACATTGTGTGAAACATTATGGGCTTAATTGTAGGACGTGCAAAGCGTGGATCCCTTAGAGAAGTCGTATAGCGGCAAAATAAGAATTTAGAGAGGTACGCAGAAATTCATAAATCTCTCATCCCTCCAATCGCAACCAAAGGAATAAAAACATCTTTATGGCTCGCTGCCAATTTCATTGCCAACGCTGTCGTTGATAAACGTAAATAAAGATTGTAGGTAGAAATGAATTAGCTGAACAGGAATTCTTATCAATTACACGGAAATTATCGCAGTAGAAGTATCTTTAAGGGAGGCTACTCGCGAATACAGATGGATCTGGCCCTCGGCCCTTAAACAATTATAGGTCCTTGATAATATTACAAAACAAGATATTTGCTTAGAACATAACGACGAGCTCCAGATAAAAGTAGTGGAAATAGGTTTATACGGCAATTTACATTCATTTAATATTTCACTGTAACATTATCATATTTAATTGCAGAATTAAGGAACTAATATTCTTGGTACTTTAAGATAGGTATATGACGTACTTTCCTTGGCTACTTTCTGTATCTTCCCCAGCGTACCAATGTGAAAGATTTGGATTGATCGACTGACTCAAGACTTTAAAGTCGAGAAAAATAATCTCAATAGAATGCTATTATATCCGTGGATAAATTCTTGACTGTGATCCAACGAATCATAAAAAAGTTTTGAGCGATTGGGAACATGCTCAGAATTAATCATCACTCGATTCTGGTGAAATGAGGTTAGTCCGAACGAAAAGAGATAATTGCAGATGCACATTTATGATCATAACTCTATACCCACCTATTACGGAAAATTACCGAAGATAGGGACACTAATTCAATTCTGCGCCTCCTTCATCCGATATACAAGCAACACCCTCTGATTCGTGGTAGTCTCCGAGCAAATGCTCCGATCAGATAAGTGTACCGTGCTTAGCATTTCTATTCGTTAGCATTGAAATTCACGTCTGCGTGTACATTCTCCTCAGGTCGGTAGATAAATGAAAAGATAGCGCAGCAACGCTCCACAGTAAATAGAGGATCTCGTCGTCCTTAAAAGAGATGCTTTATCATATTTCTCCACGCTTCGTCGATTCGATCTCCGCCGGTGACCGAAACAAGAGAGCTTACGCTGCTTTTTTTTTACAAAAAGGACGACTTGGAGGAAGATTCCTTCCTTCATGACTTGGATGATTGAGGCGTGGGTGCCTTGAAACCAGCGAGGCAACTCAGTAACTTAAGGAATTTGGATCAGGACGCTCTATGCCCGTGCAGCGCCACCAGTCGTAAATTCCGGAATATCCGACGAATTTCAACGGTGACCGATATCACGCGGAATGCAGATTGGTTGGCTCGTTAGGTATTCACCTTTTGCTCGATTTTTGCCGTAAGACTTCTCCGAAGAAAATGGCCAAATAAAATGTCTCTACGTAATATCCGTTGTCACCGCTTCTTCGTAACCGTTTACGAAACCGTAAAAGTTCTTTCATTTTTGAGGCTTAAAGGAGGTCAAAGTAGTAATATTTTAATTAGCCATCTTGATGCGTGTAGGTTACCGAGTTTTGTATCTTAGCTTCATCTACATCTACATAAATACCCTGCAAGCCGTCTTTCGGCGTGTGGCAGGGGGTATAAACACCAAGCATTCGACTCACCTCTTTAGTTTATTGTTATCACGTATCGTTCGCGGAAAGAATGATTCCGTAAAGCGACTTTTCCTCGCATCTATTTCTCTTATTTTACGCTAATTTTGATTTGATTTTATATGATAGCTGGTAGTTCTTACTGAATGGTGCTCGCTTAAATAAAGCAATGACTACGAGAATACATATTCTACCTCAGTGCTTTATCTATCTGTAGGTCATATTGAAGTAATGTTGATTTGGTATGATATCTGGTGATTTTTTAATGAATAGTTCTCGATGTAAAGAAATCCGTGGAAACGAAAAAATGTAATTCCGTGTTTTCTGGGTATCTAGCACTGACATGGAAGCCTCGCATTTTCAGTTCAACTCGATACGATAGCCATTTATTTTCATATCCATAATAGGCAGATACATCAGCGGTTGAGAGATACTCATCAGGATAGCTTTTCCTGGCTAAAAGGCCAAATTGCAGTGAAGATGAAAATAAATAAATAAATTCTTTAAATTTTAGATTATGGATTCCAATTGGATATTTCCAGTTGGAGAATTGCCACAGATGCGTCATAATTTGACTTCCCGCATTGATTATTCGTATCGATTTCATTATAGGATAAACCTTTATCGTATAGTTTCTCCTTCTGAAGTAGCCCTTCTATTAAATATGGGCAATATCATCCCCTCCTTGAGCGCCGCCGCTTGAGGCAAGAGTGGAAGGGGTGAAATCTCCCATCGAATAGGATCACGTAGGCGCTTTTGTCGACTGGGAATGAGAGTGCGTGAGTCCAGGGAGGGTAAAAGACTCCTCATCCCATGGAGAGATCCCTCAACAATGGCGCGGACGCGTGACTCTTTCTTCGGGCCCTTCCCCACTCAAAAAGCCAGTTCGGGGAGACCACTCTGAAGAAATTCCGGGGTGAGGGGTGGACGTCGATTAGAAGTCAGTGAGGGTGATGAGGAAGATGTCTCGAGAGGGATGGGGCGGAGGGAATGCAAGTTAGGGGAACCTTAAAAGAAAGAGGGGAGAGAGGGGGCGTTCAAGAAAAAGGGTTCATCGACCTCGGGGCTGTCTTTAAGATCTCCTCCCTCTAAACTCGTGTCGGTGGGGGGCAGAGAAAAAACACCCCAAAGGATGGAGAATGAACGAAAGAGGACAAAAAGTGAAATAATGGTCAGTCTCACGCGTTGCCTGCCCTAAAGGAGCAGACATTTCCCTTCTCTTCCTGCCACCAATCTACCGGCAGACCCAATCGTGGCCGACCAGATCGATGAACCAGTTGGTTCAGTGTTGCGTGATGCCCAACATCGGTTTTGTAGGAGAGTGGGTTGGCTCCTTAGGCATCGGTGGGGTGAATGGATGCTGGATGGTCTATGGAAAGAAGAGATTGGGGGGAGGGAGCGGGGGAGGAACCGCGAGGTATCGGACGGATTGCCGGTGAGTCCAGTCGTCTATGACCGGTCCACCTCTCTGTGTCTCGCTCTCAGAGATGATTGTCCCTGTTTCCAACCGCCGCGTACTCAATCGGGGCCCGACTTGGTCAACCGAGTGTGGAAGGCGGCTGATCTTTAAAAGTGGGGCAGGCGTAACCGAACCGAGCGAATGGCTCCTTGGTTTCGACTTCGTGCTTTTTTCTCTCCGTCTCTCGCCGCGGACGTTGAAGTAGGAACAGCTGTGTAATCCACGAGCAACCAAAACGAAGAAGCCAATGATGGCATCTTAAGAGGAAGCACAAAATCTCTTTAACATGCCATGCATACAATGCATTAAATCAACCCCTGAAATATTTTCCTGAAGTCCATTAAGTCATCCCCTGAAACCCGATTTTCCGTTGCTAACTTTGCATGAACTAATGCCTATAAATAGTTAAGTGAAAGGTCGGACACATATCTATTATTTTTGAGCAAGGAACATACCCTGAAAGTCTCGAGTGAATCCGTTTCCCACAGACGTTCCCTTGTAAGTGAGCTTCGACGGAAAATGGCAATTATTCTAAAACATGTCATGCGTACAATGCATTAAATAGACCTTTGAAATATTTTTTGATGATAGAGTTCTTTTATACCAAAAGTTTAAAATTTCGAATGAAACACAGCCTCTTAGAGTAATACGTGGTAGCACGCCAACCACAGCCACCGTGGCTGGTCAAAGTATTTTTACAAAGTAGTATACTTCATTTTAAAATGAATTAATCGTCCAAAGATTTTAAACAAATTTGTATGAAAAAATAATTAAAATAATTAAGGAGGAGACAAATACTAGGAAAGAAAAATACGTAGACCCTTTAATACAGGGTTTCCCAAAGTGTGTTCCGCGGAACACTGGTGTTCCACGAAGAGTTTTTAAGTGTTCCGCGGAAACTTACGAAGAATGATAATTCTTGTATGAATTTCTGTTTTGAATTAAGTTATAACATATTTTTAAAATCAGGGACTCTTGATTATATGAGAAGATTGTTTTTTCAATAAACCATTGACTCTTACTTTGACGAAATCAATTATTACTAATATTTATTGACAGAAAAAGTAACCTAGGTGTTCCGCTGATATCATAGAATTGATAAAGTGTTCCGCCGGAGGAAAAGTTTGGGAAACTCTG
>KZ308213.1:1080143-1205702 GCA_000376725.2 Ladona fulva | reverse complement strand
ATCATAAATTGCAGGTCATTTTCAAATTAAGCCTAAAGGAGTTCTTCTAAGGAATGTTCACAGTTATGCCATGATTTAAACTGATTTTGTATGTGTAAATAATTTTAGATAAAAATTTCATATATAAAAAGCATTTTTGTAAAATGCAGGTAAGTTACCACACATACCAATAGACGAGTCTTTTACTTTTGAAGGAAAAATTTCAGAGAGAAATCTAGTGCATAGGTGGTGAACTATGGCATGAATGCCCAAATTGGCACTTGAGAGAACTTTATGGCATACTTATCTCAGGTGGGGGTCACCCTATTCAGGGGTTCATATGGTATACTTCTCCTTACCTTCCACTATATTCATGTATCTGAAAACTAAGCAAGATTACTTGTTCTGGTTGTTTAAAATGACCCCATCTATACAAGTAATTCCATCCAGATTTTTTGGTTACCTTTTTGCCTATGTTTAGCACCGTAAGCCAAATGTGATGGTTTTCCTCTATTGAGGCACCTTGAGAGCATATTCCTAGTATGTCAGAATGCAAAAATCTGGAGAATGGGAAGAGTTGGTGTGCTAGACTTACATGAATGAAGGAGCTTATCATGGTAATATGATTGCTTTTCCTTTTACCTTTCATTAGACACATCCTGACTAAAGGTTTCTTGGAGCTCATAATTCCAACAAAATCTCTGAGTTGAGGTTTAAAACATTTGATCTTGGCTTCTGTTTTCAAATCATGTTCAGATCCATAATTGTAGAGAACTCTTTGAAATTAATATCAGCCCTTTTTTCTGCAGAAGAGCTATAACATGAGCAATGTAAGCAAGGCAATTAGTACAATAAAAGATTTCTCAAGCTTAGAAATTTTTGTGAAGTTTTTCATGTAGGAAGCAAATATTTAGTTACATAAGTTTCCTTTTTGTAAGATAAGATACTTCAAATTTCAGAGAAAAATTATTTATGTAGAAAAAGTAAAACCTGGGATAGAAACCCTCAATTATTGAACATTATCAATTTTCATTGTAAATTCTCAAAGTTAATTTCAATCATGAGGACATGTTCTCATAAAAAGGTATTACTTCTAAAAAATTTATAGAAGGGATTTTTATTCAAGAAAAATATCATTTGCAATGTTAAGTAATAGGTGAGTGACAGATTCATAACAAGTTTTCCTAATATTGAAAAAGAGATTGCCAATATGATTAAATTTCAAGGTTAAAGACATTTTACTAACTGCACTTAGTACACTCTACACTTAGTTCCAAAAGGCTGTCTTTGAGTATCCTGCTGCTCCATAAATGTATTATTATTCTTCAATTCCATTCTGTTCGGATCGTGAAGTACGTAAAGTAGCTCATGGTGTGAGAGATCAGATTGAGAAGTAGATATGATTGACATATATGATATAAAAGTTTTCATTTCTTTTCCTTTTTTCATTCTTGGAAAATTGGTCTACTTAGAATAATCTCATGGTTACTGTACATGATATATTTTAAGCTTATCAATAGTCATTTTGAAAAAGAGAAAATTAGGTTGTTGGAAAGTGCTCCCTTGTCAATAAAATACCTTGTTGTAAGAAATATCTTTGCCACAGCTTCTGTACTATACTTATCAATAAAAATTAAGATTGGCTTTTGGAAGTAATAGAGAAGAAGAGCCTTTGCTGCTTTTATTACATTTTATTTATTAGGTTTATAACCTAATTATTTTTTTCTTTGCATCCTACTCTTAAAGCCATGTAAATTAAATTTTTAGATAGTAATTCTTGTTATCTCTAACACCAGATGGAGTGTGTGGCAGTTTATTTAAGCTGTGCCTTTTAAAAGTAGCTTTTACTTCCCTAATTGAATTTCACTGCCAATAAAATTTGAGACACAATATGTTGGCTCATCTATATCAGAGTTTTAGTATGTATATAAAAATGAGTGCTTGCGTAGCTTCTGGTATATTTGTGAATATATACAATGAGCAATTTCTTTACTATAATTTAAATGTAAATATGTAGGATATTTTTCAGAAAATATTTTTCCATCGCCAATTATGAAAGTTGGTAGCACTATAATCGTCTTGAAATTTTTAATTTTACGAATTCAAATCAATAAAAAGCAGAGGAAAAAATTAATATCGCAAAGATATTAGGACTGGTAAAAGAAAAATCTGAGGAAAAAAATTTGAATTGCATTGGGATTGAACCCAAGAATTTACCATGGAAATCCGACAACGTTCACACAGGCTATTTCACATCCTAATTATAGCCCAAGTTATTCATAATCTATTCGTGTATTCTTTCGAGGTACATGCAGCGCCACCGTACCCTTGCGGAATTTCTGGCGTTTTTTGAAGGCCGAATCCAGAATTTGGAGGTCGTACAAGGTCAAAATCGCCAATTTTAACCCTTTTTCCCAAAATTCACGAAATCGTTCAGCGAACTTAACCCTTTGAGCCCAACTTAACCCTTTTAAACCCTTTGGTCCCAATTTAACCCTTTACTGAAAGCGAAAGTTCATGACGTCAACGTGACGTATTATGACGCATTGGTTCGGCGCCGATTTGAATTCTTTGTTTTTATATTTTATTTTGGAATTTTAATTACCAAAATCAGGCCATTTTGGATTTTTTAAAAACTGCTCCAACGCCATTTTCCACTATAAAAAGTGACTATAGTTGTCATTTTTATACCCAACATGCATTTCGTGACGACAACGCGGCAATTCAAATTGTTAAGTGGAAAAAATTCTTGAATTTTATATTTATACAAGGGTACCTTAAATAAACGTCTTTAACTCCTACCGCTGCCATTTCAAAGACTAGCGTTCAAAATATCATCCCTCAAATTGGCCATTTTCAGTAGTACGTAAGAGTTTAATTTCACGAAATTCTGCAAATTTTTTATTTATCAAATTACCGATTAAATAACATTTTTCCACCAATTTACATTTTGGTAAACCAAGACTGATTTTTCATTTATAAAATGAGAACCCAAAATTATAATATTGACTTTTATTTAGAATATACAGTAATGAATACAACGATACAATAATACATCAATGGTGTGCAATGTGTATATTACAATATACTAGAACATAGCTTGTTTATATTTTTTATGGCAAAGAAAAATTAAAATTTTATATTTAATGACAGAGTAAACTTCAATCCTGATGGAATCAGGAAAATTTCGAAATATGTAGGATATTAGATTTCCTCGTCCTGCCGTAGGATTCCGTTCAGCTCCCGCGATGTAGAGATGCGTCGACCAGGTTCTTAGTATTATCGTCTTCCAGAATCATGATCCTAAAATCAAAATAGCTAAAACCTTAAACTTAAAAAGATTTTTAAAGACAGTCATGTCCGTCATACAAGAACGCTTATTTTCAACATCTTAAGAATTCATATGTAGAGCATAATTCAATATATAATTGACATACATTGATATTATGCACAACATTACATTTACATTAGTATATTACGTAAAGTTGAGGATGTTTTTTGATATATTTTAAAATTATTTCAGATTGAATTCCGAGATTACGTAACTGCTTCCAAGTATCTTAAATAAGATATTTTCACAAAGCTTATTTAGTTTAAGTTTAACATCGAAATCTCGAAATGATGCATAAAGCTATGTGCGTAACTCATTATTAAATACCTGACAATGAGACAAAGATGTAAATAGAAATTAGCGTATGCCATTGTTTGGACCACATCATGTGGTCTAAACAAATTCCAGTCCAAATCATTCACGTGATCTTAATTTGTATCATATTTGTAATAGACACCCGCGGGGCCCTGTTAGTGCGGGGCCCGGTGCCGTCGCACCACTTGCCACCCCCAAATGCCGGCGCTGACCACATGACGGACTTAATCCACAAGTCACCTGGAAAGAAAAGTTTGCGTCAATTAGAAATCATTATATGAAAGCGTTAACTTTAATAAAGATCCTTGAAACTAATTATTTGAGCAATAGTAAAGAATATAGATGAACGATACAAGTAGGCCAAAACTAATCGAATTGCAGAATGTATCAAATACCTTGCATGGAAAAATATCCTTGGAAGCTTAAACTAGCAGAAAGAGAAGTATGGCCCATAATATTTAGCGGAAACCAAAACAGAATGAAACAAATTAAAATTTCATAAAGAATACTTAAAAAAAACGAGAAAATTTAGATCACCTTATAAAATTATACGAGATACACGCAATATAACATACGCGAATGATTAGATCATATGAGCACTTATCCGTAATCGATGAACGAGGCTGGTGAAGACGTCAACAGAACAATCCTAGCACGAGAAGAGAAGATACCCCGACAAAATGATGAAAAGATAGAGGATTTCTACACTAATAGATGCCATATGTTGTTATAAGATCGAAGATGGTCCTAAAACCAGTTAAGAAGAACAATTTCATTGTGATAGCCTTCGTAAAATTAAAATGGTCTGCCGGTTATCTGTATACATTCACAAGAAATCATTAATCTATATTCTAGAATTTTAATAATTTAAATCGGTGGTCCACAACTACCGCACGACGCCTACTTTCATTCGGCTCGAGAAGATATCAGCGTAAATCACGATTAAATGATTCGGATTTACAATTTGTTCCAAGGCAATGATACTTTACTAGCATTCACTTACGCTTAATTATTGTACTATGCTTACGCTTGATTATAGTTAAGCTTAATCAAAGCAATAGTTCATATCTAAGGCATAACCGAGCCGAAAATTAAAGAATTTTCGAAAATTAGAAGCTCTTGAAATAAACATATGTAACCGCGGTCCGCGACCACGTATGCTATCTGGGTAGCCAAATATAATGCACCATTGATTTATGACATTTAGGAGTGAAATTAATTGCATATTTTTCTAATCAAATTAGAAAGATATCTAAAAATGTCGCTCCGCGATTTTACACTTAAACCAAATTGAAAATTAATTTGTTGTTAGACTAAACGCTTTAAAGAAAGTAACATATTGCAAAAATGTTCCAAATCGATAACTTCCAAGTTATATATTTGTCGTAAAATAATCTAAGCTCAAACTTACGACTAAAAAAAATGTGCATTAATTAGAAATACTTATTAGGAGACAGACTCGAGAGTACTAAATCTCGCTTGAATGTCAGTAGGTAAAAACTAAATGGGTTAGCAACCAAGGAGCTGAGGATAGCAATAGCAATAAAAATAAATGTTCGCTTCGAGTTTTGGATCTTCAATTCAGGACTGTAAACTGATTAGCGAAGAAGAAATAAAGTTACAGAAAGAGACCTACTGCGAATTAAGCACGAAGTAAAAGATAAGCAATACATAAGCATCTCATAAATAAACGAGAGACAAAGTTAAGCTGCGATTGTCTTGATAGAGTAATCGAAAAGTAGAAATATTAAAGCTTTCCGTCAAACTGAACTGAACACAATTGAAACTAAACAGAGCAAGTCATGATCAAGGCCAATGAAAAATCATAAGTGTAGGGGTGTATACCAGTTCAACCTAATTACTCTGCTGCTGATAACTACTACTCGCGAGAGGAGAAAGTGAGTTTTTATACACCCATGTTTTCTCAGGATGTCTTACTCCAGGTACATTTTCCTTGGTTCCCTCATTCTTTTGACTACATCTCTTCGACATCCCATTTACTATAGTAAACCGGCTTACTTCCTGCCTTCCCCTCCAATGAATACAACCCACTGATTGCCGTTCTTTAAAACCAATGCAGGATAGATAACAAATGTATAATGAAATAGCTTCCAAATCTTTCGTCATACTTGTTAAATTAGAAGTTATCTTCATTAAAAATTAACTAATAATCACCTTTAATACCTCGTCTTTCGGTGGATGACAATGAACAGGAATTCCTTCCAATGTGCCTCTCCAGTTCTTTCAGTGGCTTCGCTGACTTCCCTCCGTACCTTTTTCATCGCCAACTCCCTCTCCGGTCTTCATGGCAATTTTTCGGGAGGTCTTTGCTCACAACGGACCTTTTTCTCCGGCTTTCTGTTAGGCCTCCAAGAACGACGTCGTATCCACACAATCGGAGCTAGGCTAGATAATCATTTTGGCCTTAAAAACAAAATTTATAAAGATTTACTTCGTATTCCAGTTAATTATCATAATAAAAATTTTTTTCAACGATAGAACGATACGAAATACCTTATAAGAAACCTCAGTCAAATGGCACCATCCTCACGCTGGTATTTCCTGGAGAAAATGAGACCTTCATTTGACTATCTGATAGCTCTTCATTTGACGTACGCTGAAAGAGAACAAAACGATACTAGTAAAGAAAATTAGTTTCACAGGCTCAAAAGTCACTCAATTTCAACGAAATTATGTATCCATACTCCTCTGCCCTTCATGAATGCGTCCAATGGTAATTTCCCCCTCTTCTTATCCTAGCAGTTCGTTCGAAAAGTTCATTTATTTCGAGCTAAAATACACTCCGACCAAACATTGGATCCTTTCTGTTCGGCCAAATGCTTACGTTTAAAGACCTGGCAACAGTTTTCTGACTTCAATAGGTTGGAATACTCTACCTTCTTTAATTATAAGCAGACTGTAAGCTCACGATGTATTTACGTACGAAGAATCTTCGTCATCTGCTGCTTCGATACGTTTTTCGTAAATTCTCTGTTGTGAATCCTTTACCTGACTTTACGGCAAACACGAGGCACAGTCCTTACCTCAACTCGTACAAACCTCTTCTTTGGAATATACCCACAATGCAACGAAGAGCGTTTCGCCTGCAACAGCTCCCTCTAAATTAGAAGTGGGCCGAAAAGATCTGCACATCGTCTCGCGTCGGAGGCCTCGGAGAACAGTATTAGTACGTCAATTCAATTACAAACCTTGAATCCACCTTTAACATCCACTTTTAACTTTAAAATCACAAATAAAATTGTATCACATTAGAATAACTGCACCATTCAATTTGGTTTCACTATGATATATCGGCTAAGTATACCTGTACCTGATAGGAAACGTTGGCCATTGGCATTGGCGGAACCAGAAGGGGGCAGTGGGGGCGGTCGCCCCCCCCCTATTCCTTACGACTTCGTAAACCAAGCAGTTTGGTTAGGACCCGGCGAGTAGCTCAAGTAGCGATGACGAAAATCACCTTCAGAGAAGAAAGCATAATTTAACTTTTGATACGGATTAAACGTAATACAATGTCCTGAAGACATACCAGCTTTCTTTCCTAAAAGTGATTTTTAAAAGTCTATGAGCGAAATTTGCGAATATCACTATTTAAAAGGGACTTTTAGAAGAACCCAGCGAATTATATGCCTATCTCTTTAACGTCATTGAGCGGTAAATGGAATATATAATTGCTAGTTCTTCAATGGCCTTTCTCCAGAAGTCCGAAATTCATAGTGAGAGATAAATCCGGTTTTCGTAAGACTACCTTCCGAGTCTCAGCTGGCGTTACTAGTTCACGATCTTTTGAAACCTACCGAAAATGAGAGGAGATATATTTAGATTTTCGGAAAGCATCTGATTAGGTCCCACATAATAAATTATTATATAAATTAAAAGTTGCTGGTATCAATGGAGAAATAATAAACTGAATTAAGGACTTTCTCTCCCGAACAACGAGTAGAACTGGATGGTATTAGTTGCAACCTGGTTAAAGTGGTCTCGCGCGTCCCGCAAGAACCACTAATCGGACCGTTACTATGTTTTTAGATGATGAGCAATAAGAGCTAAATGTAGAAAAATGTTCATCAATTGGATTCTTCGAAAGAAAATCTATTATCAATGATAATTCGTAGCCTCCAAAGGCAAACCTTATTAAAAGTTGAATCGGTGAAATATCTCCTAGTAACTCTCACAAATAACTTAAGATGGGGTTCCCACATCCGTAATAAAAGTGAAAGAACACTTAAGAAACTCGTATTTGTCAAAAGAATAGTCGGTAGGACGAAGAAAAAGTCCGTGAGCGATGCTACTCTGCATTAGTTAGGCCTCACCTTTAGTATGCATCTAATGTGTGGTATCCTGCCGAAAAGTGTAGTGCTCGGAAATTAGAAAAGATAGGGCGATACGTTTCGTAAAATATTTTACAACAAACCAGTGAGCGTTATTCAGATACTTCAGGACACAATATGGGAAAATCTAGAAGATGGATTATTTTATTTAAACAAAGGCTTAATATACTTAAGTTAAGAGAAAGTATGTTTTTAAAAGATGTAGCCGATATTTAGCATCCTCCCTGTAAAAAAAGCCGTTCTGGTACTATAAAAATAATTATAATTGTAAGAGAAAAATCAGAGAAACAGATGCTTTTAGAAATAGTCGTTCCAAGAATTAATTTTTTCCGCAAAGGATACCTACGCGAAAGTAATAGATTTGTAGGAAGAGTCATGGTGCATGCACCCCCTGCCTCCCACCGAAAGGCGGCTTGCTGGGTACATATGTAGCTGTAGACTTATATAAATAAGTCATAAAATTCGTACTTAATAGTATTAATCGTGTTACTCGCAAAACAGAGATTTTGAAAACGAAAACTTTTCGCAATCTACACGCCGACTGCACGCTTGTAGAGCACGAATGTGGATGGAGGTTTAAGTAATACCGGCGTCCGTGGAATTTCCGTGAACTTTACAGAACATATTTCTGAAAAGTTATGCTGTACATACACCCAGGTGGATTGAAGGATAAATGGGTAGAAGGAGGCACAGCGCTTTTGGTAAGGAAATAAGTACATGAATATCAGAGTCAAAGAGAAAACGCAAAATTGCCTACAATCTTGTTTGGGGCAGCGAAATTACCCGCCAGAATGTAATTAAGATGGAAACGTTGGTACTTTTCAAACGCGGTTTTCAGAGAACTATCTTTTCTTGTAATAAGACAAATAATAATTTTCTGACGATTAAATGAAAAAATGGAAAAAACAATAAATTAGCCTCGGAAAATTCAACTTGCAGGATAGGTAACAATTAAGTCTTGGAGGTCACAAAGAACATGAAAATTTCTTTTATGAATTTTTGGTTATGGGTCCTTCTGCCGTAATTTTGATAGTTAAGGTATCACCCAAAATGTATCGCTGCATTGTTTGCACTGAAGGATTTCTGTTCGATCTTCAGTGAAAAACATGACTAAGAAATCGAAATTGATCGAATTACAAATTTCAACCCTTTCAATTACATCAAATAAACGGAATTACATGTTTCCTTTGCAATGTTATACTTTATTCATGAGCAGGCGTTGAGTATAAGATGTTTATAATTTTAAATGAAAAAATGTATATGGATTCCTCGACTAAAAGTGACGAACCAATGAAGTGGAGTAATATCAAGATGGGGATAATTGAAGCAACAAATGAGGTTTTAAGAAGAAGGAAACTAGAGCCCAGAAAACCTTGGATGACAGAAGAAATACTAAACCTAATTCAGGAAAGGAATACTCTTAGGAAGGAAAACAGTGTAGATGACTACAAAACAAAAATCACATCACAACCAAATGCCGAGAAGAAAAAGAGAAATGGACCAAAAACATTGCTGAAGAGATTGAGGAAGAGCAGAAAAAGGGAAAGCAGGATCACGTTTACAAGAAAATCAGAGCCCTGCAGTACAAACCTAGAACGAAATCTGTAGTAGTAAAAAATAAAGAGGGTATATTGCTGATAGACAGTGATGAGGTATGTTCTCAGTGGAAAGAATACATAGAACTGTACGATGATAAGTACTTCAAGGATGAAAATAATCTAATTGAAAAAATCAGTGAGTGGGAAAGAGAAATACAAAGTCCCACAATCACGAGACATGAATTTGAACATGCCCTTCATAGTCTCAAAGACAGAAAAGCAACTGTTGTGGATGGCACCCCTGCCGAATTGCTGAAAAATTTAGGTAGTAACATGAAAGACCAATTATTCAGAGTAATAAATGACTGCTACAAAAAAGGAATCATACCAGAGGACTTCACGCAATACAGGACCATTACCATACCTAAAATAGGAAAGGCAGTCGACTGCACCAACTATAGAACGCTATCAATGTTATCACATGCCTCCAAAATACTCATTAATGTAGTTAAGAACAGGATAAAAGGAAAGGTAGATACATATATTGGGGAGGACCAATTTGGATTTAGAGGAGGCAGAGGAACAAAAGAAGCAATCCTGGCCTCTGGAGAGAAGGATGGATATGAATAGAAGGACATATCTTACCTTTATTGACATAGAAAAAGCATGTGAACTGGGAACTACTCTTTAGAACTATGAAGAAGATAGGACTGGACTGGAAGGTTAGAAGAATGATTAATCTACTGTATCAGAACCAAAGCACAAAAATAATCATCAGTGAGGTAGAGAAAAAGGCCAGGATTAGGAAAGGAGTTAGACAAGGATGTCCTCTATCTCCATATCTATTTAATATGTTCATTGAGGAAGCTATTCAGATCATGAAGGAGAAGACAATGGGAGGAAAAGTCAATGGTGAAAAAATACATAGTATCAGAAATTGTAACCAATATAAAAAATGACGACACCAGAACTGATCAGGTGGAACACTTTTGCTATCTAGGTAGTATAATCACAGAGGACAATAGAAGCTTAATGACAGTGAAGAGATGGATTGTTTTGGCAAAACAGGCATTTATGACTAAGAAAAATATTTTAACCAGCAAACACATGAATATAGATATCAGGAAACCATTTGCAAAAACATTTGTATGGAATACTCTGCTGTATGGAAGCGAAAGTTGGACTCTGTGCAAATTAGAAAGGAGTAGACTTGAAGCTGCTGAAATGTGGATATGGTGGAAGATGACAAGAACAAGCTGGATGGAAAGAATAAGAAATTTGGAAGTTTTAAGGGAAGTACAAGATGGGTTGGAGCCCACATGTGCAAAATGATCTTAGTTGTTGAAGCACTTTTAAAAGTAATACTACTCATTGGTTAATCCAAACCTCTATTAATCCAAAGATACCTAAAATGGGAGTTCAGTTAGTAAGGTATGCCTGAATATACAATTTTTTTGTTTTACTTCCTCTGATTCTAATAATTCTCTATTTCTTANCTTAAAGAGTATCCATGTGAATATTTAACTGCCAGGGAGAAACGTTCATGTCTTATACCCCTTTAGTCTAAACCCTCTCATTCCTTTTACCATTTACCTTTAGACTTGTTTCACTTTCTGCATGAGTTGCCTCCATTTCATAAAGTTATCATTCATTTATGCTATACTCATCAATAAAGCACAGTGCTCATCTATCAACCCACTACAATTTGGTCCTGGGGTGATTTGGTAGCACGAAGAGTTGGTCCTTGGCAATTGGGAGCTACGATGATTTGACTTTGATGTTATGACTCTACACTCATTAATAACTTAGCACAGTGCTCATCTATCAACCTTGCCACACACTTTTCCACATCCATAAACACACAATAGACACTTTCATATTCATCCACTTTTATCTAAGAGAATGTTTCGTCTGGTTCTGAATCGCAAATAAAAAACCCACCAGAACCCTATAAATTCTTACTTCATATAAATATCTTGTCAACAGATTTAATGATTTGAAGGTTTTTAACTGCAATTTTAACATGCCCATTGAAATATCAAAAAAAAATTTCAATCAGCAATTTACTAATAATATCCCTGGTACACCCTATAATCTTCTAACCTTCTGAAAATAACAAAATTTTCATTGTTTTCCATACTTTGAGGTACTGGAGGCATCCAGAGAACAAAGAGTTTCAAAATGTAAGACATCTTAAAAATGACAGCTTTATTGACCACTTAAGATAAATAAAATACACAGCCCTCTTATTTCTTTGAATTTTCATTTTTTGAAAAATGTATGATGCCATTACCTAATGGCTTTATAACATGAAGTACACAAATGCAAAATTATGATAAAAAGATTAATTACATTAAGCATCAAGAGGTGAAAATACACATTCATTCTCTTATATTTTTCATAGGCAGTAATAGACCAGTACACAAGACCTGCTATACATGTTAACAGTATGACATGCAGTAAAATTTTCAAGAAAATTAGAATATTACTGGTTATTACTAAACTCCTATGACAAAAGTAATATTGAAAAGTAAAACTTGCAAAAAATTTCATAATCTCTCTGAAATTAATTAATAATAAGGCACATACTTTAAATGACCAAGATGAATGAACTGCAATCAAAGACAAATTCTTCAATTTACCAATATTTTATGCTAGAATAGGTAAAATAAAATAGACCCTATTATTATTGGATATGAAATCTAAAGTAATCAAATTTACAAAGTACTAGCAAAGTACTTTCTTCCTATTGCCAACAAGTAGCTAACTTTACTTTAAAATTCTTTCAAAAAGATGAAATTGAAACATTCTCCAATTGGGAATTTTTCAACAAGGAAATACAAGTGTATGTATCACAGTGAGACAATAGCAGTCATATCACTGTTGTTTCTGTGTGTTAAAGAATGGTTCATTGCGGTATGAGTTCATTTGACCAATTTTAGTACAAAGGCATGGAAATTGAAAGATTCAATGATAAACAACACAGAAATGCAATTTTCATATTTTTAAATTTAGTTAATACATAAAACTCAATATATATATAGAATAAGTATTCACAGTCTCACCAATAAAAATAATTGTCACAATCAATACATAATGACTTTTGCAACATGAAGTCTATAATCAATTCAAAAATTATTTATCTCCTTATAGCATGAATGCTGACATCTAAATGCTATGTATACTAAAGTCAATATACAAGGAAATGATAAAAGGTATGACAACCTATGCTTAGTTGTATTATAAATGCTAATTTTCGGTTGTGTAAATCACAAAAATATCACACCCTACTTTCCACGAATGCCGATAATTTACATTATTTACATGATCATGTAAGAGCTATGAAAGACATTACTGGACTCAAATATTTGTAATATTACAGAGGAGCATTTATTATTAACAATTGTACTATTTCTTTTGCAAATTTCTTCTATGATTAGAAGTGAGAGGAAATAAAAAAGAATGCATTACATTTGAGTAGGAAATCATCCAGTGAAATAATGGGAAAATTTCATGCAGAAGTAAGCCCTTTGGAAAGTAAGGTGATGCGTAATTTGCAGAAGTATCTAGAATATCATTTCAGCATAAGAGATTCAACCGAGATTGACTGGTAATACAAAGAATATACCATTAATTTTCACCAATTGATACCTATAGATTTTTTCATGACAATGAAACTGAAAAATTCAATTTTAATTCAGGGGAGTGTCATTCCCACAATAAACTTCAATGTTTTGTAGAAACAATACTTATAATTAATCTTATAAAATAAATTTACTCATAGACTCAAAAAAATATTTGTATCAAAATCATTGGGATAAGTATATAATTTTTTACAAGTATGCATTTTGTCCAAATTACATAGAAAATTAAAAACCATGATTAAGGCAATACTCATTAATCGTGAATAGATAAATGGGCATCTCAGGTAATTAAACTACTTAATTCCCTGCAAAATATCACTACTCTGTTTGCATCAATAGTTCAAAACAGCAATTTGATAACTTCTGATTATTAGTCTTTGCAAAAAACACTTCCATGTTAATTATTCTTGTAAACACCATGAAGTACATATCTCTAATAAAATAAACAACACGCTTTTGTTATCTGAAAAATTTATGGCATAAAAGCAGCCATTTCAAATATCGAATTAAAAAAAATATAGTGAAGTCAAATTCAGAAACACAGATTCTTCAGGCATACGAGTGGCACAAATCTGAAGCAATGCATAGAACAAACCTCAAGAACAGTTATAAAGTTTGTGTCTATCATTCTCTCTCCAGGGCAAACATCAATCCAGTCCTAAAAGATCAAATATTGACCACGTTTCCTGCCACCGAGTCCACTACCACAGCACCTAACGGTAACCGTCCACCAGTGCTCCTTATTTTAAATAAGCAACTTCATTGTTTTTTGCACATATACATGTCACTAGTAGTATGACTCCCTAATTTTTAGATCTTCACTTGTAATGGGTTCTCACTACACACTTCCTAGTGGCCTAGACAGCTACTGTATGTATGTCTGATTACTTATGGGTAAAATATTCGAAACTCTTGAATGTCTGAGAGTGATTCCACAGTTTCATTTCTAGATTCACAAGGATGGAAGTCACACAAAGTCCCCAACAAAGGCTCAAGGTTTCTTAACACGACCTCTTTGCCTCCTCCATGAAGAGACGGGTACTACAGCCATAGCTCCAACGCTGCCAACACCACCAGCAACTCCAACTCCACGGTACAACTTTGTTTCCATTGAATCCAACTTCTGGTAAGTGAACACCATGGGGCTTGAGGGTCCCAGACCATGTGCACCTTGTGTGCCAGTTGCACGGGTTGTGCTCGTTTCCATACTTCCCCGATTAGTCAGTCCATGCCTCATCACTTCGTGCCTCTGTTGGTGCAAAGTTGAGAGAAGAAAAACACACTTAAAGTATATGACTGACTCAAGTAAACATTAGAAAATTTGTCTCTGTCATGTTTTATTTAGGTGCTTACCAATTCCTTTCTGACCTAATCAAATGTTATATTTTCATTTACTTTACATTTTTACTCAAGTTCAAAATTATCAAGAAGCCTCTACATTAGGCAATTTCTAATAAACTCCTCATGCAATTAAATTCAAATCTTTCAGATAATCAGAAAAAAAATATAAAAAAAAATCACCAGTATCTAATTGCAAAATAATTGTCAATTATATGAATCTACAGATTTTCAAATATATTCACATTATAGCGATATTTAATGGCATGCCATGACACAGTTTAACTCACAAGCAATAAAGATGACATCAATTTAGTTGGTGCATGGCAAATTTTCTCTTTCTTTCAATTATTTTCTTAATATATATAACATAGTCTTTCACTATAGAAAGCATGCTCATAGGAAAACAGATGATATGAAGGAAGCTATTTAAGCAGGATAACATTCCTTATCTTACTCAAAAAAAATACTGCACACATATTAGATGTAGAAATCTGCAGTTATAATGCTAGGTAGCTAGCACTCGTGGAAATAATAAAGGTTTCAAGTAAAAAAACTTACATAATGTGAGAAAAATAAATAAATTTCAAGGAAAAGACTCAATTTAAGAATGCCATTCAAGGAAGAAAGCATAACATATTTATACCTTCTACAAAAGCCTTATTTTGAGCTTGATATTAATCTACCGGAGAAAGAAAACAGAGTAACCTGAACTACATAAAAATCTATACATAGACATTCAATATTATGGAGAACAGAGGGTACTCAATGTGAAGCTTGGGTATACCAATGACCAGCCACAGAAAATCAACAAGGTTACAGTCATAGAAGCACTACTTTCTCTAATCATGATGAAATGTCCTTATTTCATTCTTTCATTCAGAAAATGAAATCTCTTCATTTATGTAACCACAAATCATATTCAAGAGGGATAGATGAAATTATAATTTTAACAACTAGCTAACACAAATATAGAAGAAAGTGTATTAGACAGAAAAGAAGGTGAAACAAGAGTGATTAAAAAATGCTTGTATTCTAATTTTACAAATCATTACAGAGCTAACAATTCTGAATTGAGCAAAAATTAGTTCCACTTTATATCTTATTAGAATGATATTCACACTGCTCAGTTTGTAGTTAAAAATTGAACTTTATGTTGAGAAATACGACATGAAAATATGATCAAATACTATCGGAACAATTTTCTTTCTAGGGGTTGGTTTGCAATGGTCTTATGGAATGAAAATACACATATTTCTCTGATCACCCAAATCATATGTTTATGGAATGCATACAAAAAAGTGAACCATTACACATAGTTTGACTTTTTATATGAAAATAAAGCTATCCTGAGAATGATATTTTCGATTAATTGAGTAGAATAGCTCAAAGGAATATCCTTATTCAGATACATACTGAGAGATAACTATTAAGTTGGCTTACTAATTGCAAGGTTTGAGATATGGTTGATCAGATTTTGCCCAATGAAAAGAAAATGACATTTACCAGATCTCAAATCCTTATAATAAATGCAAAAATTAATCTTGGTTAGAGAGTATTACATTGATAATACAGAGAACAATTGAAGGATAACCCAACTCAACTGACATTTTTAAAACTATGGAAGGATTTCCATACATAACAAAACTATGGATCATCTGCCAAGAGCATTAAATCCATACATGGTACATTACAGCAGGATACTGACCACATTATTGTCAGACCTACAGAAATTTGACACAATTTTGGCATTTGTATCTGCAAAACAATTATTTCTAGGCCACAATTCAGTCAAAGATAAATCAATCAATTGCGAATGTGGAGTAAAAATGCTTTCCTTTTGTAGTCTATTTAAATTTTTGTAGATAATTCATAAGTCTTTGATAGTAACAGATTTTCTAGTTAAAGAAGAAACATGATAAACATAGCAATGAATCATTTCTTTGCATTTTCTCCAATATAATGTAGCATAATTTGTCGATTTTTATGCATGTATAAGTAAGAATCCTAAATTGGACCAGGTATAATGGTCAATATTATTATGAAAATACAAAACATGCACCCTTGCAAATGAACATCATTGTCCACCTATCATGCAGTTCTTCAAGAAATCAAGCAATTCTTTTGAAGCCATTTCAACTTTTTTCAGTTTTTGGAAGAGAAATTAATGGTTCTACACTCAAACTCTCAAATGCTAGAAATGTACTGAGAAACAAACATCAACATAATTTTCAGAATAAGTGCAAAAGGAACTATAAGCAGCATCAGGAAATGTCAAGTTTATCTCAGTGGTGCTAAAACTTGAGAATGTAGCTACTTAATAATGAAAGTAATTGAAGTATTCAAGATAAGAGGTCCAGCTCTATGGAAGATTATACTGGTTAGTATTAAGGTGAAACATCAGATGTTATGCATTGTGAAAGTCAAAGGATTGGACAGAATATTTTGATTGATATCAAAATAGCACATTGATACACCTAATGAGTTCCACCTTAAGTACGCCTAAATGCAACATCTTTCTTTCCTTGAAAGCAAAAATTTGTGCCTACAGAAAGCTTCACATTTTAGACTATAATTTGGGTGACACCATTAATCATATTCACAGAACTGGCTACTAGCGAGCATGCTAATTAATTTTTCTTGGGGCTTCTTACTCTGTGTGCTGGCTGTCTTCGGTTTGAAAAAGCACAGCGCAGAGTTTCCATGGCAACACTGATGAGGCAGATAAGAAGGGTACAATTGTAAACGATCTTTGAGATAACTACAACTTGCAAAATTTATGGCATTGGTAACTAATTACCTAAGCAGTTAAAGATGATGCTTTAATTTTCATCATTTTTCATTTATGCAACTACAAGAACAAAATGACTGATGAATAACAAAATTTTATAAGAATTGAAGTGAGTAAAGCCTTCATGAAATGAAAAAAATGTAAGAATTAATCAATTCCTCGCATTTCAAGCAGTCTTACATTTATACTAAATTTACATTTAAACCCTGCAAGCTGCCAGTGGCACATGGCAGGGGGTGTAAAAACTCTGATAAGGCTGAATATAATGGAAAATCTTTATGTTGGATAAGGATCAAGAGAATGAACATCAAACATTTAAATTTCAAACTTTTATATACTTCTACAACCAATGCCATGAGCAAGAAGTAATCAAAACGTTAAAAACTAAAATGAAATGGGGATGAAAAAAAAAGCTAATGAGTAATCAATGAGAAACACCGCACACCATTCAATAACATACCATGACACAGTTTAACTCACAAGCAATAAAGATGACATCNCACCTTTAAAATGAATAGAAATAAAATTTGCTCAAGAAATTTAAAAAAAATTAAACATTAATGAAGATCAAATTCCCAAATATATTCCTTTTAAATACATTTCAAAGTTATTTAGAGAGTGCTTTAACAAATGTATCTTCAGAGTTATTCCATTCACCTACCAGGTTGTCAAATTTTCATTTCATGTTATCAGTATCATAGTTAGATTAAAATAATATTACAGTAGTGAGAGTTTATAGAAATTTATATTTCAATTCTAAAAAATGCCATGCAGCTATATCTTTTGTTAAATCAGTGAATCACAGAGTAGAGACTTGTGAATAAAGCTTTATAGCACAAAATGAGGGCTCAAAATATAAATACATTCCAATCTTTAAAAGAGACATTAAATAAACAAATCATACCTACTCCCAAAAATGTTGGTTCTACAAAGCCTTAAGGTAATAAAGGAGGCAAACAGTCCTACTTTTTATGAAGAGCTTTCAACCAATAAAAACTATTTTCAGGTACAAAGACCAATACTTCCACCCAAACTAATTTCAGCCCTCTGAATCAACTTTTTTCGACATTACTGATGTAACAACAATTTTTGTAAATTGTTAAATGACCAAAACCTAAACTGTATTTGGATTGCTACATACATAAAAGTATCCTTCGCTGAATTGAATGTTATTATAATGATAGGTTAGGTTGAGTTAATGAAATAAATCTTGAGGAGAGACAGGTTTAATGAATTACTGGTAAGTCAATCCTCAAATAGATATTTCAATCAAAACATATATACTTCTCTTTAGACATATTCAAAAATTAGGACAAAATTTCATGTAATTTCAGAGTACTAAACTCTGGATAATCTAAAGTTGAAAATAAAAATGATATTGACAATGGCTGTCAAGATTTGTCCAAGGGATTTTACTTTTATTATTTAGGTTTATTTGAAAACGCATTAAAATCAACTTTAAGGTAACATGACAAACAATCTTTTCTAGACGATACTATTAATTGTGAACTATATTTTTCTTAAAAAAATGTGATAACAAAGTTTAATAGCCTTTAACTTACAGCCACAACGAAAATATGCTGTTCTGAATATTGATTGAAGCAATTGTTTCTGAATAGGTGATTGTGTACTCAATTTTTGGAACAATTTTTAATTGATTTTCAAGAACTATTGAAAAAACACAGGAGAGGAGTTTAAACTTTCATATGGAATTTGAATATTCAGCTTTCTTCCATCTTATCTGATTCAAACACCAAACAAATATTATAAAAGTAAATGGAGCCTCAAAAACTATGTGGAAACTAATGCTTCCTTCAAGCTTTACAAGAATAATTTACGTTTTAACCAAAATGAGATGAAACTGAGGGATTAAAAAATGAAAATGATACCTAGATTTTGAAAATCCTTCAAAAATTATTAATAAAAAGGAAATGGAAATGATGGAGAAAGATATTTTCTCCCAAAAATATTTTTATATCTTTAAATTGAATTTGATCTTAATACCCTTCCATACGAAATGAAATTCTTTAAAAAGCTTAAGCATAGTGTTTATTTTACAGCTGCATTAATTATCATTCCATTAATCGAGAAAATAATTTTATATAGAATTAATTTAAATAGGTTTTAAGATGATGAAAATGATAGTTTAAAATATTTACAACAATTTTTGGAAAAAAGGCAATACCTAATATTAAATTAAAACATGTTGAGTGCTTCATTTGGATATTCATAAACTACAATTCATAATAATGATATTTATGATACATGTATTATGGCCTGAAATTAACATTTATGTTTAATAGGATATTTGTTTATCTAAAATAATTTTAATTGATTATTGGTTTAGAGTAGGCTATAATGCCAACACTCTTAATCGACAGGAACTTAATATGCAGAATGATACTTAATATTTACCATGCAAACGTCTTCCATTAATTCTAGGAATAAAAGTACCCAGCAAAAAATGATGGATATACTTAAGACATTCCAACATACTGAATACGAATCTTCTCATTAGTAGGTTAGTCAGTGAATTCAAGGACAAAATAATTAGCATTACAGAGATAATTAGCAATACAGAGATAATTAGCTTTTCAGGCATTTTGTTCACTATATAGAAAGAAAAACCATTTAACCACTTACAATTTCTTTCAGCATTTATCATTAATATGTGCAGAAGTAGTTGTTTCAGATTTTAGTGAGACAAGAATCAAGAATGTTATGATTGGAGTTGAGATAAAGTACATGGTTTGCATGAATCACGTGAATTTCCAATGGTTGAAAACAAAATTCTTTTAATAGTCTATGTGGATAATTTCCAAGGAACTCAGTAAATAAATACATTTATAACTTGTACTTCATTAAATTAGAACAAAGAATTGCATTTATAATTAGTACATATTTATTTTCAAGTATGCTTGACTAAATTTGCGTTTTCTGTTTATCTTACGAATAAAAACTGGTTTACTTCCTTTCTAAACATACTATGTATGAATTAAGAAAGCATTATAGGTTCTCCCTTAGATCTAGTCTACCTAGAAATTTCCATGTAATTATGTTTTACTTCTTCTATGTGTTTGGTTACACCTAACCTGATACCTGACATCTATGCCATTCAACAGCAATGTAAACATTGAGGATTACTTTTTCAGAAGACGTCATCACAAAATTGAATAAATTAATTAAACTGTCTATATACAGATAGAGATACAAAGAGATACGAGTTTATTTTGTCCCTTGACCGAGCTCCTAAGTCAAAATTGTCGTATCTCAAATCAATTTTTGCTAAATAACTGTAAGTACAAAAAAAACACAAAATTAAAGCAACATGACAGAAATACTTCTGCAGAGAGGTAAACACGTGAATTGAACGTGCAAGATTCGCATATCTGAGCAGTGGCTTGCTATGCCAACTGGCTGTGATGTCACCGAGGCTGCTCGTATCTCAAAGTTTGGCTCGTAACTCAAGGCAAAAACTAGACCTAGTGATGGCTTGTATCTAAAAAAAACTTGTATGTTGGAGCACTCGTATCTCAAGGCACCACTGTACATATTTTTATTAGTATTCTATGTTAAATATAGGAAGAAAACAAACTGGTTTGATATCTCACTAGATTTTGAAAAATGTCTGACCATCGCTAACTACTTCATTATTTTGACAAATTGTCTTCTATGTATCAATGTGAAATTTTTATGTGCTGACTAATAGTAAATGTTAAGCCACAAATCTTTATATCAGTCTAACCAAAATCATTGGAATGGACACTCAACTTCATGATTGTGACAAAAAATTTCTCACAGTAGTTGATCCATCCATCATTAGACTTATAAGAAAAGTGTAACTATTGATGTCAAACTATGTTAGGGTAAATTATCTCTGCCATCCATCCATTCTATTTTAATGATATTACTCCAGAGTAAAATACTCCTCATGGAGCTTCCCTTAAGCATAAGGAAAAATGAAAAAGACTCTATTACCCAGGTCCAGGATAGTAGTAAGGTGGTGGTCTCTCATATTCTGTTGGAGGACTATGGTACCTAGGAGGCCCATTTCCATTTGGGTAGTCCCAGTGCCTGAAGATTCAAGAAGAAGCAAAATATACACATTTGCATTTGCAAAGAATAAATAAGATTAGATTTAATTTGAAATCTGATTGTATATTCAAGTGGAAAAATAAAGATCTATTTTGTNATGGACAAAACAATTGCTACAAGGGTCTTAATGGATATATGTGAGTGGGTTTAAACTGTGTTATGTTGCAAATCGAGGTCATCAGTTAGATATACTTTCATTTGCGGAATTTGCAAACAATTTTTTATTAAAGCATAAATCATTAATACTAACATTTATTCACATCATTTTATTAAAGAATTAAATTAATCAGAAAATGTTGCTTGTAAATTAATAGTGCTGGGTTACATAGTTAAATCACTATATAAAATAGAAATAACACTGTTATTTATATTACCTTATGGGTTAAAGACAGTAAAAATATGAGATTAATTTTATTTTATTAAATGCAACCATTGTTTTCATGATTAATGGCACAGTAAAGATCCTAATAGTAATCATACTATCTTCAGAAAGATACTTGAGAACAAGAACTCAAATGTGAGACATCATTCACTTTACCTCATAATTAATTTTTTCAGAAATATAAATGACAAAAGACATTAAATAGTCATGGTTTTATTACTGTGACATAAATATGAGAAACTATCAAAAATTGCAAGAAGAATATTGAGCATAATTTTTATTTATCATGCAATTAATATCTTCATGAAAAACAAAATGCCAAAATTGTTCAAGATCATATTCCATAGAATAGACTTTCATTTCTCATATTCTGGCAAATGGATGCAAATATCTTACAATGTATGAGTTAACATTTTATAATCAAACTATGATAGGAAAGTAACGCCAAATCATCTAGATTTCAAACTATGATACTTGAAGATATGCTTCAGTTTTTATAAATTTAATATAACAGAAATAATCTCTGATCAAAGCCTAAGATAATTGGAGGATTGTGAAAATACAGATTATGAAACACATATATGACATGAAAGAGTTACATAAGTACATTAGATAATAATTAAAATAAAAATGTCATTCACTGATGAACAGAAAGAATTTTATACCAAGAGCAGATAACTTCTTTAGACACAAAATTACTTAAAAATTATCCTCAACCTCTTATTCTGAGAAATTTCCTCTGTGTGGTTGACTTTTTTATCTTGTATCGACCCTTACCATTATCATCTTAAACAACTTTCTTGCAAGTTAAAAGCAGTAATTTCCATGATTTCAAACTGTAAAAAGCCATAATGAAGCATATTGAAATGCGCACAGTAAGGGTTGGAAAAAGACACCATTGGAGGAAACTTTAGATCAGTGCAATGTAAAAAAATTGTACTTTTTTGAAGTAATAAATATCTTTTGTTGCATTTAAGGAAAAACAATCAGAACATATGTTTCCATCTACAAGCTGCACCTCTGTTACATGAAATTGACCCTGATTTTAAGAGCATCTATAACAACGATAAGGATAGAAACTGAAGGAGGAACGATACAGAACAGCTCTTAAAGAGATAAACTTAGAAAAAAATATATCGTTTTAGAGTAAAATGTTTGCATCCTCATTAAATTTATTCTTTTACCTGGCAAGAAAATATTGTTCTAATTTTAATCAAAAGAATTACACATATTCATTTAAATTTAAAAAGCATTCTGATATATATCAATTCAATCTCACCTGTAATTCTCTTCTATGCTTAACAAAAGACTATAAATTACATCCTATCATGCAGTTCACAAGCAGAATGATAAAATATCTTTTGTGTCTTACCCATATGATGCTAGCTTCGAATAATGTCACAACTGAACATTTAAAAATATATGCAAGTAGTAATAAGGTATATCATAATGGTGATATAACAGACATATCCTTGAAGGGTGAAGAAACAAAGGGCTGTGATGCAGATGCAGGAATCATATAATATACACAAAAATATTGAGACAAAGTGTT
This sequence comes from Ladona fulva, assembly GCA_000376725.2. NCBI lineage: Eukaryota > Metazoa > Arthropoda > Insecta > Odonata > Libellulidae > Ladona > Ladona fulva. The sequence continues at coordinate 1,182,388 of KZ308213.1, read as the reverse complement.
TAATATAAGTGTAACAATTCACAAACCTCAGGAGAAAATTTACCACTGAGTATCTATTTTAACGAACTTGAAGCTAATATTACAATCCTATAAACAACTGTTAGACTATTTATTCAAAAATAATAACAAAAGCAAGAAATTATAATCCATTTTTTCTCCATATAATAACACTATTAAGAGAAGAATAATTGCTTTTTCATTACAAGGTGATGAGGTATAACATACTTAGTTCTTTACAATAATTAATTATTCTAATATAATTACTGTGAGTAATAAATGTAATTAAATGGCAATTAAAATTATGGCTGAGTTCTCAAAGTATACAAAATAACCAGTGGTGGTTTTTATACTTAGGGAAATGGCAAATTAACTCATGGGAAACTAGATTACACAACAGGCTAAAATAAGAACAGGTATTTTATTGGATTACGTGATCATTGGAGAGATATTAAGGGTTGGTGCGGAGAAACTTACTTCGGTGCCATGTCTCGGTATCTAGCATCACCACCACAACTACTGGTCAGGGGAATCTCATGGCCCTGCTCGGCTTCACCTTGCCCTGCTCTACCGTATCGAGCACTGTAATCAGGGACATACCCAGTCTGGTTTTCATACGTCTCGTGGTAGCTACGGTGGTGGTTTTTCTTCTCATGGACACTGCAAGGACACAGAGAGGTGGGGTGGGTTACAGGGAAGGTAGGGGGTTAGTGAAAGAAAAGGGAGAAAAATGGACAAAACAATTGCTACAAGGGTCTTAATGGATATATGTGAGTGGGTTTAAACTGTGTTATGTTGCAAATCGTGGTCATCAGTTAGATATACTTTCATTTGCGGAATTTGCAAACAATTTTTTATTAAAGCATAAATCATTAATACTAACATTTATTCACATCATTTTATTAAAGAATTAAATTAATCAGAAAATGTTGCTTGTAAATTAATAGTGCTGGGTTACATAGTTAAATCACTATATAAAATAGAAATAACACTGTTATTTATATTACCTTATGGGTTAAAGACAGTAAAAATATGAGATTAATTTTATTTTATTAAATGCAACCATTGTTTTCATGATTAATGGCACAGTAAAGATCCTAATAGTAATCAAATAATTATAAACTAAGATTATGACCATCGATAAAAACATAACAAAGTTTCTAAATTAAAATACAGAGATATATTGGAAAATACATCTTACAATCATGCTAGCAAATGACAGAATGAAAATGCTACCTTACGCTCTGGAACACTTCGTCCTATTCCAAGAAAGGAGACACTAAGAGAAAAAACATGCTCATTGTAGTAGAATTTCATTTAAGAGAAGTAAAGATCTTTCAAATGTAAATACTGACAAAAATAGACTACTAAGGATACTTTACTAAAATACTTGTGAACATGCATCACTAAGGACTACATATTACACAACTTCTTGAGAAAGGGAAACTAACAGAAAAATGACTTTCATATTGAGAATGTAATTTAATAAAGAGATTGGCAGAGGATTTATTGACTGGTATTAAATTATATGAATGAAAAATGATCCTTAGAATGCTCCCCTTATGCAAATAAGAAGAGTATACAATTCAACAAAAAGCAGCTAAGTAAAATAGAAAATCATGAAAAGTGTATCTAATGAATGTCAGTGAGCTAATTATCAACCTAAAGAAGCAACCAACATTTAAGCAAGTAAAATTTATTTAAAATACTAGTATTACAGTAAAAGTTTCTTAAGAGCAATTATAACTCTCATACAAAAATACTTCTAGAGATTTAGACAAAAGTTTACTTATCAAAATAAACAGTGTTAAAGGATTCCAGGATACATTCATGCAAACATCTCCAGATAAAACAAATTACATACTTTCATATAATTTTCTATTTCATTCCTTACAATAGGGATACATTCAGAAATATTTCATTAAACATAATATACGATTTACACACAAGCTGAGTAGCAATGTCTGAGTTATTATGGTCCATGCTGCACAGCTTTGCAGAAGAAATTACACATGCACAAATATTAAGAAAGTTCACAGTAAAACAAAACAGGTAAAACATTCAGGCAAAGCATTCCACAAAAAGCACAGAATTTTAAAATAAAAGATTCGACATCAAACACTTTTGTTGATCTACAAAAATATTCCAGAGCAAATTAAAATGTACTGAATTAAATCAAAAGAATAAAAATTTTGAACCAGAAAATTCTCACTGATTTAACCTCTCAGAGTGCTTGGCAATATACTTCTAGCTTAATCGGTGGGACTAATAACCTTCTCCCGTGTAATTGTTTAAGTACATGTAAAATGTTCTTTAACCAGAATGAACAAACTCTTTGCTGCACTTTAATGTTATAGTTCTAATCTATGATATTTGAACAAAGACATGTGTATTATTAAAATAGACTCTTTACTTGGCATTTTAATCTGGTCATTGTCTTACCACTTTCTAATTTCTCCTTTGTAAATTAAGTTTTATCAGAAAAATTACTAATTAAATTTATAATTTAATAGATTAAATCATTTAGTTAAATAATGAAATACTCAATACATTTTTTAATGAATCAGGTGCATCAAATCAATCAGATCATCAGCTATTTGGCCTTTAATCCACACTGAGGGGTTAAGAAATTACCAAAAAACTGGATGTGTAATGACTATAATGATAGCTACTTGGCAGATATAGCATAAATTACAGTCAAAGATCAAAAATAAACTTTACATTCAAATAGTATCTAAACAATACAGATGGGAATGGCAGTCATTATAAATTAAAAGGCAGATCTTAAAATAGAACATGATAGGCTTTCACTATTCTGACTTACATTTTGAATCAACTCCCACATCATTTTTGCCTCATCATAAACTTTCACATAAAGGGAAGCTTTAACAGTTATCAACATGCATAACATATCATCCACAATATTATGATCAGAGGAAAAGGCAAATTAAATATGCAAGCATATTAAAAAGGAGTTGAATCTACAACAGTCTTTAAGTTCAAACTCTAAGTCCTCTAACCATTCAGTACATTTTTGTAGGCACATACACAACCATCATGAATTATGTCCAAATGTGCATGTTCTTATCCCAGCATTGTTTGGTCGCCCAAACAGGAATACACTCCACGGGATCTGAGAAGAAATCAGATGTCACGAGAGATAGGTGTTCTTGAGTGTAATTTGGAATGGTAAAGAGAAGCAGAGGAAACCATAACACCTCTTTTTTTATCAAAGCAAGCATCAACGACAAGACGAGAAGAAACAAACAGGCACAATTACTCAGATGCTGCTGGTCAGAAGGACACTTACTTGGCCAGAGGAATGTTATCCCGATCAGCATAGGCATCATACAAGTATTCGCTGCAAACAGATAGACAATTTTATAAAAGTTAGGGTTTAGCAAGCAGAAGGTAGTGTAGTCAGTTTCATGCTACACGTAACACTTCTTTCACACAAAGATACATTTTTACACAGATCATGAGCACCAGAGATAAAATAAGACTTCTTTTCTTCAATCTTTTAGTTGTTAACAATCATGTCAGTCAATTATTTAGACAAAAGGATGAAGTGAAAAGTCAGTAAGGAATTAAAAAATATATTAAATTTACATGAAAGGTGAAAGCAAAAGTATTAAAAGGGTGGATTAGGGTGAAATCTTTCAGAATTTAGAGATGGAAATGACTCATTGAAAACGGTCCCCATCACCATAAACATCAAGCTACAGAATACAATATTTTGAAAACAATTTTAACATCCAGCAGAACCAAAATTAAAGAAAAATCAAGGAGTGTTACTCTCGTCAGCATGCAATCATTCATTCCACATTTTCACTAATATTAGAAAATTCTGTATTTATATATTAGATTTTGGATTAAGTAAGAACAACATAGGAAACATGGTTTAAAAGGATATACTTACGTTTCAACCAGAGGCCCAGGATAACGGTCAGATTTTCTGTATAATCCAGATAATATGACAGACAAGATAATTGTTGGAATGAACAGGATGATGCACCAGCCTATACTAGCCCAGAACCCATTCTAAAAGAAAAATGAAGGATGTCTTAGGAAATAAAGTTAATTCAGAAAGCAATTGACTCTGGAATTAGATTTTACTGAACCATAAACACTCATGAAAATAAAATTAACTCAAAAGTTCAATTGGGATTATTATCTATTGAAATATTTTGTCACTTGAATTTTGAGCTTTACTATCTACTTCTTATCTCATGGTGTATCTATTAAGCTTGTGTAATTCTTTGATTCAGTTTGAAATTTCTAAGGAAATGCTGATGACTACAGATAACATCTAAAATAATTTTGTTTTTTCAATAAATGTTTTGAAAATACAGCAGTTTAAAGTAAGAAACAACCAATCCATAAATATAATAAATGTTTGGTCAAGCTCTTAAGATCTTATAATCTTTAATTCATGACATAATGTAAAGATTAAAAAAAGAAGATGAAAACTATACTTACAAATGGATTCAGAATCCTATTGCAAACAGAAACAACAGTAGCATTATAGACTTGACTCATTGGCCAACATTTTCCCACTTGAGTTTTAGTCTGGGTCACAACATGTGTCAAATAATCATCTATGTGACGAGTGAATTCATTCACAAATGTTTCTGCCAACTGGAAAATAAACAGTATATTTTTATTTATGCAAGTTTAAAAAATTACAGAATAATGAACAATAAAAATTATACAGATTTAGAAAGAGAATGTATTGGTCAGCAAACAGTCATCGTGATTGATACAAAAACAGACAATTATTCTCTACATTTTTTTGGTGAGCAGCTGAGTAATGCCATTAGTCTTTCTAAAATGAACTGAGTCTATGGAAATCAAATCTATTGATATAGCCAATTCATTACAGCAATGTAAGTTGAAGAACCACCAATCCCAAATAGATAGCTGATTCACATGGCTAATTTTCTGCTCTGCTAGTCTGTATCAATTAGACGAAACTGACTAGCCAAGAAAACAATTTATTAGAATTTCAACTGCTCATTAATATTAAACGTATTCTTGTGCCTTTATTTTCTTGAAAATCATTTATGCAATAATGAAAATCAGCTACTAGCTGAGAGAGTCAATATCTGAGTGATGAAAGACAATACTGATGCTTCACCTGAGCAACTTCTTCTGGTCCTCTATTTGTTAAAATTTGTTGAGCATCTTCAACCTCCTGCATCAACTCTTTCACTGCTTCTCTTAAACTGGTTCTGTTAAAGCGAAGATCATCCCTTAGAGCAGTGGCATTCTCCCTAAGTTGTCGGACCATGTTAAGCATGTTATCCACAAGATTTTGCTGAGTTGACTCCAGGAACAGTGCTTCATTACGAAGGGCATGCCCTATCTGCAAGTTTTAGAGAAATATTATCTTCATGTATAATACCTAAAGTTATCAAAAAATCAATCTTTAGGACGAAGTTGAAATAGAATATTAAGGCAAATAAAAACTTACAGTTTGTTGGCTCTCAGGCAACTCATCAGCAGTCCTCCTTAATACTGAAGATAATTTGAGCAAATCTATGGATGTGATCTTTTCCTCCAACTGTGAAGAAACGCAAACAATTTTCGTTGAGTACATGTATTCTTTACATCAATTCCAAAGAATATATGGTAACTTGAAGGGCTTCACCCTTTCCAGATATCTAAACTTAAGTTCACAAGAGCGACTTTTATTTTGTAACTGGATGAACAATATCTTTAAGTAATGTTGGAACTGTGATTCAAGGTCCTTACTTTGGATGTTCTAAAATATTTTTACTTAATATGATGTGATATAGAAAACAATGCTTAATTGCAGAAGACTTGAGATTTGACTTACCACATCAGAGTAACTTGGAAAATCTATGTCAGAAAGAGGAGATGCAGCAAGGTTATCGAGCTGACGACGAGCTTCAGGTGTTAAAATGGTGACGTTGCTGTCTAAACGGATCTGCTGCTGAAGCTCTGCTATCTTCTCCATCAAACCAAACCTAAATTTGTAATCCACAACTTCCGACACATTCATCACAGACTCAAGAGCCAATACGCTGTAAATGCTCTCATTTCGATGACAAGCCCTGCAATATAAACAGAGATATTGAGTTTAACATTCTATTGAAAAACTGCCAACGTTTGAGATTTGACTCCAAGAAACTCAGATTTGACTTCAAGAAACTCACCGAATAACGTTGCTCACATTAACTTCAACATTAGCTCGAGGACTTGGATAAATCTGACCTAGTGGTACAGCTTGATCCACAAGAGACATAATTCTTGACTTGGTTGGTTGGTGAAGAGGCTCACATACAGCTTTCTCAAGAACTACTCCAATGAGGAAATGCACCACCATAACAATTGTCAGAATGGTTGAGAAAATGAAAATTATGTAGACTCCACTAGAAAAGAATTTTGGAGAAAATATTTATTACTTATAAGTTAGCTAAGAATAACTTAGATACAATATCATTATCCACAGAAATAAATATTAAACATATAATTTGCAACAATGAGAGATCATGAGACTTGCTGTCATAATGAGATCAGCCAATCAATTAAAATTAGTTTAGATATGATTGATGAAACTAAACTAGATTTACATGAATAGTGTAGGAATGTACTGATCCCAAGATAATGGAATTTATTAAGAGTAATAACATTTAATTAGCTACATTAAATTTAAAAATATTGGTATTGAAGTAACTGTTATATCAAATAATGAATCAAAGTGAAAATAAATAGAATATCAATGTCTGGGAACTTAACGTGCATCTCTGTGCATGCCCGGTTATTACTTCTACCATGATCTGTAAATATTGTCTCCTAGATTTAAAATAAGACAAGCCAATTTCTTAGAAAGGAGAAGAAAGAACTTACGCCATCAGGCACCTTGCTCCTACGCCTTTGTTGCAGCAATCGTCACTTCCATACACAGCATCAGGTCTCTTGCCACAAAAGCCATAAAAGAGACCAAGCACCATACAGAGGAGGATGGTGAGTAAAAGAACACTAACTCCCAAGTCCAGGTAATACCTGTACAAAAACGAAGCAAAATAAGAATTTACATTCTATAATAGGGTGGGAAGCTACACATGANGCATACATAATTCAAAGAAGATTTTCCCTCTGGTGTATGACAAAATATCAATTACTTAAGAGTTTGAAGTCATCAATTAGTTTCAGTTGAAGATGCCAATGATCCTAGCTGTTGAGGCACCAACAATAATTTTACTACTCTTGTTTTAAGAGAAGCTTATTGTACCATTTCATCCAATGTTAAGCAATAACTATTTTAAAGTTAATTGATATTTTTATTGGACATTGTTTAAGACATGACCTTGTATTAGACAAGTACATTCTAACATCTACGTTGACATCCATCATTGGAAAGTCTAGACACATGAAAAGTAATAAAGTCCTTCTGAGTTATCAATTAAAAATCCACAGAGAAAAACCTTAGACATAATTCTATAAATATTCTATTGCAAAAAAGAAATAGGGAATACAGGGAAACGGGTAAGGGTGACTTTGCGCAAGATTGTGCGTCCGTCAGCCTTTTTTCAAGTCCATTCTTCCTTGGGAAATAGGGAATAATTATTTCAGATATTTAAAATGTAGTTACCTGTACTGTGAGTATTCCTTGATGTAACTTTCTCCTTGCTGTAGAGGTTTCGCAGTATATTCAGATACATAGGAATTTACAGTGTCTATTACTTTAGTAATATTTCTTGCTCCCTCATGTATCTCACTCCCTGAAAATAAGAAAAAAATTTCTTACAATAGTAATTATTAAATAATATTTAAAAAACCAGGGTCAATTGAATGAGGTACTCACCAGCTTTTTTAATGGAGTTAGATATCATAGGTATTGACTGATTTACAGCACTCTGAATTTTCATCTGGATACTATCAAATGCTTCCTTGCCTTTTAGAACTTCCTGCTCAATTTCGTTGTCAATAAGATCTGACACATTTTTCAGACTGTCTGTTACATTAGGAAGCTATAATAAAGAATTATAGCACCATGAATACAAGAAGAAAATCCAGAAGAAGCAATTCAAATTCCAAGAAAATCAAACACAAAATCTAAAATAATTAAGATATGCTACTCACATACCATAAACAAAGAAAAGGAATACTAAAGTTACACACTAAATGTATATACTAATAACATGCCATATATATTATTTACATAAAATATATGTACAATATATTAAAGATTCATAAATTGGATAGAAAATAAGTTACGAAAGAAGATTTCATGCAAATTTTGAAGAAGAAATGTTTGGAATACATGTTACCTTTGGAAAATACCTGTCTAGCAACTTAAGCATGGAACAGACAAGAAATATTGAGTTAGTAAGTGCAAGGCTGAATATTTACATGAATTTCTAACAAGTAACATCAATCCAATTTACCCTCTTACTCATAAATTACACAATTTTATGGAGAAATGATTATGCAGAAGCAATGCAGGCATGATTTAGAGTCATGAACAACAAACTTGAAACAAATTTTTGATTTACCTTCTTGAAATCAGCTTCAACAGAAAGTCCTTCTATATCATACCGCTTTAGAACTTCCAGACATGATGATGATGTACATTTTTCTAAATTGTTAATTAGTCTACCCCTTACTTCATTCAGTCCTACAAGAAAAGTTTCACCAAAATGTATATTGACATAGGTTGCATACATGAATTGGCAAATGTTTGATACAGGTTCAAAAATATATTCAACTTAGTAAGAAACAAGTCCTTACCATAATTGAGCTGGGATGAATTTCCTTGTAAATACCTGGTCACAGTCTTTATGTCACGTAAATCTTCTTTGATTTTTCCCAAACCAGAAACTATAGAGGTCAGATTTTTCAAGGCAACAGCTTTTGATACCTCTGCTAATTTATCCTTGACTATTTGTCCACTCGCTGTTTAAAAAATTAAAAAGAGGTCAGTATATTGGAAAACAAAATAATGGTATTCTATTTGTATGAGAATATTTACCTTCCAATATATTATTTAAAACAGTTTCCAACTCTTTGAAGTTTGTGATCAGCAAATTATTCACCTCCTAATAATGAGAGGAAAGTGAATTAGAACATCAGAAATATATGGTCATGGCTTAGAAAAATTGATCAACTGACTTAGACTCAGCGGTACAAAATGAATGTCCACATTACCTCCTTTGTATTTGAAAGGTACAGTTTGTTGTCACTAAGGCCATGTCTGAGACTTGATGGCAAATCTTGAGTACCCTCCTCCATATATTCATTGGTGACAAAAGCGCACACCACACCAAAGCTGCAAAAGACGATTTTATGTAACAATAAAGAGGGGTAAAATTTATTCAAAACAGCATTCCCTAAAAATCATATTTCTGCCGGTTGTATAAAATGAGTAAGCCAAAGGCAACTTCATAGAGAAATTGAAAATCATGAAAGTAATCAGTTCATAAAATTAATCTACAAGAAAAATTTCACCAATGGATCATAGTTGGACTTGGATCTTATTAATGTATTTTTTTAAATACAAACAGAAGCATCTTAATGATATGTACAGTACTTGAAATTAGCAATATAGATAGGATAAGTGCAACATTAAGATTTTAATGAATATTACAATTTAAAAAGATTTAGAGGAAGATGGTCAATTTACTAAAAGGCAAATGATAAAAACAATCCAGATTGATTTTCTGGGTAAATTAAGTAATTTTCATTCACTTGAAACAACTTCTAAAGCTGATTTATGGCTCTTGAGACAAAATTTAAAGACTTTTCATTTGAATTTAACTATACAAAGAGATTCTTTAGTATGTATGAGATCAATATGCCTTCCTCAATACATTAGATGTAGTCACTGAACATAAACAGAGGTATATGAAACAAAGAACAGTATAGCTGTTTAATTATAAAATCTATGTTATCAATGTCAACTCAATGAAATATAAATAAAATGATTAATATATTTAGATCAAATAGTGGCAAATCAATGGAATTATGACAATGAAAGATCAATAGTTCCTACAAATATTTCCTTGGCAACATATAAACTGACAGCTAAATGCTGGGCCAATATCTCTCACCAATCAAACAATTTTCACAAAATACATCATTTCATTGCATTACATCAACGGATGAATGCTGATTTCAAAGTTTCTGCAAGATAAGCAGAGATTTTGGTGTACTCACAGTATGATGGTGGCAATAAGAGAAAGGAAAACCCCAAAAGCCAGCCTCCTACAAGGATCTCTACGCTTTTCATAAGTGTGCTGAACTGCTCCACATTTACCAGCACAACGACAACAACAGAAGATGAAACCAATGATGGGGGCCAGAATGGCAAAGGTGATGGCCACTCCTGAAACTGCTGCAACCCCCACCCAATGAGTGAGCAAGACCTTCCAATCTGTTGCTGCATCACCCAAACGCACTCTTCCAGGGCCATCGACAATCAAGAAACCTGCAATTAAAAGAAAGAAAAGTATTAATGCTTTGTCCTAATCTTTCAGTAAAACATGAAAATAGAACAACATGAAACAAAAATGACACTATTTTTTTATTAAAGGAACCTTGAATACTGTATCTGGTATGAAAGACATGAATGGTAATGTATGTGTCATCATTTTCATATGTTTTCTGATACTGCAGGCTGTTTGTCTAAATCTCTCTCTATACTCAACCAATCTGCTCTAGATACTACATCCTCCTAAAGACTACAGATCACCTTTCTCTTTTGGCTATTCCCTCCAGTCCATCTTATAACACACACCACATGTTCATTCAATTCAAGCTTTGCTGTTTTCTTCCTTAGTCCAACTCCCCGAAACCTCTTCATTCATTTCTGTTCCTTCAGCTCTTTACTTCTTGTAATCCTTCTCTATCCGTGTATTTCTTCCTCTTCCCCTACCACAATTACCACTGTTTTTCTCTTTGCCATTTTGATCTCATATTTCCCTTTCATCTTCCTCAAATGTTTAAAAATTCCCATTAGCATTTATTCTACATATATATGCTCATGTATTTTATTTCTACAAGACTATTTTCACACAATTTTCCTTCCAGCAGTCCTCAAAATAATTTTTATATAGATATTATAAGGAATGGGGATAAGCTGCATCCATGTCTCACCAACTTGATTCTTATCCTTATAACGGCTTACATTTCTATACATGGTATCTCCATCCATTCTAATAGTTTCTTATACAACACCGTTTTTATAAATCAATAAATTCTTATGATGATTGTCGAAAGATTTTCCAGGTTAATGATATGAAGGCAAATCCCTCATTTTTAAAGATATCTTTCAAAGGCAAAATTTCAAAAATTAAACACCAACCCAAGTACAAATTTCCTTCTCTCAGCCCTGTCTTTTACTACTTCTTTTCCATAACTTATCAATTTCTTGCTCATCACTACTCAGACCATTTTTCCCCGATGATACTGATTATAGTCATCTACTTTCTGCATTTATTTGATCTATCCTCCCTAGCAAAAAGAAACATTTCAGTTACCATAAATTCTGAAGGAATCAGGCGATTTTACACTTTTGCACGTAACATAAAGTGAAAATTAAAGAGTTCAGCCGAAAACGTACAGCGATCTACGTTAAAACATGAGATTCTTTCAAGTTAACTTATCATTGAAATTCCTCCAGCCTAAACAGTGGTGGAGAAATGGAATTTAGGTTAAGACTGAGCTATTTTTGGGTAGAGAGAGAAATACACTCAGATAGAAACATGCTCTAAATAATTTACGTACAACTATTCAGTCGGTTCCACCTAAAAACGTTCCCGATGCGAGAAGCCGGGATAACTTCCGTAAACTAATTTATCCGACTCGACACAGCCGACACCCACACGCCATTCCCGCATTTTATGGAGCAAACTTCGAAAACGGTTCGCCGCAAATTACCGCCGCGCGTGAAAACATGTTTACTCCATTGCAAGTTTTTCCGGGACGCGCAATCCGCTCCACCAGAGGGAAGTTCATTAAAAATAATTGTGAAGTATAAATCTTGCGCAAAAATTAACGAAATTCCTCCAGCGTCCTGTGGGAACGTGGCAGGAAGTAATGAAAGAAAATAAACGCTAGCGGCAAGTTCTCGCTTGAAGCCATCCCCACTGCTGGAACCGCATGGTTCCTCGTGAGATTACAAAAATATAAACCTTGCCTCGTTTTATTATTCAGATGAAGAGGAGCGAGGATCCGTCGCGACAACGAAAGCGCTAGCTGTGGGCATCATTATTCGCGCGAACCCTCCCCGGATTTGTTTAGACACCTACCCTTTCATCGAGCTTTTGAAAGCGGGACAATGAAATTCCCCACCGGTCTCCGACATAAAAATCCATTTCCACGTCCCTAGAAAAAGAGCGACGATCTCACTTATCGACTTTGGAAGCTGAGGCACGGGTTGAGAAGAGAGAAGAATGATATGGAGGTGAAGAGAGGGATGGGTCCAGCGCTGAGGGATTGTAGGACAGAGTGAGGACCCAAAATAGCCCTCTTCGAACGGTCGAGGAAAGGAAGACAACGGGAATGGGCGCTAGGGAGGAAAAATGGGCAAATAGAAGAAACACAGACGAAGAGAAAAGACGACGGGGAGGTGGCTGTTTCCAAGCTCCTGGAGGATGAACGGATTGCTGACGAATAATGGGAGATAGAGTGCGCCGCAAAATCCAGAGGGCCCCATCAATCTCACGTTTTAATCACCTGTGCAAGAGGCCACAACCAACGATAATGCCTCCGAAGGATGAATTTATTCCTCTCCCATGTTTTACGTGGGTTGTTATGCAAACTGGATGGATACACTGAATGTGGGGCGGAATAATAGAAGATTGCCCTCAACCTCAAAGATAAAGGATTGAGTCCCTCTCCGAGATTACCATAGCACGTTCCAGTTTTTTAGTGACGAAGGCTTACGATGGAATCAAATTCTCTGTATTACTCCCCTTTCAGCAAAAATATCCACATGCCAGGTTGTCGTCATATGGAATAGCACGATCGAACGAATAGAACTACGAATCATAGATTAAATGCGAAGATTTCACCCGCGTGTTCCACATGCCGTTCGGACAAAAAAAACTGGAACGCGGTGTAGATGTATGGCCTAAGTAGTTAATAGTTTTTAGTCTCAGCACTTGAACAGATCGACTAGGAATCTTTACGAGAAGAAGAACTTGTAGTTATAAGGATTTTCCAATAGTGCAGCAGATAAATAATGCGGAGAAAATTTTGATGCCACAAAACTAGTGTATTAAACACATTTTAGTAAGAGAAAAGGAACTATAGAACTCTTAAACATTCAATATCCGTTTACATAAAGATGTTAACTCCTTTTGGAATAAGTGGTGTGATTTCTTTAAGCTTATTGTTCGAAAAACTTTAGAATAAATGAATGTGGTTTCCCTTTCGTACTAGAAAGATTATTTTCAAGATCCTCATTGAAATACGCCTCTGGTCAAGCTAATATTAAATATTAATCAGAAACTTTTTAATGGTAGGAAGAAAATTAAATTTTTACTCATAGCCATCATTTATGTGAATGAACGTTTTCGGCCTTCAATTCAAAACCTCATCATTAGTTCTTGAAAATAGTTTCTTAGTTCGAACATGGGAAATGACGAGCCACGAGGTTTGGCCAATCCAGCTAGAAGTCATAGATATGAAACTTCGCCTTAAACTGCTAAGGCATAACAATGGTGTGTTTGGTCGCTGAGGCCAAGAATTAGGACGGGAGTGACAGGAAGACCGGACATATTCCACCTCTTAAAATGAAACAACTTTTTGCTGAAAACTCCCCTTGAATGAGTCAAGTAAAAAGAGGAAGTCGAAAAAATATCATCACTTTCAATAGGAAAACCCAAGGAAATAGCTTTATCGAATCAGAACGACTTTTTCATTTAAAATAGAAAAGAAAATAAAGCTGGGGATGTTCATGATATTGATTTTCATGATAGATATGTTCATGATAGATAATTTCACCTACTTGGATGTGTTCTTTTTTTGGGGTGGGAAGTATAAAGATGAGGTTCAAAAAGGCCAAGCATTGGCCATGGCCAAGGAAGCTTTCGTGAAACGAAAGGAACTGATGACTGTCTTCATAAAGGAATCAGGAAAAGATTGGTAAATCCTTGGTATATGGGTGTGAAACGTGGACCTTACGAAAAGAGGACATCTTATGATTGGAGGCATTCGAGATGTGGGTATGGCATAGAATAGAAAGGGTAGCTTGGGTTGCTAGAAAAACAAACACGGAAGTGCTCGAGATGGTTGGGGAAGAGAGGGTTTTAATCGAAGTAATTAAACGTCGACAGAGGAAATGAGTGAGCCAAATATTGAGGGTAGAGAGGAATTGCTAAAGAATGTTAATGAGGGAAGAATACAAGGGAAAATGCGTAGGGGATGACAGAGACAAAAGTTGTTAGATGACATAAAGGGCGGGGTGGGTTACCGGGAGGTGAGGGAAATGGCCATTAGTGAAGAATATTAGGGCACACGAACATACCGAAAAGTAGAAAACCTATGATGTTATAAAATCGACACTATCTGGCCGTACTTCGTGGAAAGACATATTGAAGTAAAAGAATAGACTGGTGATTTCCACAAGATATATTTAAAAACACTATTTTTTTAAACAGTGTTTTTAAATATATCTTGTGGAAATCACCAGTCTATTCTTTTACTTCACTATGATGTTATCTTCCTGTAGGTGGAAGAGTTTTTAGCCTCTACAAGCATAACTTAACTAATTCCGACCTCAATCACGATGAAGGCCACAGTTCAAAAGTGAATCATTCTACGGATACATTCATACATTAGATAAATACACCCAAATATATATTTACAATACATAATGTACATATATAAAAAAAACAGAAAATTAATTTTTACAGCATGTATTTTTCTTACTGCGGATTCAAGAATCTGACGAGAATAATACCTTACTGCCCCCTAGATTTCAAATCAAAACAAGCCTCTAACCAACCCAGGTTTTTTTAACCACAAGAACCTTACAGAAACGACTACGAATATGAAATGAGGATCAACAAAAAGAAAAATCCAGGTTGTCTCGCGGCTACGCAAACCGGAGTTTCGTCGGACAATCATGATACGACTTATCCCAAAAAGAGCCGGCGGTGACGCAAAACCCTTTATCTCTCGGGCACAAGCATAGCAAACTGAACCAGACATCCCCTGATGTACACATCCTCAGCATAGCTACCGTTAACTTCTCAAACACCTCTGGCAAAGGGACAACTTCCCTCTTTTACATTTCAGTTCCGCCCCCTTTTTCAAAAAACCCTCCCTCGATGTTACCCTCATTCGCTCGCCACCTCGCGATCCCATCATATTCCTCTCTGAGCCCTTCTTCATTCACAGCATCCCTATCAATCTCGTACGTTAGAGACCCCCTTATCTCTTCCCGGAGACTCTCCACCCTTGGTGTACACATACAAACTTAAAACCCCCCGGTATCCCCCCCGCACGTCAGCCATCTTCCTCGCCGACCCCCACACGACTTCGTACTAACGCGCTCGGGTTCAGACAAGCGAACCATTCACGGCTCCACGGAATGGAGTGAGAAGGACTCCAGACAAGCGTCCAGACAGCTGTGCAGGAGATGAGGAAGGAAAAGGGAGGAGATGGGAGCCCAGCGTCGCGGCGATGTCGCCGGGGAGGAGCTTGCAGATGAGAGCTGGCGATGGTTCGAAGCGCGGGGGAAACCGAAGGAGGGGAAAACACGGCTTTTTCGAACGTGAAAAGTGGGGAGCGGAGTTGGAAAAAAGAGAGGTCACACAGGCGAGGCAGTTGCACATTCGCAAGCTGAAGAGCAATTCAGGAAGCCCGATGTATATATATGAAGAGGGAGTCTGATGGAAGCGTGGGTGTTTTAAAAAGGTCGGCCAGGTGGAGGGTGAGGGTGCGAGGACTCGTGCGGAAACAGCTGATCGGGTTCACGGAAGAATTTCCCCGAAACTTACGATATCTTCCGAGCATCTGCCGGGTCCAGCGATACAGTACGCGTCTTTGGTTTCCCGACGCAGACCCTCTCTTTGAGTGGGTCTTTTGAATGGCATCGTCTGTCGATTTTGATGCGGGGACGTGCCGCTCCGAGGGCCTTTCGCCGTGAATGCCCCCCGCAGGAGCAGCCCCGAATCGATAAAGGAAGGGAAATTCGGTGGCGAAGATGAAAAGACTGTAATTAAAACGCGCTCTGTGGATTCTCTTAGACAAGCTGCTATTAAACGACTTCTGTTCGCGTCCAGTTATTTGAAACGATGGCGTGTCTAGCATAGCTTGGATCTAAGGTAACGAGCCAATAAGGGAACGCTTCCCAAGGGAAAACCGTGACAATTTTTCCGTACCATTTCAAAGGCGTTATATCGATCCATTATAGATGGCATTCGAAAAATCTGAGCGATTTACACAAGTCGATTATGTTTTAATAGAGAGAAAAAAAGCACTTAACTACGCGAATATGGGTTACGAGTTTTAATACATGAACGAGAAATAGGTAATATTAGCATAAACGAGAAATAGTTAATATCAGAACAGAAATTTTCCGAATCTTCCTACACACAAGATGTGTAAAAGGAAACAATACCATTATAAATTTCAGAAATACAAAATTATTCAGTTGACACACATAATGTGCGCATCATCCGTATTTTTATGACTTTTGAAAACGAGTTTTAACGGCAAAGGTTTTTAAACGGGACAAAATACTTTTTTTTTACTATAAATACGCTTTAACATTCATTCTGATAAAAAGACGACCTACCAACACAACACAACAATAGTTCTCCAGCGTGGACAGTGAAATTTCTGGCCATTCATGAAAGAGGGAAACGTCAGAGAGAAAATCATTGGGTGCAGAAACAGAAAAAACTGCAGCGAAGAGAAAAGAAATTCCTATAATGCAAATCGATGAAGATCTTGGAGTAATTCCCCGCAAAAGGAAGAATACTCATGAGAGATGGACTTGAAATAGGCATTTTTATAGATAGTATCATCGTAAGATGTTTTACTATTCGTTAGATTCACGTGCCCAGAAATTTCCTACATAACGTCCTTTCCTTTATCCATCGATAACTTATCCCGCCTTTACTATCATCCAACACCTCTTGCCTTTGGCTTCCTCTGTCTCTCTTACATCCTACCTTCAATTACTTCCTTTAGCAACCCCTATCCGCTCAACATTTGACCCACCCATTTCCTCTGCCGTCGCTTTATTACTTCAATTCAACCTGGAGAATAAAGGAGCTAAAATCGCCTTCGCGTTCAATCACATTTAACCCACCTTCCTTCCGACATGAACTTCGAATGGAGCGGTTAAAATTCCAAAAAGATGAGATTCCGCATAGATTAGAGTACCTCACTTTCCCGATAGTTTTCGGCAGGCAATTTCGTCGAATTATTTGAAACGTTTGAAATCGTGGCGGCGATTGGCTCAAAAGCGGTCGGGGAGGTAGACCACAAAACGTAGTCGCAATTCAGAGGTCGACTCCTAACCCACCAAAGGGTTCGACATTTCAATTTCCTCTGCCCCCTTCTTCAAACACGAATATCAGCTCGCGATTTCATTAAGGTTTTACTGAGAGGGAAGTCCTCGCCCATTTCGGCCGATCAATTCCAATGCTGCCTTCCAAAAGGAAGAGGATACCTAATTCCAAATCTCTTCCCTCGACTGAGAACGAAATCCTGGATAGTAGGTCTTCAGATTCGTGGCAAACATACGTTAACTTAAGACTGGCACGTGAACTCTTTCAATAATAGCAATTTGATGCATTTTTCTGTCTACACAATAAACAGGAGAACAGGAGAAAGGTGGTGCCCAGAGGTCTTACGGCATGATACTAAGAAGTAGATAATTATCTTCTGATCCTAAAGCTAACACATTAGCACTAAAAGTAGGAACATTCGAGATCGGACAGGAGAAAGACTTTCGGAGAGATGGCAAAGGAAAAAAAATCATCCTGTATAATTCAGTTTTCCCTAATTGTCATTATTTTGGCGTTCATGAAAATATTTTTTAATATTTCGACTGGAGAACGCAATAGACAGATTAATGAAAGAAAGGGAGTAAAGGATCGAAAATACTCGTATTTGGGAAAAAAAGCCTTCGACCACAACATTTATGAAGTCTTTCAAAGGCCATTACACAACGTTCACAGAAAATATATTAGAACCCTCTGTTACTTAATAAACCAAATTTTGAACAAAACAAACATTTGAATTCGTAAATTTAAGTCTCGCAGGTTTTGCTGCGAAAACGATCATCAAAATTAGCATTTGCTAACTTTTTTATTGCGATTGCTTGAAACCACAAGCGATTCCGCTGGGACTTGATTAGGTAGTTTCATTACCCACAAAGTGTTCAAGTCTTTTGAGCGGGTACAACCTTTTCTCTTTCATCCTTAAATAGGATTTCGACGTGTACGATATCGGTAAAAAAACTCATCGACAACCCTTTCCGTCACACAACACGAAAATCGTCAAAAACCTCACGCGAGGTTGTAATGAGCCTAACACGATGTATGTACCTAGGGCTGGATAGGGAGGGGTATTAATTTCATGAACACCATCTCCGTCACCTTTCCTTCTCCCGGAGAAAGAAAAATCCCAAAATTCCTCGGGGGAAAAAACCGAGGTTAAAACTCCTAAAAGCAAACCTCGCTTGCGAGGCTTCCCTATTTAATCCGCACAACGAAAGATTGTCGAACACGCTCGCGGGGTAATACAATACATCCAAACAGAGACGGATGCACTCGAGCTCCGAAGCAAAGACATTGTCCAATTCCGGGAGCCTTATTAAAATAGTTTTTCGAGTCTCGAAAATACACGCGTTCGGATCTTAACGTGTCTCTCTGAGATCCACTCTGCCAAAAAAGCCGAGGGAGATGGAATTAGGTAGCGAGGAAGCGGCTCATCCGAATGGGCTGGAGCGGGGGAAAAAAGAGGCTACGGGGAGAGAAAGAAGGTTTTGGAGCGAGGCCTGAACTCCTGCCAACCAATTAGGAGAAGAGATAGAGAGAGAGAAAGGAAACCTACTACTACACAGAGATCTCATTTTGGCGCTCCGAGGAGAGATTCACGTTCCGACGACCACTTCACTACAAGAGTTTCATAGCAGTTCCTCTCCCTCTTTTTAATTTCTCTCTCGCTTATTTCTTGGGCAGGTTTCATTTCGGAAAAACATCGCTGCAGGAGAGTCTTCCCCGCGTGACACCAGCTATTAAGACTCCTGCAGACATGCTCATCTAAATGATAAGGTACACTTTCGCGTCAGGATCTCCGCAACATTTATAATAATTAAAATATGGTAGAATTTTGATTAATCTAAAAATTGACCTAAATCTATTTTCGCATAGATACCTTGTAAGCGCACGACGCCGTGCATATCAATTAAGGGAGGAACCTGGTTTAGAAGGGCAAAATTTAAGAGTTTTTCGGAAATTTCTTATAGAAAAACGGTAAAATATACAGCTTTCTAAGCAGGTAAAAACCTATGTTATACCTTTGAGAGTATGAAAAACATTTTTTATTAAAGATTAACTAAATGTATCGTATATATGTTAGGATTTCTACAGGGAGTTCACGCATTCTACCGTCTACAATATCCGTTCAAATTTAAAAAATGAATTTTTTTCTTATAGACTATAAAATTATCTATTCGATAAACCTCTAAAAATAAACAATTTTCAAAAATCGTGAAAATTATCATCTCTTTTAAGTGAAAATTTAGATTTTTATGAAAAAATTTTCTTCACTTTTAACAATAATAATTGTTTAAATTAATATTTCCATCAATATCTTAGTGATTGCTACTGTGTATCGTTCGCAAAAAGAAAAAGTATTTGAAACGATCTAATTTAGAGTTCATCGTTCTTTTCATTTCATTTTTCATTGTCGGATTGGCTTTATGAGTATGATGAATGTTATACAGGGGGGATTTTTAATTAGACGCAATAGGCGCTAGTTGAGGGCCTCATATATATTGGGGCCTCAATAAGACTGCTAAAAAAATTCTCAGTAAAAATATTCTGGTCTTTCGCTTCAAGAAATAAATTTGTATTCCTTGAGTAGGTCTACATGATATGTTTAAAGGATGTATGAGATTGTAAAGTCTATCCGTTATTCTTTGCAATATACAGAAATACTATGTATAGTAATTCAAAATATTTTTATTTATTCTTGCCGTAGTGAAGCGACTGAGGTTTTTATTTGGGATAAATCTAATATTTTCCATGAAGAATTGAAGGGGAAAAAGTCTGCCTCAGCTGGGAATCGAACCCGGGTCTTACATTTTCCGGGCAACTCGGGTTCGATTCCCGGCTACGGCAGACTTTTTCTCTTTCGTTTCTTTGTCGAAATTCAAGCATGTGAACCATGCGTTCGTTTATCATCGCTTATCTGAATTTAACAGGTCCAAGCTCTTCTTAGTGGAACGTCATACTACAGAAGTAAGAGCAAACCCTCAGTAATTTCCACAGAATATGATAACGATGTCTACTTGTAGACGAAAATAGCCGTAAATAAAAATATATTCTGTGAAAATTACTAAGGGTTTGTTCTTACTTATTCAGTTTCTGAGCGATGTATAATTGTGTATTTAATGATACATTCGAATTTTTACTCAATTATCAGTAGGGGCTTAAATCTGATCTTAGTCCCTAGGGTCTCTGATAACTTAAATCTGCCCTTACTGTTATGTCTTCTTTAAACGTGCCTTTCTTTAATTCACTCAGTTCCCCCAACTTATCTTATTTCCTTACTCTGAGACTTCCTACATTAAAGAGTATTACAGCAAAACTTGCTTTATTTTCATGAAAATTCTTCATTTCATGAACCCATAAACCTCAGGCTGGTCTACAGAGAGATAAACTTAATGGAGCACAGCCTGGGTGGATTTACTTCATGAAGCTATGAAAACAATTCCCTCGAAGATTCCACATAACAAACTTATTCCATCACCATGGATTGTCATATCATCGTGAGTAAATTTATGTCGTGGAAACGCACGATTACTCTTCAAGATCAAGTCTTTTCGAAATACTATTTTTTAATTTGGAATGAAGTGCATCCACTACAATTCAACACAGTCTTTCCAAAATATCATATTCTCAATTTAGGATTCTGCAACCACAAAGAAATGAACATTTCAGATGGAATAACCCTCGTAAATATCAAAATAAGAAGAAAGAGGGCAACGAACCAAGAAAAATTATGAACTTCAATGTAATTACACCATAAGTTACAAGCAATTCTCTGAGAATACACTTCCTTCCGAATCTTTCCGATTTTTCAATAGGGATTTTTACAGCGCTGCCTCGATAGTAAACTGAGTTATAATCATCATTTGATTATTCGAAGAGATGGACGAAGAGAGGAGAAATACACTTTCTTTATTTCTGTTTCAGGCGGCCCAACTTCCTATCCAATTCGAGACAGTTCTTTTCGCATGACAAAGAGGCTATTCTTTTTCGCGGCTGTAATCATGAATCTTGGTACTCAGTGCTGAAGGAAATTAAGGAATTCCAAGAAGTTCGACCGAGCGTCTCTTAAGTCACTTCTATTTATACATCAAAGGATGACTCAAATGAATAAATTCATTGCATATTCAACATATCCGCCTTCGCCTGGTACGCAGGATATTATCCTCGAAAGTAACGACGGCGGGGAATGCGAGAAAAAAATCTGGACTAATGTTAGAATTCTTTATCCAAGGTATACGACATCGAAGAACTTGCAATGAACCAAACGTATATCGTAACGTAAACGTATTCCGCGCGGTCAACGATAGTTTCATTAAGGAACACTTAAAGTAAAGACAATCTATTACGTCTCCGAAGAATATCTATACTATTCCCCAGGAGATATTTTAAAAATTCATACGATGCAACTGTACCTAAATAGCAGCAAGAAACTATTACATAGCTGCCTGCAATGATTTCTAAATACTACGCAACCAGGGATTTTCTTCCATATTTTCTACCACGTTCATGAGGAGCTCAGATGTTCGTTCCATCAAGCACGGGTGGAAGCACTTCGGCGCAACATCTGCTGTTTTAGAAACAGTTTCCAACATGCGCTAATCGTTCCATTTGATGAATGGAGCCAGGGCTGACTCAAGCCGGTAAGCGACCATAGGGGCGGTTTCATATAATTTTGCATTTGAATATAAAACTGGGGAAACCTTACGGCACTTCAATGCTCAGAACGGATTGTAGAGAAAGCGATCATAGAGAGAAAATTGAAACAAGGTCAGAATGGTGAGGGTTATATCAAGTCATAGCAAACCAAATTTGCTCGTTGTGAGGAGCCTTTTATTGATACAATACTCTCCCAAATCAGAGATAGTCCATTACGCGAGTACCATCAGCTTTCTTGCGATATGCAGCTACAACCCAACCCTGAATGGAGCCACTCCTTAAGTTCACCGTTCCCATACGGTCGGAACTGAAATCGTTCAAAATGACTTCCATTTAAAAGAAAGAAAAGGAAATACGTTACCAACAGGGAAATTGAGATTTAAAACTTAACACAATATACAGCAATGCGTATTCAGCAATGAGTAACCAATTTTCGCTTCAGTGGCAATTCTTTCATGCATTGCTGCAATCAATTATAAAACGAACGTCAAAAACCTTCAATTACACTTACTAAAAACCTCTCCAGGCTGTCTGAGACCAAATAAGAAACTTCATTGGCTAAAGAATTCCTTAGCATTAACAAAAGAAGAGAAAATTCCGATGGAAGAAGTCGAAGCCACGACAAGCTGTTTACTGAAATGACTTTTTCATTCCTTTGCATAACGGAAGCAAAAAGAAGCTTATATACTTCATTCGATCCATTCAACAAAACGAGGACAATGAGCAACTTACGTCCCTCGCGATAAAATCAAACCAAACAATGTGGTCCCTTCTCTCAAATAACAATTAGCGCCATGGTTCGTTATCGCTTGACAGCAGACACTTATCTATTAACCCACTTCTTACACACGTGATTGCGACAAAAACCACGCAGGAACGTTAGTCACAGAGGCATAAAAAAATTAAAGGCCCGCTCCCCTTCCCTGTAGCATCGAACAGCTGTTGGAAGGCATCGGATGCGGGGGTGGGAAGCAGCTTGCACGACTGTCTGTCGGTGGAGAAATGTTGCCTCTGATGATAGAGACGAGCCGCCTGGGCTAAGGAGGATGCTGCGACTGAAAGGAAGAGACTCGAAATGCACGACTTTCTTGCGATCCGTTTTGGTGCGCGGCCTCCGAGACCGGAAGAGACAACACTGTGGGATGATAAACAAACCTTGAGACCGTGGTTTCCTGGTTAGCGGAACGCGCTCCATATTCGTTCCTTGACGAAACCGTAAGTGTCCTACTGCAGTATTCGTGACCTTGTTCGATTGGGTCGAGGGAAGCGGACAGCCTAGCGCAAGGGTCGATGGTTTTGGCGATCCAGGTTATCGATTGGGTTTAAGGACGTCATGCAGATAATACGCGGTCAAATCCGATGGGTAAATCCGTGAAACAGGAAAGGCAGATGAACGACGTAATCATAAGCGTAAAATTAAACGCATGGGGAATCAAAACAAAGCTGCATACTAGCTAAAGACAATCGATAACGACTGAGGCGCCAATGGTGCTAAGCGGAATTCTCGCTAGACGGGAATTTTAATTTTCACTAACGGAAATACGCTTATAGCAGGGGCGGATTTATAATTAGGGCGCAATAGGGTCTCATCTAAATGATTTTAGATTGGAATATTAGTGTAAATATGTACAGATGCAGTGCTTTGCAATTTATTGCAACATCTTGGACTTCCCCTTTGAAAATATGTATATTCCTATAGTTTTAAGTTTTAATTGTAACATTAGATTTTACTACTTCATACTGATACATCACAAGTCTGAAGCATTGTAAACATTCTTATGGGCCAATTTATATATTGTGAGTTCACAAGTCTTGTCCACTGATACTGCCAGTAAATAGGACAATCTTACCATCGCGGGTCAATAAGGGATGCTAATCTAAATGGGGGTCTCAATAACACTGGGCTAAAGAATTCTCAGTAAAATTGTTCTGGTCTTGCGCTTTAAGAAGTAATTTTATATCATTTAAGTCTACAGAATATATATTACACTGCTTTTGTCACTTTGTAATGTAATAGTCTATCCATCATTGATTGTAATTAATAGAAATACTGAGTGTATATAATTCAAAACCTGATTATTTATTCTTAACGTAGCAAAGCGTCTGGTGTTTCTATGGGATGTATATTTGATTATTTGAAAAAGTTCGAGTTTAAACTCATAATTCCAAGTGGAGGCCTCAATCTGATCTTTGCGCTTAGAGCCTCTGATAGCTTAAAGCCGCCCCTGACTTATAGCACTAGTAATAACAATAATAAGTAATAATAATAATAAGTAATAATAATTATTATTGGTCTCCCGATAGCCAAGTGGGCAACGCGTTCGATTTCAGTTAAAGCGGTCCCGGGTTCGATTCCCGGTGGGGGCCTACGTGCGAAATGACCTAAGCTGTCGAAGCACTTTTAACAATACTACTTCTACAATAATTATTATTAATTTGCTCTGGGATCTTCCCATGGAGCAGAAAAAATACAAAAAATACCTAGATAATACAAAATAAAAAAATACAAAAATTGCTCAACAGCAATAATCTAATAATTAGCAGCAGTAATCGAATAATTAATAAATTAATTTGTACAAATTAGAATATACTCAGTTTTATAATGCATTTTAGTAGGGTTGCGCCTGAACTCATTGATTTCATTTGAAACATTTCGCTCGACTTAAAAAAAAATATTCATATTTCGAGCAAATTTTCATTGGATAATCGGTGCATAGCTTTGAGAAAACTGGGGTTTCTCCGGATCCTGTAAAAAAAAAAATTCCCATACACGAACTTGTTATCTTTTTGTGAAACTGCAAGTGCATCAGATTAAATAAGAATGCAATGAAAAGACATTAGCCGAGCACTTTAATTATACTTCAGCTCAAAAACTATGGGCTTTCTTTGGTATAAAATTACCGAGCATCGTCTTCCAAATACAAGAGTAATTACATCGTAAGTATTTGAAACGCAAAAGATTAAAATGTTAAGCCTTTTATTCAATTGAAAATCCAACCTCCCTGCAACAGTAGAACTGGAGGGATTTAAAGAGTGCCGACACGCTCGAACGCAACTCCCTAGGGAGTTACTTAAATCCTCCCTCGTAAGCTCCCCGCTAGTGGCAAAGGAATTACGATATATTACGTCTGAAACATGCGGTTGCATTTCCTAGTCAGGATCACAGCCTCTTAGCAAACGGTCTAAGCGAGGGCGAAAAAGACATCCTCCTTCCCCACTGCACGGAGAGCCAGTTGGCAGTTATCCTAACAGCGAAAACAATGGAGGAGACGAAAGAAAATACGGGGATAGGAAAAACAGTCGCTTGACTAAATAAACCCTGTGATCAAAATCGCATACGGAGTTTAGAGACTGAAAATAGGAAGGCATAAATCGATACCCTTTTCAAAAAGGGCTTCCTGCAAGGCATATGTATGTATCTCCAGCCATATCTTGATGAATGGAATACTTTTTATTGGTCTTTTATTTGAGGGTAAAGAAAAATGTGTTTTTCATGTAATTTTTGTCGTTTTTAAGACATGAAAACTACCGAGGAATGAGTGACACTGAAGAATGGAGTTCATTTTGATCAGGAATTAATGACTGATTGAGAACTATGAAAGGAACTTATATAAAGTTTTACCAGTTATAAAATTCTGGCTTGGTGAGGAAAACAAAGGTAAACTACCTCACTCCTCCTCTTTCTAGTGAGCCTCAATACCTCTCTAAATCTTCGTGCAAATAATAGTGGACGGGATGAGGATTCAACCTTAGTTATAGCCTTCAGGCTAATTACTTAGTGCACAGTTTGAGAGGAGATATTGTTATTTATTAAGACAAATTTTAACATCTCTCCCGAAACTCCTGGTAAGTAAACGCATGTTACTTCCTGCATTACCATTACACAAAGAAACATGAAAATATTTATACACGGAAACGGAATCTTAATGCCACTAAGGGGACTCAATTGCCAAAACTAGAAAACCATAACCTCGAAAACTGTCACAAACATTTATGAAATATTCACCTTTCCTTTCTCTTTGTACATACCTTTCCACTTGATTCGAACAAATTTACGCAGTCGACATGCATCGCACGAACACGCTTTTACTTCGAACTCACAATTTCAGAATTAACCATGCAACTGTCTCATTGGAATGTGCTTTTCATTTCGTTTTCATCTACGCCAAAAATTCGCATGCTCTTGAGGTAGAGTCCAAAGTGAGCGACTTTCGTAATGATCGTGAAGAAATGTGTAAACAGTAACTTCCGGCCGTATACATTTTTATAGGACGGGAAAACGAGAGTCATGGTCCATTAACGAAGGAAAAAATATAAAAAATACGCCAAAAGAATAGATTTTATTTTCGTTCGGATACCATGAGCCCTCTTTATTGCCTTAGTCATCCTAACGAATTACATCCAATCACTGCTAAATAAAGAGTACGAATTGAATCTGACTGGGTCGGACACTTCGTGGCAGCCATTTTAGCCAATTAGGCCCACTTCACTAAAATCGACGACGACATATGCGCAGGATTTTGTGGTGTCGATTTCGACTGACAGAAAATGGAAAGTTTTGAAGTTCGCAAACTGGGTGACAAGCTTGGGGGCCCAAAGCATTGTCACGTGCAGCCCGCGAAGTTCCATGCACGGACACGTGATTAGCGGGTCAGGAAATTCTGAGAGACTAAATCCTGTACCCGTCATCCAAACGAGTAGAATGCATCCTCTCCGGACCGACACGTGATGCTACAGCGAAGGACACTAAAGAAGACAGGTAACCAGGGTACGGTAGAGAGATCTTGCCTTAAGTAGGGCGATGCGGTTATACTCCAGTGACGGATAAAAAGCCGCAAATATCCGTGTCATGACGGAAGATCTTACCCGCTTCAATAACGATGTCTGAAGTAGCTAAAGCAAGGTCGGCCAACCTTTTATGGGATGATGATTAATGAATGCAACCGCTGCAGCGAATCCTAACTGCTGCCGGATGCTGATAAAAGGGTTACGAAGCCAGAAAATGTTCATTGAGTTTTGCGCTAGAAGCCGGTTACGAAGTAGAGTTCAAGATCAAGCTAAGGATAATCAAACGCAGCATACAAAAGAGTTTTACAACAGTTTTTGTTTCCCATTATCGTACTCCCCCCTATGAGTGGGTGGAGAGGATTTTTACATTTGTACGGTTTAGCGATAAGTTACCGATGGGGCTTCTGAAAATGTATCGAAGTTGATGATTCAGCAGATCACTGAAGAAAAATTGGTAAACAACTATTTTTGTTGGAAACATGGCGTTCCTTAGCATTTGAAGGTGAAGATCGATATTGATGCGGCATTGGTCGAATCTTTGATTGATGAACATAATTAAGTATTCAGTGTATGTGCACTGTATGTACTTTCGAGATTTTCCGTAATATACGTGCAATGCAAAGTAGTAGAAACATTTAAAAAATGAACTTCGAATACGAAACCCGCATGCCGTTAAAAGGAATTCGTGCGTAGAACTGAAACCACATCCTTCATTAGCAGTCCTTCCGGTCTAGACACAAACAGTTATGAACCTAAAGATATAAAATGTGGCTATATACTTCTAAGTACACACATACGGAAAATAACAGCACAATACCTAGCACTTGAAATTATAAGAATTTCTGGTTTGCAATCATGTCTAAACTCGAAAAAAAATCACATTAGCTTGAAATAAAAGCATAACAGCGGTCAACAGAAGTATGTATCGTACTCCCTTTAAGGTAACTGGGCATTCGCAAACTAACCGAGATGGAATAGCACACTCACACCCTTGCTTTTTGCGTCCCAATCTGTTTCGCGTGAATAGACTGTACAAACACAACAAAACGGAAAACAGAAATATCTGATTGCGCCAATTCTTCTGTCCTGAGCAAACTAAATCTAAAAAAACCGGGTTGTCGTTAAGACAAACAGAAAAAAATCGGCGAGAGTTGGCGTGGAGAATTGGGTGTAACAAAGCGACACATCGGTCCTACTTCCGGTGTGGCGCTCACGTGACTCCGGAAAGAGGGAGAATGGCGGGTGTAATTGGGTGCAGGAAGCGAAGGTGAATGGTTTCACCATGCCACTCTCTATGAAGTTTGACCTTCGGCTTGATGGAACGTGGCGGTCAAACACCTGACCGACGAAAGAATGCTGCGAGCCATCCTGTGACAGCATGCGCACGACACGAGCAAGGGAAAGAAACAGAATTAACACTAAAACGCAACTTGTTTCATAAAGGATATTAGGGTTAAGCCAGAATATAGATGGCATAACACAATCCTAATCAGGGATTACACTTACTGAGAACAAAGAATATACAATTTTCATGTTATTCATAACGACAAATATACGAAAAAATCAGATCAAAGCAAAAGTACGAAGAAACTTCTACCATTACATTATAAAAGACACAAAATACATAATAAATACACAAAATTTTGGATGCGTTATACTATAAGTTATTCACTTTTCCTATCAGGAGTATAAGCAGAAACAGTAATTGTTTAGTGTAAAGTTAAGTGTATAAATTGTAACGTTATTATCGATTCTCACTGGACAAACGTCTTCTTAGCCTTCTTATACATTTATGGAGTTGCCTTATGTATATGACGATCGATGATCATGACTTAAGCATTAATTTTTACAGTTGAGTGCAACTCCTCCCACCGACTCGAGCTAGGAAAACAGGGTACCCACTAGGATCGAACACCAAACCGTAGAGCCGTCAGAGAATACGCTGGGATCTAGAAACAATTTCTATTGAATTACTCGAGGTCATTCGGATCACCAAGAGCTTTGTAATGGCCTTCCGTCCGAACTCCAATCTAAGTTCTCTGTACAAGAATTACTTCTCGGCAATTTTGGAAAAGAGATACTGGGAGAGATCGCTCGAAGATTGTGATTTTGGTGATCTGAAGAGCAAAACTGAGAAGATGGTTAAGACTTATGAGAGGAAGCTGTGTCAGGAAATGAAATGCGTCATTCAAAAAATCACGTCTCCCTAGAGCATAAAGGAAATTCCTTTTTCGTGGAAGGAAGTTTTCTTTCGGATTTCGAAAGGAAAAGGAGGATCTGAGATTCCTAGAAGACGTTCCGTCTCCCTATCAGAGGGACTTCTAACAGTTTGCTCTCCCAATTTCATGTAGTACTTGGATGAAAGCACACAAAAGCAGTCAGTGTTTAGGCAACGAAAGTTGATCGAGAGCAGTTGTTTAATCAAGATACGCACCCATTTTCTGTCCACTACCCAGAATAAACGAATGTATTTTGAAATCCACCCATTCATTTCAAAATATCATCTCGAAAGTATGTAATCATCTATGAATCATTCACAAATTTCGATAAAAAAGTTATGAGTATGAGATAAGTTATTTTATCCTTATTGTAAAGTCAAAAGCGGATAATACTTCTTTCGGTCTTAGTAAAATAAGAATATCGCCGTGTCGCACTTGAAACGTAAACGTATTTTGAAAAAGATTTCGGCGTTTGAGCTGACCCTTGACATTCAATGCGCGCCGATGACACACACGAATATTGAGAGAGAGAAGTCCACTCCAAATATCATTTGGAACTAATTTAAAAAATCGAATTCCGTTTCGTTGAAACAGATGTTTCGACGCCATTTCAAAATTCATTTCAACGCAATGAATCCACATTAACATTATTTTCGAGGTATATCTGTTGAACATCGAAAGTCACACATTTATATGAATTCATGGAAGTGACAGCGCTATGGTGTGAGGTAACGAATTACACGTTTTTCGTTGCGACCAACTTGAAATGTCGCAGAGAGAAATTCCCACACATTCCCAACAGATACATATGACTTAAAAATGATAAAAATGAAATATGACGACATCAAAATTTATAAACGCTCTCTACATATATTACCATTCATAAACTTAGCCGTCTTATAAACTTCATGAATCATGATTAGAATAGAAAAGCAGATCGCACGGTTATGATGCTGCAGCCACAACCCGAAGATAGATGGGCTTCTTTGATTATCATAACAAGAGAAAAAAACGTTTCCTATTTTAGAATGAAAATCAGAATCTAGATAAGCCTTGCGGCAAATTAAGGATTAGTTTCCTTCCTTGAATATTTTCGGGTGGAATTTGACTGAAAGATAATATCGACAAAATAGGAGAGATCAAAGGTACTAAATTTTCAAGAAATACAATGAAGTCCGGCATATACGACCCTTAAGGTATTGCTGAAATGCATCTACATCTATACCTGCAAGCCGTCTATCCATGCATGGGAGAGGAAATATCAGAATTAACGTGACATTGAAAAATTTCAGTGTCACGTCCATATCGAATGAAATAACGACTTAATCAAATCTACATCTACGTAATACCCTTGAAAACAAAACCACGAAAACAGAATATGAATTCCATAGATGCTGCAAGAACCAACAAATTTGAAGCAGATTTAAATACTACCACCTAATAATCAAATTTCACTCATACGGAAATCACTAAAATTTTGAATTTTTTGAAAAATTGAATTTGAAAATTTTCAAAAAACTCGCGAGAATTGAAAGAAAACAAAGTTCCGTGAGGAAAAACACCCTATCCTTCCACCAAATCAATCAGTAGAAACTGTTACTAACGACGAAGGTAACGCTCACCTTCATAAAGGTGCAAACATTTTCCAACTTTTTCCCCCAAAGAAAACCTTTGGAGCGATAGTGCGAAATTGATGACAGGTCTTACCGACCTGGTTTCCATGTATTGGCGATAATAACTCGACGGAGCGACGCACTTTAGAAACACGTCATTCTCACCTGTCTCGAAAGTCTCTTTTGAGACACACCGCTTAATCATAAGCTTCATAAAAGCTGGCTGTCATAAAACAATGCCTTAGAGAAGATGAAGTGAGCGACAAGGGAAAAAGTACTATTGATGCACGCCGCCATAGGAAATTGAGGTGGACTAAACTCGGATAACTAACGAAAGATGTTATGGATTCCCTTGAACATGTAGTTGATAAACTATCCAGCTGCCACCGTTGGATAAACTTACGAAAGATATTAGCTTCAGAAATGACAAGATGTAAGTAGTATCAACTGATTAATCAATTTAGTTATATCAACCGATGTAATTTCCTTAATGCTTCTTAAGTAATATTCCTGTAGAACATTATTACTTAAATTTTTTTAAGGAATTTTATTTCATAATGTTTTTGTTCAAAATGCTATTTTTATATTTTTTGCTTTAATGAATTATTGTTACAGTACTGCTTATATGATTTTTGTATACAAAGTTTCCTTCACATCTTTTAACTTCTGCTGTCAGTAGGTTTGCGCAGGTTTTTCACACCCCCATCTCTGTCGGTGTTTTCCTGCTGTGGAGATATTTTTTCCTTAGTTACTACTAAGGTTTTTTACATCCACAAATTCTTCTTGAGTTTTCCTCTCTATTTCTATTTAAAAATTTATTCATGTTTTATTAATAACATTGACGACAGCTTAGAAAGAAGAGACATTTTAGTCTCAATCTCGCCTTAATAATGACCTAAAGACCTAATGTAACTTAATTAAAACTAACTCCAAACATGATCATTTACTTGGCTCTTTATTGGATACTTGCGTAACTAAATTTCGCGCTCAGGAAGGAATTTACTTGGTTACACTCGCGACTTTGGAGAATCATGAGCTCACTTTAATTTCTCGAAGTAGATTATGAGTCACGGGTTACCGTTCACGACGGAAACATTACTAACGTAGCAAGCTAATTATTATAAGCTAGTTTTTAACTCTAATAATCGGGGGCAGGTGCGCACCCATGGGGATGACTAACGGGCTTAAATCC
The DNA here is from genome assembly GCA_000376725.2 of Ladona fulva. Taxonomy (NCBI): domain Eukaryota; kingdom Metazoa; phylum Arthropoda; class Insecta; order Odonata; family Libellulidae; genus Ladona; species Ladona fulva. Next base: position 1,150,434 of record KZ308213.1, on the reverse strand, counting down.
CCCCCAAAGTTTTAAAAAATATTTAATTCAGAACCAAATTCTCAAGAATCTCACAAACAATTATTTGTACGCTTAAAATACATCTTTATTGGCAAAACTTTCCTAAGATAAGATGCAATTATTTCACATTGCATCGTAAATTGGAAGGTGTTCAAGAGATCATTGGTTAAGTTCAGTCCCCCAAGAGAAAATTCTAGTTGCGACTGTGATCAGGTGTAAGGAGAGAAACTTTCTCCAGAGGTTATATCCATACTACATCAGATATTGTATGAGAAAATTCACTTACCATTTACAAAGATGTAAATTTATTTTAGATCGACACTAAGAAACAGAGAAAAAACTTGATCTCGTACACATCCTCACATGGATTGAGCTAAGGCCCTAAAGTCTTCTTCACCGCACACGAACAAAGCACGGGATGGATCGCGCAGAAAATCAAAGAAAACAGCGGATAATCATTTCGCCTTTAAAATCATTACTTTTTAACGAAGGAGTATAACAGACAACGGACGAGCGAGCCCCGTTTGATAGGGTAATGGGGCGGCGAGGATGTGACAATTGAAGTCCCGTCTCCGTCGATGCAACACACATGTAACAGCGTGGTAAATCACGTCGTACGTGGAGAACTAATCAAAAATAGCGAACAAAAGTCGCCGCTCCGTTGCATTTCAGACAACCAAGTTAGTCATAATAAGCCAAGAGCGATATGTATCGACAACTTTGGAACAATCTCGCATCGCTAGGCTACGGCCAATCATAGATTCCATCTACGAACTTTCGAAATCACTCACGATATACAGATTACGTCACCGACTTTCATAAACGTCTCGAGCCATAAATTTTCGCCACACTGCACTCGGTTTATCGAAGACGTTTATGGCCATGCGAGCCATTTCAACATTCAAAATCAAAATAACTCGGGATGCACTATCGAGGTCGGTATTAATAGAGCTGACAAAACCGGCACATTATATCTCATACGCTTCAGGATTATATTTAAATCTTTGATTAAAACAAAAGGAAGAATTATAAATGAAGAAAGGAAGAATTCAGCTCAACTCATGATATAACGCGTTATAGTAACATTAAAAAATTAGTCTTAAATCTCTGATAAATGGCCTTAATAGACGAATAAACGAATAGACGCGACCATATATGAAAGCGAAGAAAACGAGAATAGATTAAGTTTTGGAGAATCATTTATTTCCGTTCAATGCGAAGGACAAAATGAGTAATAAAGGCTATACTATCTTCCTAAGGAAAATCGGACATGAAAAAAAAGTCTGACAGGACCAGTACTCGGAAGCTATCGAGCATGAACATATTCTCAAGCCGTTTTGGGAGATTTAATAGATAAGGGAAATGTAAAGCATCCTGGAAATTGGAAGATTCCAGGTTCGAGTCCTGGTCCTGTAGACTTTTTCCTGTCCGTTTTTCCTAGGTGCGCGCCTTAATTTGTGACTTAAAGTTACCTCTACCCTTTTCGTTGTCTATTTTCTTTCCGATTTCCACCTTTCAAGATTAATAATAATAAAGCGACTTTATTAGGGCGAGATTGAGACTATCAAGTCTCTTCTTACATCTACAAGAAGTTTACTCATAGCAATGAGAAGAAAAAATACCCAAACCGAAAAATATGGAAGAAAACATAGATGCTGAGAAAAGAATTATCCAACACTTCCGAACGAAGCACACCAATTTGTTTAACACCACAATAGTAGCAAGTAAGCAAAATGACTGCTAAGCGTAAATCTTGAACTTCACCGGATATTTAACGAACTAAGCAAAACACTGATCGATCAGTGATTCCATGGGCGGGATGTTGTAGCCATGATTCCCGAAGCATAAAAAACACGTAATTGAGGAATTAAATCCTTTTCCTTTGTTTCCTGCGTGATAAATTCAAGTCCACCTCGCTTCCGCTTCTGCAAAACCGTTAAAACAGCCCGGATTAAGCTTAAACGACCTCTCGAAAAATCTCCGAGCTCTTACCTAATTAAAACAGCTCTTACGAGAGGTAAATTACCCGCATTATCTATACTTAATCAGCGGAGCACGAAGTCTACGACACATGTATTTCACGCCAATTATTCAAACCGACAAACTTGAACCGGACGCGTTGTGGAAAAGGGTTTACCCGAAAAAGGAGCAGATTCCGATATGATGTAAAAAATGAAAATTACGTTTAAAACGCGAGATTCTCAGATTATCCGGCACTATTATCTCGTCGCGGGCCATCAGAGAGCCTCTACTTGAGTGCCCGAGACGGAGGATGCACGCGAAGCGAGCCGTGACAGCCCGTTAAACCACTGGAAGGTCATAGTCGTCCATTGAGAGATTAGGAGAAAGAAAATGGAAGGACGAGAGGCTATAAAAAGGGGAAAAGCAGCTAGGTATGACGGGGCTGCAAATGAGCACGTTTTCAGATTTCCTTGCCTAAGACGAGTAATTACACGTTTACTCGCGGAGATTAGGACCTTAAGGCCAGGGAATGTAAAACTACCTATTTTTAGAGTGACGTTTGGGACCGTTGTGAAAACTAAATTATAGTTTCTTCGAAAGACGCGTTAAGAAATTAACAGTTGCCATCTAACGGGAACCGTTCAATCACTCAATCTTTTCAGCTTTAATTGCCTGGTGATAAAACGTAAATTAAAACTTTATTTAGAATCTACAATGGAGAAAACTTTCATGAAAAAATTTTGATATTTCTTAGGTACCTTCACGGCTTAGAGATACCTTACCTTCCACATTTACTTCCTGCTCCTGATGATTTGTGGGTTTTTCTCCGTAAACCTTCAGTTGATGAGTTTTTCCCCACAATCCAAATCTTAGTTTGTATGTATCTATATTTAGTTATATGTATTACTTTATATTTGCAATATTTTATATACTGTTTGTAGTGTTTTTTACTCATATTGTCACATTTCCTGCTGGGCTATATTTTTCCTAAGAGAAGACTTAGGTTTTTTTAGCCCATAAAATATTCCCTTTTTTTATTACATCGCTTTCTTTCAATACCAGTTTCTATAATTTTATTAACTTTTTTTTAATATCTTATATTTTTTCTATATCATTATTAATTACAACTTTATTAATTAAAGGGTTAGATGGAAGAAGAGACTACCTGGTCTCAATCTCGCCCCACAATTAAGACGTTTTATTATAATTATTATTGTTGAGATTTTTGGCTTTTGTTTTAGATTTCAGTTAGTTTCAGTAAATTATTTTTCGTTAATAATGTAATATTATTAGTAATACAATCTCCAGAGGTGAGGTGGAAGAGGCCGTTTTGCCTAACATCGCCGAAAGAAAAAATAATAATAATAACAATAATTTCAGCAGAGGGAACAATTTCTCGTCTTTATTTTTGCCTTCCCGACTAAAATTTCAACCATCCCATCTGGCATCTATTAAGTGTCTCGAACTTGTTGATTATGTTGTGCTATATAAACTACTTCTTAAATACAACTAAATTTAGCATTCCGTCGTTATTATGCGCAGCGTAGCTCATCTGAGCAGTATTACTATTGTTGAAACTGCTTAGAAAGCTTAGGTCATTTCCCACGTGGTCCCCCACGAGGAATCGAACCCCAAAAGTTCATCTCAAATTTAGAATTTTCTGAAGTTAGGTATCCCAATAACTTTATATAGTATTTATTGACCTCTATGTAATGCTACTCTTGCAGGAACCTATATGATGCTGAAAGTAACCTCAAAAAATTCATGGTGACCAAGTGTTCTGGGATCCACAAAAAAAACTTACTAGACTGGTAACAATATTAAACGTAGGGGTGTTATCTTCAAGTGAAGGGGAAACTTTCTGAGTTACCAAATACACAACCAAAATAATACCTTACACAACATCTTTTCTTTTAGTTGGTCTTCAGAAGGATTAACAAAGATATCTTGGACAAAGTTCACGCAAAGGTGCATTTCAATAGTTTGCAAAACTAAAGCTTCGAATTTTGTAAATTTTCATTTTAAACGCATAACTAGTTTCATCGGGACATGCAAGATTCGAACATCCCGACTGACTTGTGTTATGCACCGATTTTTTATAGTCCTTTTTCATAGAAGAACATCGGAGCACGAACAGACGCTACATTCAATTTGCACGTCCGAAAAAGCGGTGTTAACGAAGGCTTTCCTTTAACGAAAAAATCCCACTACTTTGAGGCTCCAAATCAGCTGCTCATGCAAAAAAGAAATTTCCTCGAATTTTCAAATGGTCCAAAGAATATTCACGCTTGCCGCCTCCAGAACCTCGGGATCAAGAGGGCGGAAGGCTGCTGAAGAGCTGTTGGGCCGGAAATTTTGGGCCGATGCTTCATTACCCCCCATCAGGAAGGCAAGGTCGATCGGGAAATACGGGCAAAAATGATCCGGGCTAATGAGCCCCATCCTTCCAAAAAGCCACGTTGAATGCGCCGACAGAGATCAATACCGAAGGAGAGGAAAGGAACCCGCGGAGATATTTTTCCATCGGCCAGAGTCATTTGTGTGTCCAAAACTTCCTAATTGGCTCCAATTGATGGAGGAAGAAAAACGACTGCGATAACCTTGGCGGGCCAATTAAGAGGGGATCTTCGGAGATTACCGCTCGAGTGGAAGGGAAAAAGCAACCCTTTCCCATCGGTGAAATTAAATGCGACCGAAGAGAAGAATCGCCACGCTATTCTAATACTTTAATGCGGGCCACTCGGAAACTTTCAATTACCGGCGACCGCGTGGGCACGTGCACTTTGAAGCGATTGTGTGTGTGCCACTCAATGGTGACTGGACTAATGGAAGGCAGACAGAGGGCGCTAACGATCACTCCTCGCACCGACCGCTGAGATCGTACCGACCGCAGGCGCTAAAACGACCGCCATCGGAATACGATCTTACAAATAAATCAACGAATCCTCCACGCCTATGGGTTAAACAGAAGCGCTCTCTAGGGAAAGGGAGTATCGCGTGAAAAGTTCAACACGAATGGACTGGTTGCTGGTCGGTGAATGCCATCCGGGGACGGGAAAGACGGATTCACGTGCACCAACGAGGAAAAGAAAGAAACCAGTAACGAGAGACACCAACTCAGCCTCAAGATGCGAGAAGAATAGGTTAGAGAGTTCTCAAACCCAGTGGTACCTCCGGTACTCCTAATCCTGGAAACAGATTTTTTGTTTGAGACTACCGGCCTTGATAGCGTAATGTTTAGCGTGCTAGACTAGCAACTCCTGAAGTCCCGGGTTCGAATCCTGGTCACGGCCCTGGTTGTTCGTGTTCGTCTTTACTGGACGAATTGTAAGAGCGGTATCATTAGGTTATAATTCGCCTGAGTAAAGACAATTATTATTATTTTTCGCCATTTTCTGAACTCTACCTTATGGATGCAGATTTGGTTAACGAATGCATTGGAGAAGGCAGTTGCTCATTCCTGTATACTATAAAGAGAATATGGGAATTGGTTACGATTTTGGACCCGAGAGATATCGAATTTCTCCAAGCGAAACATCTCGGCAAATAAGTGTGAATCTACAAAAAATTAAACTCGTTGACCCAAACGTCACTCATTATTACTGGTGTAACACTACTTTTCCGAATCAACTAGAAATGGATTAATAACATTCTCCTTCGTTAGAGTTTTAAGGTAGACATAAGTACGTCAGCTTAGATATACTTTTTATTTGATTATTTTCTTTTACAGCCCATTTTATTCCATTGTCAGGTATGATATAATGTCTCAACAACTCTCTCCTTGGACGAATCCTTTCGTAAGAGGATTAATCAATATAAGTCTACGTCTTAACATTCGACCAATATGTATATCTGTTCTTCCCGTCATGTTTTTCCAACACCGTCAATGATTGGCCATAAAACAGCGAACTATTTATGATCCAAGGAAATGACGTGAAATTTAGAAGTTTTGTAAACAAAATAATCGCAGAAATTCCATACGCTTTACATATGTCATTAGTTCCATTTGTATGATTTTTCATCCAAGTATGACATATTTTCCCCTGCGTTTATTTGAAACCGTAGTTGTATAATTAGTTTTATTCTTTACTTCTATATTTGTCATTTTATGATTTTAATTTCTCTTAAATTTGCATACTTTTTTACATAGTTACATGTTTTCAATCCATTTTAAAGGCCTTGTGCTATTTGCGTGTTTCTTTTAAATAAATAAATACCAACCAACGCAAATTAATGACACCAAGAAAGAAGCATACCATTAGAAAAGACATGCACAACAACAATAAGAGGCGAAAATATTAGGTGAATCAAAAGTGGTTATCTTAAGATTTTTCTTATTACACTTTCCGCGATTTCCTTTCGCAAAGGAAATCGAAGAAATCTCCTTCGCATTTAATCACGGCAAGACATAAATAGAGACAAATACGGGGAAATTCAAACGTCGACTCACTGGAGAATAATGCATAATCTATCAGCGAGTGAGTGTGCTTGAAATCACCTTGACGCACTGCAAGGAAACTACTAAGGCAGTGTCAGACGGATGCGGTTGGCAAGAGATACGGAGAGAATGTGGGAAAACCAGTACAGAGAGAGGTTAGGAAAGATGAGGTTGATGAATGAAGACGATGTTTTAGAAACCGTAAGAGGTTAGCACAGAGAGATAACCTCAGCAGGTATAAAAAGTTAGGAGAATGGATGTCCGCCCTGGAGTGTGTGAAAGTACGGAGAGAGTGAAAAGTTGAAGAGACTTCCAAGAACAAACGAGGCGGTGAAGAAATCTGCCATATTACTTTTCAATCCTTGAGGAAACAATTGGCATTTATTCCCTACTAAAGATCACTGTAATTGTGAAGCTTTGGTTGACGTTCAGTTACCATCACTGTCATTACGTAGTAATTTCTCCATATAATAAGCAGCATAAAATTAGTCTAAATCCGAGAAATTATTTCAGAATACAGGCACTCAAAACTTTTTTCCATTTTCTTTTGAAATTTCCATTTATGTAATGGTTACTTTAAATTCTTGCCTCGAGTTTTAATTTATGATGCTACCGAAACGTTTTCGGACTTTCACAGAGTTGAGAAATTTCATTCCTATGTTTCTATCTGCAGTCTATTTTTCTTGGAACACGAGGCTCCGCTCTGTACAAAACAGTGATGACTGCCGATAATAAAAAAAATCGTTTCTTTTTTAATTTATCCTTTCAATATTTGTGTACTTTCACAATTTCATTCGTACGTGGAAGATTAATTAAAAATATCTTCGATCTAAGCATGTTTCTTACGGTTTTTCCACCGCCATGGTTGTTTCGATTACGAAAGCTTTGCCTACGTTCCAGCTGGACGCATCAGATTCCGAACTTCCCAAAATAAACATTCAGAGATCAATTGATCAGCAATTTAGGATTTAATATTTTATAATGAAAACATATCTGTTTTACTTTAAATTAAAATAGTGTTAAAATTGCATCTTTTCTTAGAAATTGAGGCAACCGTTGCCACCGGGTCCCATAACCGTTGCCACCGGGTCCCACTACCTAATCGCGACGGGTAATTCTTAAATAAATAAATAAATGCGAACACCGTGGTGTAATTAAGTTTGACCCAAGTTTCAATTGTAGCTGATGCACTCAGATATTAACGTGGTTACGTCCAGGGTCCCATATTAAATACATTTACAATTTGGAAAGCGACATCGATTGAAGATAAAACCCTATTCCTCCAAAATTCGATCGAGTCGATACCGGAAGCTCCGCCTTTCTTACCGCACACCCGCCAAATATATTCGGCATGCGTGGCGCCCTGCATGCATACGCTCAGCTTTTGGCTCCACCGTTAAGACGGCATGGTCAACAATCCGGGTCAGTCTCCCCGCGTTCATTTCCTGAACGTGCCCTTACGCACAAACCGGCCTTAAAATAAACGGAGACACGAGAGCGGAAACAACCCCGGAGGGGTATCGAAGTCCGAGCACCGAGAGAGAGGTCCGGGGAGACGCAGATTGGGAAAGCCCAGCGGAGTCACCCAATCCTTGCGGAACGAACCACGCCCACTTCGCTATATTAGCCGCAAACTGAACCCGCGACCTCAGCCGCGCCCGCTGAACGCTGCCAACAGAGGGGAACTGGAGAAAGGAAAGAATGGGAAAAAGAGCGATGGGTGAGGAGCGACCTCCACGACAAGACGACGAAAGGAAGATGATTAAAAGTTCGCACGCCTCGGATGCAAAGGGAGGCGGGAGTCGAGCCGGAACCCGTCGGGAAAGAGGGCGGCGTCGGATGTCGTTTCGCGGTCGCGAGAGATGAAATGCTCCTCGCCATTCGAACATGCAACGGAGGCGATGTGAAGCGATCCACGAACGAAAGAAAATGCAACAAAATTCGCGACACAGAGGGGCGTATAGAAGCGCAAAGGCACTTAAGTATTATCACGGCGCCATAAAAGTACTTAGGGGATTAAAATAACTAAAGGGAGACTGTGGTCATCTGGTTAATCCAAATGCAGCTATGAGACAAGCTTCGTTAAAGATTTATGAAAACAGCAACGTTGAAAGTCAAGGATGTTGAAAAAATAGCTTTATTCGTGCGATATCCGTCGTCAATTTCTTCGAAAGAAAACAAATCTGTCCGAATTACCCGTACAAAATTAATGGAATAAATTTAAATGTAGTAGAGTTAGTTGAATATCTCGGGATCACTCTTGTGAATAACAAACTTGAGCATTCATACTCAAAGAATCTGCGGTAAAGCAACCAAAAAGCTCGGCTTCATAAAGCGCATTGTAGGTAGATGCGATGAAAAGGTTGGAGAGCGATGCTATTTCACCTTGGTCAGATACCATCTTGAATATGCGTCAAGTATATGGGATCCGGCGGATGAAACGTACACCCGCGAACTCGAGAAAGTGCAGCGCAAGGCAATACGTTTTGTGAAAAAATGCTACGATAAAAAAGCTAGTGTTACGAAAATGCTCTCGGACGCAGGTTGGGAATCCTTGAAAGAAAGGAGATTGGAAGCTAGGCTGCGATTGCTTGATAAATTTCGAGACAGTGCGTTTGCGGAAGACGTAATGAATATTATGCGACCCCCCTGCTACTTTGGCCGATCCGACAATGAGCGTAAAATAAGGGAAATAGATACTAGGACTAGTCGTTTTAAGGGCTCATTCTTTCCGCGAACGACACGCGATAATAACAAGATAAAGAAATTGCTCGAACATCCGGTGTTTACACCCCCTGCCACACACCGAAAGGTGGCTTGTAGGGTATTGATGTAGATGTAGATATGAAGACTAAGGCTATTATAATGTACACTTAAAATGGACTTGTTTAACTTTAACTAATGTTCACTCAGGGCCCGGTATTGGAGTATTTGTTATTAGTAAAATTTATAATAATTAGTAATAATTAATTTTTAATATTTATAAGAGTAACAGGGAAATTATAGTAAATTTTCTGCATTCATGATGGATTAGCATTGATTGATATTAACTATAATCTTCACTATACAATGAATAATCACACAATTAATATTTCATAGGATTAAAAAAAAATATTATTGAAGATATGCATAATTCAGAAATCAAATATCTGAAGGTAAAGTAAAAGAAATATAATAATAATAACTCTTTGTCATAATATAGAAAAAAGTAATGAGTAATCCTAACTAATAAACTTGCCGAGGAGAGAGCTAAAGGACTGTAACGAAGGATTTCAATACAGAACGTAATTAACAAACGCCAATATTTCTAAAAATCGGCGATAACATTTAAGTATGCACTAGCGAAAGAAGTGGAAACAATAACTGCGTTGCAAGCCTTTCGGGTCTCTTCATCGAAAAAATGTACCAACGTCAGAGATGCCAGAGGCAATCTAATGCACCGCGGAGAGAGCTGATACGAGTATTACTCTATCGCAAGAAGAGGTTTCGCTTCATTTGTCGTTTTGGATCGAGAACATGGAATCCGCACAAATAAACATGTCCGTTCTTAGTAGAAAACTGTCGCAAACAGATATTGCAGAGAAGGCACTGCAAAGGACGGAGATGTGTTTGGCTTTGCTATGAATTGCGGCGGAGCAACAAAGCAAAAGCTGCAATTTCTACTTCAAATAAGGCTTCTGTTTGTTTGCTTTGCTTTTCTCGCCTCCGCTTGCTGGTGACACCAATTAACTAACCAGGCGTGCTTAAGGTATACCCTGATATGGAGAAGCCACAAGGCCGATAATAGATTACGGCTTATTTTACTCCGCGAGTATTGCAGGCCAAAATAACTAGATTGCGGGGTTTCGAAACGTTCAAGACTATCGTTGTACAACTTATGTGCAAGCGATCCTTTCCACTATTCAATATTAGGACGAAAAACTTGATCGAGAGAGTAGAAATAATTTCTCATTACTTTTTGAGTGAGTGAATGAGCAATGACGTTAGGCATAAGCTGCAATTCGCAGGGTCTTATCGATTATTGCCGCTAAACCAAAGGCGACTGTATTCTGATTTAAAAAACAAAACTATTATCATTGTCCACACACAAACATCATCATCTCTCTCGACAATTATAAACTATTTCTACTGTGGCATCAGAAGTGAACGATTAGTAGAACTATGCTTGTGGGAAAGATAATGCTTCGCTGTCATTACCGATACTGCGATGAAGAAAAAAGATATTTGACCTTAACGTTCATAAAATGAACCACGCTAAATGTAAATGACTGTAAAACGTTAGCAGTTTGGCTATTTGTGTTAAAAGTTGAAAGTATATTACGTAAAATAATTTGCATACCATACATTTCTTATACGAAATTCAAGCGTGTCGCAGCATAAAAACAGAATAAAATTTACAGAAAAATAAAGGCTACATTATAGCAAAAGCTTCTGAAAATAAAAAAACGAAATTATGGGAGAAATGTAATTTTTTAGATCAAGTGACACGGAAATGAAGGGACGATAATATCCGATATCGGGTTATCCGATTTTCCTAAGTTATTCAGCAATGCATTTAGCGTAGAGTATGTTCCAATCCCAATATTTCATTCCACGCGGAAGTTTTCCTAAGCAGGTCACCCGTATGAGTCGTGGGAAAGGTACTATTATTTACGACAGAAAAAAACGCGCGCTTTGTCCTACATCTTCCACTTTTTTCAGTACTAACTGCAGAGCATTAACGGAATAGAGCCGCTTCAAAATAGGCTGATTAATTTCCACGCTGCCCAACTTTCCCTCTAGTGAAGCAAAGAAGGGATGTGACGATCATAATGTACCCGCATTAACTCGCTCCCTTCAAGAGAGAAACTTTCTCAGCTCGACTCGTGTCGGGATGAAATTGAAATTCCCCGTAACGGTCATAACTTCTTACAAGAGTTCCATTTATTCTTATGGAAACCATCGCGAGCAGTTTTAGCACATGCTAATGGATTTCCCATTATCCGAAAGTTCCGTTAGCCAATGAAAAGCTTTATGGGATATCAAATGCGGCGCTCACTACTCGCAAACTTTTGAGCGAAACTTTTTGAAGTGCTATCCATAAATTGTCAAGGTATTCCAAGTTGGAACGAACCGACCGAACAACGCCGATCGTCAAATTAAACTTCGTTCAAGGAGAGCGAGAATATGGGATCTCGTTAGCTTAGACAAAAGAACTCTTTGTTACGACGACGCGATCTGAATTTATATTTGCCATTACAGCTCAATAGTTCTCCGTGACGGAGCACGAAAATGATATTAAACGTCTCCTGGAAAACGCCATTTATGGCAAACGGAAACAAGGATTGCATGTGGTTTCGCTCAAATATTTTTGAAAGAGAAGTCTCTCAGAGGTATTTATTCGCGAGAACGACCTGGAAGAGCGATTCTTAATCGGTCCGCGGACTCTTGGAGTTCTGCGAAATTATCGAAAGGGGTCTCTGAGATTCAATGTTAGCACAAATTCATGTAGGTACTGTTAGATCACGCTTTTTTCTGTAATTTTATATTTTTTCCTGTTAATTTAATCGTTTAAATCCTTTTAGCACTAAACTTTTCGGAATTATTTGCAACTACTTAATAGTACATCATGAGGTCCTGCTACCATATCTCGATGAATGAAATACATATCATTTGTCTTTTGGTATGGGATAGAGGAAAATATATCTTTTATATACTTTTGCCTCAGTCTTGTTCATGGCTGTGATGATATGCAAGCTATTGAGATATAAGTTATGCTGAATGATGGCATTAATTAAGGTTTCTACTTGTGCAATGTTACGAAAAGTCTTACTCGTAGAGTCATTGCGCTTCACCGACGTAGGCTTGTTCTGCTTATAGCATTCTGGCTCAGTGAGGAAAGCAAGGGAAAATTACCTCACTCCTCATCTTGCCTAGCAAGCCTAATTTCACTCTCCTAGCTCTTCGAGGCTGACTGTAGAGGGGATGAGGTAATAACCGGCCTTCGCACTAAATACTTTACAGACAAAATCACATGAAATCTAAATAAAATCTCAACATGAATGTGAAATCACAAAATTTTGGGGGGCCCTTAAATTAAAAAAAAAAATGATTTATACCAACTAAATTTTAAGAGCGACTGATGTAAGAGTAAGAAGAATGTGGATGTGCAGGGGAACTTTGACACGACAAATTTCACGTAGAATGAACTACAAATATTAACATGAAATTGGAAACAACCAACGCTTTAAGAATTACTTCGCAAAAGAATTTCTCGACTTTCACCAAAAGATATCGCAGTTTCAGTTCAATGTTTTATGCCACTTATATCTTCTTAAAACGTACCGAAGATAAGCTGCACTTCAAAATCTTTGTAGCATAAAACAGTAGACAAGAAACATGATATTAGGCCATCAAACGTACAAAATATATCCGGCGACAACAAGTTCTAATCGGTGATCTCAGAGAGCTACCGATAATTAAAAAAAAAATTTTCTTGCAAATAAAATTTATGCGGGTTCCAGATACTTGAAATAATGCAGCATTAACATTTGAGCACTAACACACGTTCATGAACAGGCTTCAAGACGGATCAAAAACTAACAAGGTTAAAAACTAATCATTAAAAATAATACGCTTTAATAAGGTATAAACTTCGAAACTTCTTTAATAATTAAGCTTGTATTTATCAGGCTCTGTATATAATTATTAATCTAATTTCTTTGTTTCAAAATTTTTTCTTGACACGAATATTTACTTTTGCCGATAACACGACGTTAATGAAAGATTAGCTAAACCAAGATTGCACACTTGAATCAAGGCGTATTATCTGCCTGATCGTATCTTTAAAATGATATTCACGATAAATATCTATAGAAATCTCTTCAGCAGTATAAAATAAGGCGAAGAAATGAACTTGTAATTACCATTGAATTGCACGCGAATCAGAGCTATTGTTTAGAGTGGAGATAATTATAATAATTATTTGAGATACATGAAAAATGCACTGTATGAGTATTATTTACTATACTTCAAATGATTTACATCGTGCTCAAAAAGGAATGAGCGAAATGGTTCTCATTTGCAGTTATAACGAAATTCAAAAACAACAAATATGCTCTGTTACAGCTACATAGGAACACCGGTCTCACCATGAGAATTATCCACGTTCGCGGACCGTAAAAACCTTGCACGCGCCTGATTCTGCCCGCGGGCCGTAGTTTGGGGATCCCTGGTTTAAAGCCACCACGTTCGATGATCCCGGAAGTGTAACCACCGCGAGACGTGGACCACATCTTTTCTTTATTTCTAAAATATTGCAAATGCTGGAGGCAACGACTCCCATGTAACCCCGCCTCTCAACGTGAGACTGAAAATCGAAGGAAGCGCACTGGTTGGGGGAAAACGCATCGGAGGCATTAAAATCCTCGATAAATCTCGAGTCCAATGGTTCTGGGAGAAGTAAGTACCTCCGGCATGGTACCAGTGTAAAATAGGCGTGCTGCATTGGCGGCGCTCCCACTTTCACTGGACGTGTGCGGAGGCGTCGAGGAGGCGCCGTTCTAAGCCAGTGGGAAACCGCATTGGGAAGAAAAAGGAGATTGTACGTGTAGGTGCGAGGTGAGATGCAGAACATTGTTGGTGACGTCAGCTGAAGGTCGGAGGAAGACAATCCATTGCAAGCAGACGTTAGTACGATGCATTATATTATCATCATTAGTTAGCATTATCGTCGACATTTTTACGGCCATCTCTTTAAACTTCCGATTGAATGTCAACTTCCTGAGGAGGAGCAGAAACGGTTTCAGACTTCCAGAAGGATAAAAAGCAAACAAAAAAAGAGTACACTGATTCCATAGCAATACAAATAAAGCAATAATTATAATGTTAGTAGCATTATTATTTGATGGTAATATTGTTGAAAGTTCTTCGACAGCTTATATTTAGATTAGTACGCCGCAAGCCACCAGTGGTGTATGGCAGCGGTGTATACACCTTACCTTACCTAATCTACCCTTTTTCTGATTCTCTGCATAAAGAACGAGCAATATCTGTCTTAGCGATTATTTCCTCGTAACGTTTGGTTGTAGCCTCTCGAAAATCGTGCTCGTTGTTCACCGTAATGACAATATCTTTCACTTTGCTTAAAAATTTTGAACCGATGAATTCTTCGAAAAACTTTTGTCCGTAATCAGATCTTCAAATGGTAATTTCGCCCATATGGACCCCCACCGAGAATCGAACCCAGGACCGACTACACCAAAGGCGAACGCCCAGTCCACTTAGATATCCGATAGACGCCATACATGAATTAACTTCACTTTTATATTAAAAAATACATTAATAAAGAATGAAATGTATTTAACTCGGTTACGGGAGCTTCGTCTGAATTATATGGGTTTGATTAAGGAGAACATAGATACTCGATAAGAATTGTACTCACTAAGTGCAACTAATGTCTTCACATCATCGATCTATCATCTATAATAATTATATAATTTTCTTCGCCTATTGCAAAGAAAAAAGTTTGTACAACTTTGATAACGTAAAAACCATCGTACATCTCACAATATTCATTCAACGTTTAAAATTATTTCTCAATTAAAGATGAGTCACTAAAATATTAAGACTGTTCGTCGATATAAACATCTTTTATTTTGACATCGAACTGATTTACCCAACCAGAGCTTCATTCTCTACACCGACAAGGAATACAAGTAACGGTTATAATTTTCATTAAAGTACTGGCAACAAAGTGCACTATTCCAAGATTATGACAACAAGGGCGAGACCAGAAAGAGATACACCCTTTCCTTTGTCACTGCGTTTGGCGTCACCACCGTATTAATCTCACGGATATGGTCAGCAATATCGATCGAGATGTAGCCCTCCGACTGGCTACCAGAGGAAGAAATAACTGCGGAGAGGAAACTTGGAATGGCCGTAGAAAAAATTTATTCCACCAACACTTCGGACGTTTTTTCGACACAGAATAAATATAATGACCCACACAAAACCTTCGCGTTGCTCGCAACAAAGGATAATGGAACCATGCGGCCACGACCTCCACAAAAAAGAATTCAGAGCTGAAGATTAGATCTAACGGTACCTAAAACTTTGACCACAAGCGAAAGACATTAAACCACGTCGCTTAAACTTTCGACTCGTAGAAGATAGAAAAAGCCAGAAAACGTTTTCGAGTCTGGGTTGTCCAGCCATCTCAACAAGGTCGATCTATCAAAAGTCTCCGTATCTTAAGTGCGTTAAAAGCTTTGCCTCCAGTGGCACCCAACTAGAACAAGTTAATTAGCAAACAAAAGAAGGAATAGGAACGGAAGATGGACGCCGAGGAATGAGAAGCGCGGGATTAAAGAGCGGCAAAATTATTCCGATGAAAAAACGAAGGGCAGCCCGAAATACCTTCGGGTTCGCGAAGAGTAGAATGCTCAGTGCCTTCGAAAGGGATAATGAAGTCCTCTAAGGATTCGACCTCGTGGGTCTTGAGGATAAGGAATCGCTTCCTCCGAAATCAAAATGACGAAGCTTTAGAATGACAATAGGGTCGTTTTTTATAATCGCCCCCGCAACGAAAGCGATAATCGCCACGTAACCAAGGAATCGAGCGTAAGACCCGTTCGAGGTTGCATTCGTTACACAAACGCCCTCGGTGAAAGTGTTCCACATCACGGTAATGATTCGTGACTCACTAAAGTTTTACGCTGCAAAGGACGAACGTGGAAACTTCGATGGCTATTTTCTTCTATTAAAATCGGTGTCAAGTAAAGGGCAGAGTCAAGTTTGCTCGCGACTTTCAAGTGGAACTCAGCTGAGGAAAGGATCTATAGTATACCCGATTTCATAACGCTCCTGCTACCATGCCTTGATAGACTGGGTATATTCAGTCTGTTTATTAGCATAGTATAGAAGAAAATGTAACTTCTGTTTAGTTTTACCTTTATCTAATTTATATACACGTATGTAGAAATGATGGTATATTAATTTCGTTCCTTCTTTTAAATGCTATGAAGTGTTATTCATAGAGTAACTGTGTTGCATATAACCTTTTCCACTTATAACTTCTTAGCTGATGACAGAAGGCACGGGAAAACTACCTAACCCCTCTTATATTGCCTAGTGTGCCTCATTCCCTCCCTCAAGCTCTTGTTAGCTAATGATGGAGGGGATGATGTTCAAAACCGGCTTCGAGCTGAATACCTTAGAGACGGATTCTCCGAGTGATTATAAACAGTGTAACTTATACTTCATGAACCGATAAAAGATTCCGATATATAACATATATCCAAAAACGTAAGAGAAATTGGTGGGCCGCATTAAAACCTTAAGAAAGCCGTTCGTTGGACAATCGACTACTATATAGTTCTATATGATTGTTGCCAGAATAGTCGATTCAGTAATTTAATTATCACCAATCGCGATATCTATATAAATTCAGACTTTGCGAAATCAAATAATATTTTGAATGATTAAAACTGATCTTCCCAATAAAGAAATGATAAAAATGTATGTAGGTACATCAAACACACCCAACTTAACTGAAATTAAACCGATAAGATCGTCTTCTGGAATAAATTTCGAATAACTCGAGATGGAAGAGAGTCGTAAGATCGCCAGATAAGGTGAAAGTGAAGTAACCTTTCCAATGCAAATTCAAGCGCGCAAGCACATGACACATCTGTCTGAAATCCATGATTAGACAATTCGATATGACGCGATGAAAAGTCAGCGAATAATTGAGGCTCTTCGCAGCGCTTTGTTGCGAGTCATGGAGAAAAAGCACCCGAGGAAACGTAAGGAAAAACTTTGTGCAGGAAACAAAAGAAAACGAGTAATCGTAGGTTACAAAACGCTTTCTTCTTTATTGCCCGCACATAAGCCGAGGTAAATGGACTTTCAAAAACAGAAATTTATGGCATCAGATAAGGGGCACACACGACCACACCCACCGTACTCTCCGACCCCTCGACCCCATCAGCGAACGATAAACGCCCTTATCCGAGGCGGACAAACTTGAGAGAAGAACGTAGCCGATGGGGGGCAATCCTCCATTATAATCCACCCCTTAAAAATGATCGCCACCGTGGGAAAAAAGACCGCCGGGGAAGAATGGCGATGGAAGGATCTCCTAATTTCCACACGTGAAGAAAATGCGAGGGCGACAGGGGAGGAAATAAACCACCTCCTTGGACCTCCGCTAATGGCGAGACCTTAGCCGATGAAAAAGTGCTCAGGCCTAAAACCCTGCATTACGGCGTATATCGGCGATCTGGGTTCAGACGCCTCCTTTCCCTTTTATAAAAGGGTAAGAGCATTGGTTTCCGGAAACGAATTATTTAATACGTGATGGGTTACCGCCCCATCTGGAAACCGGAAACCTCGGCGGGAAAAACGCTATGCAAATTGGGGTTTGAAAGAACCAGACCATAATTGCAACAATAATTTTTCATGAAGAAGACACTAATAGAATTGATTTTTGAGACTCTTATACCTCGCAATATTACGGAGAAATTCAAGCAGCTCTACTAAGGGCTATTTTTGGCTAAAGAAATTGGTAAGGGGTGACTCCGGATTGGAGTAATAAATGTCCGGGTGGGTGTGGGCGTATTTTAACACATAAAAATCGCAATTAATAAAGGAATGAAATCCCCATTCTTGACAGCTTACATGAGAGATAATATTGGCCCGTTTTGGTTACTTTATAATTTAGGACCCAATGTGAAATAGCGTTTCGGCTGACGAATAAGAATCCGGCACGAATTATCTTAGTAAGACCAATTTCTAATTATTGATTCCCAACAGAACTGGTATCTTATGAATGGATTTATAATACGATGGCACGACGTTGTATTGCTGAGGCCAGAGGCATAGCCAAGGGTGTGGTTTTGGGGGTTCAACCCCCACCTTACGATAAAAGAGCTAACAATAAACGAAATCGTGCAAGAGAAAGGGCTCTCGCTGTTTTTCCATACAATGAATCTGATAATAATATGCGAAATGTAACTTTCGTCGAAAGTGCCACAGATATTCCACAGTTTATTAAATCAGTTTACAGGAAGAAAAATTCGAATTTGTCATCGCCTCCATTGAAAGAGGTGGTGCAGGGGGTCTAGCCATTAAATATTCTTGAACATCACGTACTCTCAAAAAATCAAGCAGCACATTTTAGCCAAACAGCGATTTCAATGATTCCGAACAAAAGTGTTTTATATACTTATTTGACCAACCCAATAGACAGAGAAAATAAAAGACATGGAAAGTTGAAAAAAACGAAAGAGCAGTGCTAATCAGTGCAAAGGGGCTCAGGGAGCAAAGGCCATACACAGATCATTGTAAGTAGAATGCAAGGGAAAAGGCAGAAAGGAAGACGAAGACAAAAGATGTTAGAAGAAAAAAGAGAAGTGTAAGTTACCAAGAAACGATAGAAATGGCACTTTATATTTGTATAAATATATATGTTTTTCTTTATATAATTGTTAATTTGTTAACTTCAATGTTTAGAAATGAATTAGATTTATATTTACCATATATAATTGTTCATTTGTTATACTTTGTTTAGAAATTGTTATACTTTATTGTTCACTCTAAAATTGTGGTAATCTATCAAATAAATAAATTGTATAGTGAATTTTAACGCACATGCTCCGACGGAAAGGTAGGTATGTAGACAAATGTAAATGGATGAAAATTAATCATCGTAATCCAACGGATGAAATTCCAACGCAGTGTAAACTCCCCGAACTTGGATTGTAGCATATTTTCACTGTAAAACGCTTCCTACGAGATTTTAGGAAAGCGCTGTTAATAAGTTGTAAGCAATACTCAGCCGCTTGGCTTATCAAATTAAAAAGTACGCCTTTACTTCCGTCGCTCTTCATCCGAAATGTTCACCCTAATCTAGGCATATGAGGATTCGAGGAAACATAAGGCTAATCTTTGCGGGGCCATATGAGGATAAGGGAATTTCATAGAAGTTTGATAATGCGCCGGCAGGACGAGGAGAAGGATGTGAAAGCAACCAGATTCCCGCCCAAACCCGCCGATCTATTCAGATTCCGCGACCAAAAGAAACCATCTGTTCCATAGTTTCGCTCCACCTCTCGCAACATCGCGTGCATACCGTCACAAAGGGAAATTTTGGCAAGGTTTTCGTGCTTAGAAAGGGCTTTTCACATTCTCGGTCGCTTCCTACGATGTCACAACTGCGACCTCGACCTCAATGCTAACCAATTTAGGGTAAAATTTTTCGAGCATTTCCGCCGAAACTAACTGGAGCACCCGTTTCCATCTCTGGAATTGTTTCCGAGCAAATGAAATGCCAATAAACATTCGGTTTTTCCCTCTGTTTATGGACCCTGTCCGGTTTGTTTACGACGTTTCGGTTTAGCTACAAGGCTGGATTGAGGGATGGAAGCGGTCGTTTCATTTTTGCCTCTTTCTTCAAAGGATGACTGCATTAACTTGGCCAAAACAATCTCGAATCGCATCAGGGCCGGCTTCAGACTGCCGGCACCTGAGGCGGGCGCAACATTAAATGAGGCGTAAATACTATAATATCGTGTAGAAGTCTTAAACTGAGGTACTAATTTGCGGAACATTTTACAGTGCATAACCAGTAACGAAAAATTAAGTCGTAATTAGCGTTGTAATGGAAATCATCATGATTGGCTAGCCTTGAAGGAAATGCCTTGTGAAAACTGTCATGCCATGAGGTAGTCAGTCTTGTTTTCTTTCGACCAAAGTCATCCACAGATTTTTTCTTTATTTGCTCTTCGAAAGACTTCTTTATCAGTTACCCGCTCTGTTATTTTTACTTTTATCAATTTTTCGTAGAACCACATCTACATCGCTTCTTATCTTTTATTCTTCCATGACATTCCATTTTTGTACATGAAATCATCATTAATTATGTCGCGTTCAAGAGAGAAAAAATATAACAAAAGTTTGTGGCTGATAATATATTGTTACGCAACAATAAGGGAGAAAGGGATAGTTTCGAGTGAAATAGAGTGACAACCGATAAAACTTCGACTTTAGAATTGACCGAACAGAAAACAGATGAATGCCATTTGGGATTTGGGTTGGAATTCTCATCGAATGAGAGAAGATTAAACAATTTAAACAGCATCAGCATTGCTCCACGGCGGCTTTGCGTTCAATCCAATCAGATGCTCGATCCTTCCATTTAATATCAAAATATGTAAACGGAAGGTAAATGAAATTGAAACAATAGCGAGAAACGGTTTTAAAAACACAAAAGTTCCATTTTACTTTCCACATACTACATAATCAAATAGAAATACAATACCAAATGTGGAAACTTTAAGGTATCCTTTTATGTAACACAGAAACATTTGAATAAGGGATAAAATAATGATAATCATAATAATAATGAAAACGATGTTGATAATAATGATAATAATAGTGATAATAATAACATAAATAGAGTATAGAAAAAATGGACAAATATGAAGGCTTCCATGGCGGATAAAAAGTATCTGGGTATTAACTCCTTAGGTTTTGTGGAGAAACTTGTTTAGAGAGAAATATCATTAGCACTGCACAAAAAGCACTCCTACAGCTAACTTGCCACATTGTGCGCAAGTTTCTCAATTAAACGGGAATATCAAGAATCGCACGGGTTAGGGTGAATTCCCTCTTCATGTCTACTCCATCTACTGGACAGGGAAATTTGTTCCAGCGGAAACGCTGACATAGTACTGCAGCAATACCAATAATGATAATGATAATAAACAATCTGAATAAAGTAAAATAAAATAGAATCTGAAAGAAGATACATCTAAGGCAGCACGGAAGATCAAAAGAAAAAGTTCCAAGTAGATGAGAAAATTTCCGTTTTAAATCCTTCAATTCGGTAAGCGCCTAATGAACTTCCAGTAGGACAAATAATACGCTTCTCCGCAAAAATTTTCGAAAGGGAAATAAAATCCGTAATCTGGTGAAAACGATCAATCACCGCGGAATGAAACGTTACGTTGGTGAAAGTCGTTCGGTTGCAGACGAGCGATAAATATTAACGCATTACGAACTGTTAACCGATCGGCTCCTTTTAGAAAGGCAGCGGTCGGTTATAAATATTTCAGCCATAAATCAATACGCGATTCTTCGTTCAATGGTATATGCGTCAAGGATATGCTATTTTGGGGTGAAATATCACCGAAGAAAGTGGACACAGGAAATAATTGCTACCAAAAATGATTCTTAGTGCCACGGAATGCTAATGGAAAGAGGGTGCGAGCGTAGCTATCAGACAATTATATCGTTATACTCGTGAAAATCAATAATTTTGTAACAAAAAATAAACCTAGAAATTTTATGTTCAGCACACAGTGACTCGAGAATACTGTGATGCGTGGGCGAATTAGAAAAACCTGCAAATGAAAATTTCAACGAAAGATCATCTTTATCGCAGTTATTCGGACTAGGCTATAGAATACGTTTCCGTATGCACGCGCTTGCAGAAAACAAAGAATAACAAAAAATATTTGTTGCAAGCCAAGCCTGCTTATGTTAGTACTTAAAGGGTTAAGTAATTTTTCTGATTTTGCGAGTATTTCGGGATACGAAATCCCATAGGTAAACGCGTTAAAGCTTGGGAATCCGGAACATGTGTCGGTTGATAATTCAATCAACGTATAAATTCAATCATAGTTAACTGTGACCGATACGGAATCTCAGACCAGATGGATATTTTCATACTGAATTTCTAGAATCAAAATGCCACTTCCCGCATTATAACATCGTACTCTAATCATATGAAGTGACACAATGAAACTCAATGTAAACAATTCACTAAATGAATCGACATATCACATTACCTACTCATCATCATAAGTCAACAATCCGAATATCGATTTGTTTCCCAGGCCATCCTATTCCCGCTTTATTCCCTCATAAATCCTAACCTACATAATAACCATTCCATGCCTTTCGTAATGAAACCTTGATCTTCCTCTGTAATTCCTTCTATCCAATTCAGTCTTCAGCAAAAAAACTAACTTTACGGTGTGCCTGATCACATTTCTTCTTACTATCATCGTTTTTACACAGATTTCTTCGTTAATTTATCCAAGCTTTTAAATATTGGAGTTTTCGTGAACTGTGAAACCCAACTCATTCCGTTGATTCGAGTGACTATTTCAGTTACAACTGCAGTTTGACCAGCGAAAATAATCTCAACGAAGAGGGAAAGAATTAACATTGGGTGCGGCCACGTTTTTACAGCGAGGAAATGGAAAACTAAAACATATTAAACTAGCAGCGAATTAAATGGCCGTAATTAACAACGCGTGGGAGCAAAAAATTCCCACGACGCCGACTACAGTCAAATTCTGCCGTCGATTTACATTGAACAGACGGTGTGGGACAGAAGGGGACTGCTACCAGCAGAGAGAGAAAGAGCCGAAGAGAGCACGGTGCCAGAGGCACGCCAACGTGATTATTCATGGATGCCCGTGCCGCGAAACTGTCTCATGCCAACTTCACATTACGGATTAGTGGATAGGACAATGCGACCGCTCAGTTTATCAGAGGCAATTTTTATGACTGGAGGTGATGAATGGCTTCGGCCTCTGAGGGATTGGAAAGAGAGAATTTACCGGCCGCATATGGGACCGCCAACATAGAAGACGGACGACAATGCGATTCCATTCGCCCCGTGCAAAAATAATTCTTTCTCTGCGGTCCGAGCGGAAAACGAAAAGGATATTGGGTCCCGAAAATATTTTCCTCTCGGGCGCAAAATGACTGGAACACGATCCGTTACAATGAAACTCATTCTCGATCCGCGAAGCGATTTTACGTACATGCGTGACATGAATGCACCGAAAAGGGGTTCGACGAATTCATCGCGAATCGCTTGGAAATGAGGGCTACTTAAAAAAACTGCGTTCCGTGAGTGATGGCAATCATTCGGTGATTTGATCGATTTAAGAATTCATTGGGTGTTCCGCGTCGGATATGTTCGGATTTTAGTCAGGCTTGCATCGTTACCTCGGGTACATATTTGCAATGGACGATCAACTTGCGGCTCAGAACCCGGATGTGGTTTCCCGGACCATTAGAGCTACTTTGTAACATCAACGTCGAAGCCCAAGAGTCATTTATAATGTATCGCTATTCGATTAAATGCATAAATAATAAATGTTCATCC
The DNA here is from genome assembly GCA_000376725.2 of Ladona fulva. Lineage (NCBI taxonomy): Eukaryota > Metazoa > Arthropoda > Insecta > Odonata > Libellulidae > Ladona > Ladona fulva. The sequence goes on along the minus strand of KZ308213.1, from coordinate 1,126,867 downwards.
GCATTTTCTTTGAAAATAGTATCGGTTGAGGTTAAATCTATTAGATATTAATTTTGAACATGGATGTTGGAAAGGAAATAACACAGCACGGAAAAGTCCTGTGGCTGAATCCCAAGGATAAACAGGTGCGAAAAATATCGACAATACTGGCCCCAGTTAAATGTATTTATTTTTTATTTTTTTTAGTTATTCCCAATGCCCCAAAAACATCCATTTACTGGACAATTACGTTGGTAGGTTTAAACAATAACAAAGGACGACTGTAAAAATTCGTCTAGCTGAAAAAAATCTAACCTGGTCGATAGTCTACCGCAGTCGGTAAAATCATATTTGTTAAATTGTAATTGTAAGGCTTGTGAGCATAAAGTATTCACATGCAACAATTGATTCAGAAAAACGCAATGGGTAACTATTCCGACCATCAATATATTAAAAAAACTACTACTTCCTTTCGCAAGAAAGCATTAACAAAAATTCCCTATTGACGTCATATTTTTAACATTCCTAAGCTAGAAAATTGATACTTCTTTCGTAAATACTTATGAGCGAGCTCCTTCCTGATAAACAGAGGATAATTAATACTTATCAGGAAATCTTGTACTTCTAGCGTTTCAAATTAATATTCCATTCGTAACCTCCAACGAATTTAATCGGGACGTTTCGACGGATAAAGGTATCATCCGCCCAGATTGAGCAATTATACGGTACATCTTGATTTGGAATTGATACAGCATACGAAATATTTTATGATACCGTATGCATACAATTTACAAATGAATGACTCGGCAGACAAAGTACATACAACGAAACACCATCAATAAACTGGAAGTAAATATGCCGTTTAGTCGCAAAAAAGGAATTTATATCATTACAATGCGCATTCTCAGAAATTCACTATCTCCACACTATCATCATAATCCACACAGTATAAGAACGAACGACTATGAAAAAGTCCATCCCACAGCTTTTTTGCACCGAATACCGTTCTAACATAGTTTCTCGGAATATAAATCTCGAGCAATGCCACCGCAACCATCACATCAAACAAACGAACGTGACAAAATTGCGGGACCCGTATTATCGAACTAGATCAACTGCTTTCTCTTTCAAATGCGTCGGATATTGAAATCTATACTATCCAGGTAAAACTGGTTTTTCTCTGGGTAATCCAGTAAAAGACGTGACGCCGCAGTTCGAGCCCGTTATTTCTCAGAATGTCGGAAACACAAATTATACCCTTTCATTCTTCCACAGGACCAACTGATGGAATAAATGTCCATTTGCACCAAAATGATAGATTCGATTTCTTCAGTTGCATTTTTTTCTCAACTTCCATTAGAAAGATCAAGGCTCCGACTATAGCACCGCGTGAGATCAACTTACGACTGCCTCTGATTCACAGCGACGTCATGTAGGGAGAATAGGTGTGATCCGAACCTCCACGCAACAGTTTCAAGCCGTCAGAACGGGAAACTTTCTCCGCACTCGATGACGCCATTCCATAACCTTAAGAAAAATTTCGAGTTAGCTCATTCCCGCGATGCCTCGGCGCTTTTGCAGAACGCTTCAATTAAAAAGTTTGGCGGCATTCGAAGCGTATAAATTCCGAGCGCTAAGAAGAAAGGAAACGTCGAAATGATATCGTGGATCTGTGGAAGAGCTTGAGCGACCTAGAAAACGATATCCTGCGATGCGAACAAAGCGATTGTGAAAATACATTAAAGCATGATGCGGTACATTGAGAAGATCGATGATTTAATCCACTGGTTAAACAAAGAGACGATGAGGATTTGGCTAATTTAAAGTCAAACGGTTCAATTGGTAATGGCATTTCAGCTGATACTTAAATTGGAGCAAATGACGCAAGGCGTATTTACCGAATTGATTTTCCGAAACCGTTTGCTCATCAACTTACGAAGGGCACACTAACTATTATCATGTCTTTTGGTACGGGATAGCGATAAATTACTTCTTATATACTTTTGTCTCAGTCTTATTCACGGCTGTGAAGATATAAAAGCTACTGATGTATGAGTTTAATAATGATATTAATAATGAGAATAATGGTATTAATTAAGGTTTCTCCCTATGCGATGTTACCAAGAGTGTTACTCGTAGAGTCATTGTACTTCACTAACGTGAGCTGTTTCTGCTTGTATTACTCCTGCTTAGTGAGGAAAGCACGGGTAAACTACCTCACTCCTCATCTTGCCTAGTAAGCCTCATTTCTCTCCGTCGTATTCGTAGCTGATGGTAGAGGGGATGAGGTTCCAACCGGCCTTCGGGCTGAATACTTCACAGACAGTTTAGCTATGTATTTAGTGGATGATGCTAAGGTAGCAGGAAAAAAGTCAGTGTTAGACGCAAGAAGAATGTTTTGCAAATTTGAAAGGTTGATTTAATAATGTCCAGGTAATAAATAAGGAAGAACCAACGGTTCTGGAAATCACGAATAAACGTCCTTAAATTGTAAGGCATTGATCTCTTCTCATCTTCCTCTGTGAGAAACTTTCCGAAAGCAATATTCAAGTTTCCCTAGAGTACCGATATTCCGGATTTCCGCTGGAATCGTGAACTTCAAAAACAATGAAAAAAATACGGAAGATTCAAATTTCAATTAGCCACTCCCTCGTCTTTTTGTTGGAGAGCTGCTACACTTCCGACACGGCAACTTTTCAATGACTTCCATGAATTGTCACTTATGAAATTTTCCAGGATCAACGATTCGTTTTTTGGGATGATGAGACAGAATAATTACGAGAAAGATAAAACTGGAATAAGAGATTCCAACCTTCAATGCGTAAATTGACTTTGTTCGGTTATTTAGTAACTAACGTAGTAAACGACACAAGCAATTATTTTAAACCATGGGGTGATCGCGGAAATAAGAAGAGCTTTGAAATCAAATCGACATAATTACTTGAAAGATACGATAACAGCATGATGTAACAAAAAACAACGGTTTCCAAGAAATCGAGTCATTTTTACCAGACACTAAAAATGGAATAGCTTTAGTTTCTAATTTTATTTCTTAAGGAATTTTTTGATTTACTAATAAGGAAATTTAATAAAAACGAATAATAACAGTGTTAAGATTATAATGCGGATGACATTTTTTTACGGAAAGAGTGGAGTTTTCCTTACGTAAATTCTTACGGAAAACTCTAAGGCCCTACATCTGTCTGAATCCTTCCAGACACACCCTTGTCTTTACTCAACCTAGTAGACGATTCGTTTATTAAAGAAGTAAAAATCATCGCTTATTACTTCCAACGGAATAGAATTTCCGCGATATCGACTGAACAGGATATATAGTTAATAGTAGAGCAGAATAGAATTTCCACTATTCTGTGGAAAGTACTAACTGTTTTTAACTTCTTTGGTACGGCTCCCTTCTATAAATTGACCCATTGTTTATACATTTATTGAATAGTCAACGCCTAATTTTAAAGAAAAAGGATAGAAATATCTGCATGGAAAGATTTCGATAATTTCGATACAAAATACCAACACGCAATAAAATAAGTAAAAGGCAGATAAGGCGCAAGCGTTGCAAAATTATAAGCATATGACACTTGCAGATATTACGCGACTATATCGCGGAAAACCGGTCAGGAAGCACTACCGTAAGAAACGGTTATCGTGCACCTCCATTTCAACCATTCATCACGAATTTCCCAGCCGCCAAATACTCGACATGAACCGCGTTGGATTTCTTTACGCAACAATATCCTGCATCGGGTCAGAAAACATGCCAATGACGAAATCGACCCACGTCGGCAACAATTAAACATGAGAACGCCGCCGCGAAATCCCTCGCCCGAAAACCATAGTGCCACGCAACAAACATTTACCTTTTCAGAAAACCAACTCCCACGCCGACAATGGAAATAAAACTCCGAGGGAAACCTTTGAAACAAAAGAAAGCCGAATGCGGGTTAATTAATGCGGTCCGCGAACGAGGGGAAGGCATCTCGGAAAGGAGATAATGGATAAAAAATGAGCGAACGATCCGAAATGAGATCAGGCGTCTTTCGCGCCGCTTGGATGCAGCCGATTAGATTCCGCGAACGGGATATGACGACTCAGTGCAGGGAGAGAAAAATACAGGTATTGCGAGTCATCGAGGACGATTCATCTCTTTCTCCGTCCCTTCTCTCACTGCTATTTCCGCATCTGCCGCTTCTTCAGCCGGCGACCTCCTTGTCCCGTTTCTCCCACCTCTCGCCTGCCATTCTGCACTGGCAATCCCAGGCTCCTTCCGACCCGAAATTCCATTGCGAAAGAACATCCACACAGTGGATGCCTTGTTTCCTTATCGGAATCCTCTCTTGAAGCAGAACATCGCTGCCTAGCTCTTTAGGACAGCAATGTTTTATACAAAAATGCAGGACTTATCAGATAAGAACCAAGTGGTTTCCCAAAGGCGAAGATCATGGGTGAGCTGATTGGAATCTGAATTGCCAGAAGATACAAACCATTATCTCGGCAAATGAATGCGTAATGCGGCCTAAACAGGCGAAAATTAGCACAGCCCAAGAATTTGACCACAGAGGCGACGCGCCATCCTCCAAGCCATTGGGCATAACCTTAAGGTGTCCTTGGGTGCTCAAGAGTCCCGGTTTTCAGAGATTTGTCCCGGGCCTCACCTGACTGGTATCCCTAAGGGTAGACACTCAAAAAATATACGCCAGAACTTGCGAACGCCTGGTTAATTTATCACTATTTTCTCTTTCTGCCACACGTCGATAAGCGGATTACAGGGAATAATTTCTATGCCGCTTAACCTGAGGATTTGCAGGTTCTCGTCCATGTTTTCAATGAAATGTGTTGATCGATAAATGATTAACAATAAAATTCACTTAACAATATTTGGTGCGACTCTTGTCGTGAAATATAAGAGGAATTTAAGTTAAAATACAGCAAAACCTATAGATTTCTTAGTATTATAGTACACGAAATATATGTCGCACATAAATTTAATAAATCCGAAACTACGAAAATGACTAGAACATTCACTCGTGCAGGATCAGTCGAGTCCAGGAACTTTGGCCCTCGTATTTTATGTTCTAGTTTCAAACAATCGGTCTCAGGAAACCCAAGATATAGGTTAATGATATTCGTTAAACAACCAAAGCAGAAATCGGCGTAACTGCACATATGAATATAATCAATATTACTTGACCTTAGTCCAAAAACGCCTTCTAATAAATGAGAGACAATGGACTGCGTATTTTCCACACTATTTTGTTAACCCGTTAAATGCTACATTAGCGATGGATGGGAACTTGTGTGCATAGAGGAAATTTCAAGCCAGAGATTCAGCGAGTTAAAAAATATAATTTGGAATGTAATTTATTGATGAAAAATCCTTTAATAATACGCTATGGTTAATAGAATAGCGGTTAATTAAGTACGAAGTCCATTGTTTCTCATTTATGCTCATATGACATCCCTTTGGTTCAAGATAAATGGTTGAAGAAGACTCTCGCGATGGTTTATTTTCTTAGTAATTCAAAATTTTAAGAAAAGACGAAACATCTCTCACAGGCGAATAAATGGTCCGTGATCGCGAAATCTGGAGAGTTTCTAGATCCGCTTCCACCAACCCAATTCACACGAATCTTGGGCCGGATGAACCTTTTACCTTAGTTGCATTGAATGGGCCGAAGACCACTTGTGCAGAGGAACTACGAATAATGGACCGTGAAGACGCGAACTCGCAGGAAGTAACGTCACGGTTTGCTGATTCCCGAGAAACCGATTAACTACCACCGTTGGAGTGTGTTGGAAAACTTACATCTGCAGATGATAAAATTGGTGGTTTCTGGCGTTATTTATTTCTCTGACAATCTGCAGGTTAATACTTATGAAACTGTGAAGAATTTTTCCGAATGTTTTACGTTTTGCAATGTAGCGGTTAATATGCTAATGTCATTTGGAATGAATGTTATTGACGAAAAATCCTTAAATAGCACGTTATTATACCAGAGCTCAATTTATAAAATATGAGAACGAAAAGATCAAATCACCAACACATTTTTATTTATGGCTACCATATTCTATCGTATAATCATATTGCCTTAAAACTTAGCCCGACATGAGTTAATGTCATGTGCTTTAAGGCATTCTTAAGTATTTGCAGCGTCACTACTTGATGAAAATTTGCGTTTAAATGACGTAATCCATTGAAATCCACGTATTGTATTATTTTCGCGAATTTTCCCACCAAACCGTGATATGGGAAAAATTGATCTGGACTATGAGTTGAAACCGAGAAAGTCTCGGTTACAACGGTAAACCTATTTTTAACTAATTTTCGAAGACCGTATTTGTGAGTTTATATTTAAGGGAATTTAGAGCAAGGAAAACTAACTAAATAGTGAAATATTATGTTTAGTAACTAAACAGAGTATTATAAAAGATAAATAATCATATGCTCTTATCAGGTCTTTGAGACGAAACCAAACTGTTCCATTTCCTATTTACAAGTATAGGTCGTATAGTCAACAATATTCGGCTTAAAATAATCTCAACGGAAATCCCCGTCAAGTTTACGCATCTTTCCGCAATTTTATAATCCACATAAACATTTTTATTCCACCCACTTAATCTCCGATGATATAGAGCTCATTTTAACACCTATCTCTTTCCATGGAAAGGCTTAAATTTAGAGAGGGCTTCTCACAATTCCAACATCTTACAAAAGAACCCCCTTCCATATCCAATTTGCTCTCCTTATTCCCCATTTGACCCACCGTATTCTCGCGAACAGCACGCAAGATCCCTAAAGATATGAAGAGACTACTTCCCAAGTCATCTTCTACCGAATTCCGATGGCATCATCAAAAAGCCCTCCTCAGGGGCGCGGATGTAGCCGTGCCGAGCGAGAGATGTAAAAAGGCCTTCCTTCCAAAGGAAAAAAGGCCTTTTTTCTTACGAGTCAGGAATCGGGAGAGATGCAGAGTCCTTTGTCCTCTGCGGAAGAGTCCATCCGATATGAGGAGCGGGCAAAGGGGAGGCGGAATGGAAAATGAGGAAGAAAGACAGTACGTGAGATTTTTTCGTCATACATCGATCGGCGGGGGAATCCGGGGTCACGTACAACCTGCCACCCACCCGAAGGCGAATTCTTTCCCTTTTACTCATTCCTTCGTTCCTCCGGGGACAGCGGCTGTTTATTCCGATCTTGAAATGTAGCGAGTGAGCCACCGTTGATGAGAGGGCGGGCACGGGCGCAAGTTTCCCAGCTTTTGTTAGCTCGCTTCAAAAAGGTTTCCATTTTCCGACTGTGTGCAAGCCGGGAGATGATAAAACATTCGTGAGCTTGCAGGAAAACCTCAAAGGAAATGAGGTAATGTTTTGAGGTAAACGGAGACGAAAGATTGAATTTCTCAGTCGCAATTATCTCAACAAGGAGTAATCATTTTGTGTGGATGGGCTAAGCCTTGGGCATAGTTGTAATAGACCTGGGCCACAAAATATATAGGTCCCGAATTGCAGAGGCAAATGTAATGGTAGAAGTTGCATAATGAAGATCAAACAACAGATGTGATCGAATCTAGGAAACGACAACTAACTTTTCCTTGAAATTTACCTCTATGTTCTCCACATGTGTTCTCGATAATTAAAGTAAATTTTACTGATTTAGTAAAATGCAGAAATTTGAAGTCGCAAAAAATCACAACACATTTAAGGCAGATGATGATGAAATCCTCCGTAGTAAGATGAAGAGGAATAAAGGTCACCATGAGATATCGTGAAAAATATTTCGTCTTGAGCAACAAAAACATTTGCTTAAGGTAGGAATGGCGAACCATGGAGGCCAAGTTTCACATAGGGCTGTAGCGCCGAAGAGAAGAAGAAGAAGGAATGGCGAACCTTATGTCGTAAGAGTGCCATTTTTGATAAATGTAAAGGACTTGCGTGGCTGTGGTGAAAACCCACGGAGTGAGATAGTGATAAAATATATTTATTACGTCAACGATAGAAATAAGACAATCGATGTATAAAACAATTTCTTTTCATTACTACAGAACCGAATCCGCATTTCTCACCAATAGTGAATTTAAATTTGATTTTGAACCCTTTCGCTGCGACAATCGACTAAAGTCGGTTTGACGTTCATAGTCCTAAAGTTGCATCAAATCCACATAGGCAGCGAAACGGCTAAAAGAAGAAAACAAAAAAGATAGTGCTATAAGAGTTCCGTGTGCCAAAACGAACTCTCTGGTATGGGACTTAAGGCACGTTTGCCATATGTTTGCCACCCATGGCCTCCCATTCTTCAAAATCGGCCCTCAGTGAAGATGTGGAAGATTAATAGAGAAAACGATAAATAGTTACTCCCTAAAAGAACACGTCGCTCAAGTATTTCTGTAGAAGAATTGATTTACACAATGTCAGGTAACAAGTGAGGCTATGAGTAAGAATGGTTTAAACCTGTCCGATAAAAAGATGAATGATGATACTAATTTGCTTGTTCTCCATTTCAAGAGAGGACCTCTGGGCATTAGCACTGCCAACTCCATTTAAGTTTCCAGTTTCAGCAGTGGAGAAGAAATAGCAAACACATGAAATAACAAAAACGACCACAGATTCCAAAAACAAAATTTCCGATCCGAACTAGTAGGAAAAATAAACCAATACTTCCAAACCTCGAACGGAAGAAAACTTCTGGGAGGGAAATCCATTTTTAGCTTCCGACAAATCCCTTTCCGAGCGAGGCAAAAAGATTTCCCCAATCAGAAACACATTTGCTCCGAGATCGCGTCCTCTACACATCAAAAAGACGCGAACAAACAACGCGAGAGCGCGCTTTTCTCCCGAAAAACACTTCGCGACAAAAACCGTCGCGGAAATTACTTCCTCGGAGAACGTGATGGGAGTGCACCACTCCTAAAGGTGAGCCCTCAGCTGGAAGAAAATGAAACACGGCGTTGCGAAAGGAAAGAAGCGACAGATTGCGTCGCCGTCATAAAACCGTAAAAAGGGGTGCTTCCCCGGAGATATTTAAAACGGGATACGGGGAACTTTTTTATCGGCCCCGTTTCCGAATGCGGGCCATTCGAAAATATACTTGGAAGCGCGAGTTGCGCTGAGGTCGACCCACGCCGAAGTAAAAAGGCAATGCCTCATTTGCTCCACGGATATTCAGAGAGCATTTACTCAGAGCCAATCGATAAATCAATCGTTTTATTCGCGGGAGAGCGGCTGGGATGCTAAATAACGGCGCGGATGCAAACGCCTTGGAAGGGGGAGGCGAATGAAATATCCTCGCGGGAAAGATTATGCAGCGCGGGGATCGCTGAAGGAGAAGAGAAAGAGAAATAGAAGAGAATAGATTAGGTTTGATGAACGGGCTACGGACGTGATGCGGGAAACGAAGGTCGTGAGGAAAAAGTTGGGGGAAGGAAAGAGAAAAGGAAGATTGAGGAGGTAGTGGGGAAAGAAGAGCAAAAAATAATGGGAGAGGAAATCAAATGATTGAAGAGGAAGCGAGAGAATGGTAGAGAGAAATGAATAATGAGATGCGATGTATGGGACGGAATTGGGAATGATATATGATCTGAAACGGGAGAAATACGAATGGCTGTGGCGCGTTCCAGTTTTTCTAGTCAGTAACGACAGCTTACCAAGGAATCATACCGTGTGTCATTCCCTTTCAGCGAAAATATCCTCGTGGTAAGTCGCGAAATTCCCCGATCGAACGAATCATGGTTTAAATTCGAAGATTTCAACCGCTGTTTTCACCAAACGTACCAGTTAGAAAAACTGAAACGCAGAACAAAATAGGATATATAGGAAGAGAAAATACGTGATAGAGAAGAATAGGCTGGGCGGATTGTGATAGGGTTAAGGGTTTGTGTGTGTATATAACACAACACTACAATACTATAGAATCAATAGATGGCAGATGGCCAGGTAGTGTGAAAAAAATGGCAAGATCGAAATAGAAAAGCGATACAGGAGATGTAAAAAATACAAAAAACAATAAGGAAAAGGGGAAGAGATAAAGGAAAGAAAAATAGAATAATAGAACATTACAAGGTGAAACCAATAAATACTAGCTGGAAAGGAAACGAAACATAAATATAGAGATTAAGAATATTAGAGAAGTATAGTAAGAATCAAAAACAAGAGACAAAGGATTAAGGAAGGCTGGAAATGAAACAATGGTTTAGCAGGATGAGAGGTAAAGAACGCGAAGAGATTAAGGACAAAAGAAAACTCTTGAGAAAGGGAGAAATTAATGCGAAGATTAAAAAGGAAAATAAAAAGTGACGATAAGACGAATGAGACAAAGATAAAGAAAAGGTCACTCCACTGGAGAGGAAGGCAAAAGAGCTGTAGAAACGAAGGAATTGAAGTTCAAGGAGGGTGATATTGAAGGAGAGGAGGCATTGAGAAGCAGAAAAGGGCAGTAAAGAGGGGACGAAGATCAAGGAAAGACGAGAATGAAGCTACACCGTTGAGCCATTGCGCGAGAAGACTGCTCGGTTGTAAATAAACGTCATGGGAAGAAAAATTTCCCAGGGTACATATTTATTAGGCATTAAGGATAAATTATGTATCCGACCAGTTTCATCGCCCGAGGCGTATTATGCTCTCGAAGATAACAACAAGCACGAAAAAACTAATTTCGACTTTCAGATTGGCCTGTTACCATGCAAGCGGCAGATAAAGTGAAATTTATGGGCATCTAGAGCACTATAAGTGTTCTTTGGGGGACTCGGAGGAATTATGCGGGAGTAACACATGCGTCGCTGGTCACACCGTTAAGAAATGTATGCAATAAGTAAATGCGACATCGAAAATTCAAAACAGTGGCAGGATGAGGATACGTGCACATAAACATGCCAGAAGATTATCTTGTTTTGAAGGGTATCGCTAAAAAAAAAGAGTTATTTTTACGTGTAATAACGTTGAATAAACCATTTCGCTTCGAATATCTTGTGCTCATGACTATGAAAATATGTAACTGATACTAAGTTTGATGCATCTCCTGCTTCCTCAGGTAAACAAGTTGGACAAATGAGTCTAGTTTTCTCCACTTTTTTCTGTTATCTATTTTTATCTACGCTCTATCTATATTAGTGAACCGAAGGTCGGTAAGGTTGTTGACGAAGCATAAAAGAGTACCAATATAGAATTTTGGAAACACCTGACGATGAGAATCCCATCGACGAAAGAATACTGTTACCAGTTGCTCTCAATACACATCAGGAACCATTAGGAATGAAGACATACCTGAAACGGAATAAGAAAAAATTATTAATAAAATAAAATAGTATATTTCAGTTACATGGAATTAAAATTGAAAGTCGAGCATTCAGAAACTTAAATCAAAGTGAGTTTTCCTCGTTAAAGAAAACGACAATACACACATGCCGCTTTGATAAAGGAGAAAAAGCATGCACATATTCGAATTTGAAGAATTCTAGGTATAATTAATTTAAATCACTTCTAATAAACCAAGATTTTAAGAGCCCTGAGCATGCTACGACGCATATAGGTATCACAAGACAAGATTAGATTAAAAACAAACAAATGAAAATTTCCGCGAATACCTGGTTTGCTAAAAATACTTTCATAATTTTTGGACAGAAACTGCAATAAGAAATACAAGCATACGCAGCCTTAGAAAGACAGCATATTTAAACATAAAAACCATATAATTGCAGCAATTTCCTCATTATCAGAGAAAAGAGGGCATCAGGAATGGAAATACAATCAGAGTTTGGCACTTCATGAGACGTTTAACGAGAGCAAAAATTGGGTAATAAAATGACAATTATAATTCGATACAGGGCCTCCCTAAAGAGGCACCATCCTTAAGCGAGCGTCTTAAAAATCATCAGAATCCCAGAGATAATACGCTTCTTCCTCCTTAAAACCTGGCAATTATGCTCAAGAGATGTCATTAAGTCATAAAATGAGGCAATCTTTGCTTACGAGGGAAATTTTCCCCGTCTGAGGAAATTTGATGACTGTAGCACGAAGTTATGCTCTGGCAAAATTAATTACGACTTATGTTTACGAGTTGATAATATAAGTGTCGGGAGAAAAACACCTCATATTTCTTTCCTGTTAGTAACACATGCAACACCGGTCATGATTTTCATTACGTTGTCATTTTTTTTCGATCACAACTTTTCAATGCATCCGCTTGTAAATCATGAAGCGGAACCATATAAATAGACATTGCTTAACATACATTCTACTGACAAAAATATCCCATTTCGGTCGAGAGGCAATTTTTATTAGAGAAGACCGCAATCTCAGTACAAACAGCAAAATTCTAAAAATTAAATCAAGCCCCACCTCGAAAGAAATCATGCGACTGTAGTCGCCAGCATCGGATTTCAAACACTTAATGATCGGAGATGGTGATACCAGTTTTGGTCAATAGATGAAGCCCAATAATTCCTTCCTCACAAACTCTTTTTAATCATTCTACTAACGCCTCCTTTAGTCTTCCTTCGTTAACCCTCGATCCTCACAATACTTCGGAATTTGCGCTTGTCCATTCATGTCACGCCTCGGGACATATGGCTCTTCAAGTCTTAGCCGACAAAAAGAAGGCGCCAGTAAACCTCAGAGGGAAATTAGTCATGGACAACCTTACTCTTTCTCCTCACCTATAGATAGCTTATCGAATCACTTGACTTACGCGGTTATTTCGTGGTAATCCCCAAGATAACAAACGCAAATGAAGTTGGATTAAAAAAACAGAGCATCCCTAGGCAAAACGTATCTTTCAGCACTCGCTGACATTGTCCCTCCCGCGAAGAAACAATTATCATTCCTTGAAACGTTTTATATTGTTTTGGTGGTTAAAGTTGGACCGCAGGACGAAATCGGCCGAGCTCAAATTGTGGAAAGCTTATTAAGTTGGATGCAGAACAAACATCTCCGAGTGATGCCTGAGGAAATATTAGAAGCTTAGAACGCAAACATTTCACAGGAAGAGATCCGTAAGCCATAAAAGAAGCAGACGATCCCAATAACTAGGCCTTAAGGACGAGAATTTCATGAGGGATTTAAGGGGGCCTAACCGTGGGAAATAAACATGGCCTTCACAAAAATTAAACGCGCAGTTTGGAAAACCTGCAGCTGTTCCTCGCAGTCACACGTGTTATAACAAAATAGGACGGAGAGTTTAAAGCCCTGATACTTCAGATGACAACTTTCGTGAGCCAGCTTTGTGTTCGGAAGATAACTGTGCTTAAACTAAAATAATCAGTTCAGATGTGTATTATACAATAGTGTAAAAGAATTCTTAAATACGCCTTGGACGAAACTGCTTTCCAAATAGAAGAATAACTTAACACAGCGAAAAGACATAAACAACAACGTTCTCTACAGTAAAACCGAAAGAAGTTTTACACTTTCCGAACTTAAACTTAGTTCCAATTTTAAGGTGAGGCTTTGTTTTGAAAACGAGCTTAGGCCAAGGACGTTGATATCGTCCCTTTTTAGTTAGTGCTTGGAGTACTAAGAAGAGCAACACGTAAATGGAGCAGTAAAATCAGAAAAATATTCGAAAAATAAGGGAAATCCCCGTAAAGGGTATTTATGTTAGAGTCAACGACTGACCTGACCTTAAAGTTAGGATGGGGCTATTATAGATTCTTATTTCGTAACTAAACTTTACTAATTTTACAACAACCTATGGTAATAACGACCGCTGTTATTCTTGTTATAGTTCTGTAACGCAAGACTATCCTTGCAACTGAATGACCATAATAATATGTATTAAATGTCCAGAGCCGCACCGTCCTATGGGTGCATCGCACCCGTGCGGCGGCATCTTAAGGGTGGCAACAGAAACGTAGCCAACCATTATTATTATTACAACAACATTATTAGCTGTTTTCTGTGTGATACTCTCGACTTATCTAGGAAAGATTATAGCGTGAAATTAACGATTGGTAAACGTTAAGAGGATAGAATCACGAATAACTCAAGACGAGAAAGGAATATTTGTGCAGTGGATGTAATCGAAGAATTGGAAACAATAAAATATTTTCTTGTACTCCGAATAAATCCTGCAATCTAAATGATCAAGCGTTACTTTGTGGAAAGCCATGGTAGTTGAACAAAGAAGAGAAAGACTTCGTTAATTTTACACAGTATATTACACAGTCAACACGACCGGTTTCGCTACCGGAGTAGCATCTTCAGGTGAACATCTACTGAATATGCTATATACTAGAATATACAGTGGAAAATCAACCAAGTCTTTCTATTCTTTCTTCAACTAGAATAAATCCTCTTCTGGTTTCGGGATATATATTTTCTAAACATTCGATCGGTGTTTTTCCTAATTTGCAAAGAGCTTTGCGTGTTTTATTGACACTTACGGTGACTACTGCTGCTAAGATAATCAAAAGTAATATTAACTTTTAACATAATGAAAATTCACTTCGTCAGTATACGGATTATGCACTATTAATTGTTACTGGAGTTTTGTGACCAATGTAAGCTTGGGAACGAAGTCATAGAACAATGGTTTTCTGTCTTACAAAATATTTTTATAATTCAGGACATGCACGTTTTTTGTATTTAATTTTAAGGGGCTGCAAATTAAGTTCGCACCCGGGCGGCAGATAGGTTGGACTCGGTTCTGTAAATGTCCATTACCATTACTTCCACAATTAGTTTTCCGATAACAAGTATTCAAATAAAAGTTTGTCATTAACACTGTAAACCTATAACTATAATTGACATTTTCCATCAGACATTTATATCTCCTTGTCAAAGCCTTTGGATAGTTGGGGTTCCCGGATAGCCAAGTGGGCAACGAGTACGACTTCGCTGAAAGCGGTCCCGGGTACGATTCCCGGTGGGGGTCTACGTGCAAAATGACCTCAGCTGTCGAAGCACTTTTAACAATACTACTACCACATGGATGCAGTTTGAAGTGACGACTGGCGGCGAACGTTTGACCACGGAAGTCGGCACCTTTATAAAGCACACAGTGACCGGGTGAAGTACACCGAAGATAATTCTTAATCGAGACCTTGAGTAAAATACGATGAATTCTGGACGACGACAAAGAATTCCAACATGACGCGTATCGTGAGCTAAGAAAGACCTTCCCATCATTCCGGTGGAGAGTTGACGCACGAGGAAAGACCTGCTGATGATGAGTCGAAAAGATCGAGGAGTCAATCGTCGAAGGAAGGGCAGCTGAGAGGCATCGGAGAGGAGGGGACGAAGATAGGCGTGAAGGGGGGCGGGGCATGGAATCCTCCGCACCCGCGGACCTGTCCCCGACAGGTGCATGACAACGGAAGGATTAACACCACAGACACAGCCGGTGACAAAATAGATACTAACTGCTACTAAACCAACGTTTCCAAGTCCAGTTTGATAACCGAAGTGGAGTCGGCACGCGGCTTGGGCGATAACGCCTCAGTGTCACTCATAGTTGTATATCATTTGGATGGGGAAAATTTGGTTAATCTGTGAACAGCGCAATTATCGATCGGGACGTAGAGCTACATAACGTACATAGAGGAAGAGATACACCGAAGTTCTTGTAAACCGTATGACGAGACATTTCGTCGTCGAATGATTACAAGCAAAACCAACTGCACAACGGAAAGGTTAAATTAATGAGAGTTCTTTGCTCAGGACAAATAAAGATGGTTATTGAAACTAATTGTAGATGTTACACACCGTAGAAACATAATACGTAGGTTTAACTGGGAGATGGGATTCTCTAGTCCCAATTTCGCCCAATAAAGACGATAGTGTTATTACTATACGGAAACGGTAGATTATTTTCCCTTCATCTTTTTGACTTGCTTCTTTATATTATTTTTTCTGCATTTATTCCTTATTCGCCCATTAGGATGGAGCCATTTTCAACTTTTCAAGGGATTATTACGTATAAGGAGTTTAAATTCATTGATACATGATTGGTGTCTTCACCTAAATTGCAAAGCATTCCTCGATAAGTCTATGTACCTTTAAATTTCTCTACTGTCTCGTTTCGATTGTGTGTATGTTTGTATAATATGAAACCCGATCTCGTGGAGTGATGAAGCATCTATAAAATAACAATAGAATATATATCACATTTTTCTCGTCTACGCTTTGGTTTGATTCGTGTTCTTACTCTAAGTCAATGACGAAAAAGGCATTAATTTCCTCATCCATACTCATACATACATTTATCATTTGTCTTTTGGTACGGGATAGAGAAAAAAGTATCTTTTATATACTTTTGTTCCAGTCTTGTTCATGGTTGTGATGATATAAAAGCTACTGAGGTGTGCGTTATGCTGAATATTAGCATTAATTGTTAAAATGTTAATTAAAAGTGTTTTTGACGCTTTTAATTTAACAATTAAAAGAGTCATTGTGCTACACTAACGTGGGCTTTTTCTGCTTATAGCATTCTAACTCAGCGAGGAAAGCAAGGGCAAACTACCTCACTCCTCATCTTGCCTAGTAAGCCTCATTTCCCTATCCTAGCTCTTCGTCGTTGATGGTAGAGGGGATGAGGTCCTAACCGGCATTAGGGCTGAATATTTTACAGAAAGACTCCTAATGGAACGCAATTATCAGAAAATCCGTTCAGGAAATGAAGTTTTCCGAACGCTATCACAGAGACTAAAATCGAGCAATACAAACAGCAGCGAGTAAGTACACCATAAAATTCTCTGAAGCCTCAATTATGACGTCCGAAAACGCATCCAAGCTATTGAAGAAATCTCCTGCGTTCGATCGTTTGATTTATCAACCACTTTACGGCCGAAACAGATAAGGCGATTCGAAACACGAAGTCTCACTCGAAGTCAGAATTCGCCGCCCATAAAATTTAAGTACCAATTTCCGAAAATTTGCCAATCTGATGGAAGATTTCCACTCCTGGGACATAGGCGAAAAGAAAATTCGCGTTTTAGGCTGATAGGCCGCTGATTTTCGGAAAAAAGTTTTAATCTTCTCGATGGATACTTAATGTAATCCATACAGAACATGATTAAATGATACCGTGAGTTGTACTCTCTATATTCATAAACATATACCCCACGCTTGCAGGGTATTAATGTAGATGTATATGAATAATGTAGATGCATACGAATATTAACACTCCCTACCACACCATTAGGCGTGTGGCAGGGAGTGTAATTACCGCGAGTTCGATCTATTTGTTTAGCTTGTTGTTATTGCGTTTCGTAAGCGGAGAGAATTAGCCTCTAAAACGACTTTTCCTCGCATCAATTATTTTAGGCTCATTGCCGTATCGGCCGAAGAAGCAGAGAGGTCTCACAATCATTTGTGACTTTACATTTTACACAATAGCATTTGTATCATCCGAAACATTTTGTAGACATGAATTATAGTAATAAATTTAGGTACCTATCCAATATGAGATCAACCGACCAATGAGATCCACCGAAAACTTATTTACCTGACAGAGATCTATCATATTATGAAACGGTTTGAGTTGCCTACGTTAATAAATTTATTTGTTGCTCCAGAAAATAATAATATGTAATAAAACAATATTGTACTGGAAGAAGAGAGCGTTAGATGAAACATTGGATGTGTACCAACGTCATTACAATCACTGTCATTTGTTGTCCTTTCCTTATTCCTTTCATTCCAGTCCACGCTTTATGAAGCGGCTTACTATAGAAGTTACAGGCCTGATGATAATGTAGCACCATACCGGTTCCATGGTCGCATCTGATAAATGATTCTTAGAATGAAAAATAGCCAAGTGATTTAATCATGGGGGGTTTACCCGACCACCCGAGCAAGGGAGAAATAGCGACAGCTGCCAGGAAGAAAAAACAAATATCTAGGAGGAACCCGGAATCACGATACCGTAAAACAACGACCGCGACACATCGACGCTTGGAGTAACATATTTTGGGATAGAAAAACTTGTAGAGAAGAAGACAGGCGTCCGGAGGGAAGGGGAAATGAGAAGTCAGAGGCAGGTGTCGACCCACTTTATCTCGCAGACACAACACGAGATCATCGCAGATTCCTCGGGAAAAGGACGTGGAGACAGAAACACATATAGGATAAATCTCCTCTCTCTCGGGCGAGATCAAGGAAAGCGGATCGCCCTTTTGGGAGTAGGACGAACGTCTGAGGTCGGACGAAGGATAAATGGGAAAAGCAGTCGCCATTGGGCAAGGCTGACACGGACGTCGTCGAGAACGCCCCGCAGATTAACTTCGCTGCAGC
The DNA here is from genome assembly GCA_000376725.2 of Ladona fulva. Taxonomy (NCBI): domain Eukaryota; kingdom Metazoa; phylum Arthropoda; class Insecta; order Odonata; family Libellulidae; genus Ladona; species Ladona fulva. The sequence continues at coordinate 1,108,651 of KZ308213.1, read as the reverse complement.
GCTCCAGTGCACCCGATCTCCACTCTCGTCATTTACACCACCGTCCTTCCATTTGTAACCGGAATGTATTTCCGTCGCTGTCTTTCAATCCTAAGACATTTACGTTCACTACCCTTGCGATGAAGCTTCCTCTGCAGATATTGCCCCGAAGGAGGGCAGTTTTCGCGAATAGCTCTTTCCTTTCGGCTGAGAAACAAATTGGAGTTGGCAAAGATGCCGGGCTGTCCAAGGATCTCGCGTTTAAGCAGGGAATGACGAACGCTGGGAGGAATTTTACCTTCTCTTCAGATTAGAAACGTTCTCAAGACCGAATAACAGCATGTGTAACGTTAGAATGTTAAAAGGAAAACAGCATTTACGTTCTCTAGTTCGATTGAAATGGAGAGTACTTCGAAAGTTATTTCTACTAATGGATGTAATCAAAGAACTTTAGATATTTTCAATTGTGACTGGTTAACAACTTCGCTTTAGGAAATTTCGTCTATAATGACTTATCAATGACAGATTTGTTACTTCAAGTATTTCCAATCTAAGACAAAGAGCTATTATCAAAACGATGAAAGATCTCACAGGGGAGAGATAAAATTGAATAAGAAAAGAATAAATCGTTTTCTTTACGATAGTTCCCAATTTCAGCCGAACCAAGTCTATCGCTGTCGTAGGATAATACTAACTCTAACCCTCGATGATAAATCATATTATTATAACTTACGTATTGAAGCAAGTGATGGGACACCGGACCAGTTACCAGATATTCTGACTACCCCTTCAATATAGGAATGGGATTTCCATAATGAATTTATCGATTATATACAACTTGAGATTAGCAGAAAAGACCAAGAAATGTTGCTGAGAGTATTCGACAGAGAGGTAAAAAAATAAGCACGTGAAATGATGAACCGGAGGTTCGCGATCCTAAATGGAACATGACCTATCTATTCCTCAGATCTCTATTACTCGTAGGAAGAATCTCCACTTCTCCACACTTCACCCACACCTTTAACTCTAATTTATCCCCACTTTCCCAACTCGAAACCAGCTCAGTTCGGAGGGTTGCTGCTGCAGGTTGCAAATCCTTCCAGTGGCCCGAGAGAGCTTCGGGGACACAAAAAAAGCGAAGTGAACGAGCGAAGGAACAGACAGCGGACGGAGTAGGAGCCAAAGAGGCAGAACAAAGGAAGAAGAAAAAATGACTCGAAAGTGGCAGCGTTTGGGTGAAAGAGGACGTAAGTGGGTACAGAGATGAGGTGGGGAAAGAAAGGAAAAAGGGGCGTGGGCGGGGAGCGGAGAAAAGTGGAATAGACGTGGTAGAAAGAAAGGGCTCTTTGAAGAGGGACGTGAGAGGGGGCGAAAACCGAATGAGAGGCTGCGATAAGAGATGACGGTGGCAGGGGGCAAAAGAGGTTAAAACGCCCCGGAGGCACATGACATGACGCTCATGAAGGGGTGAGCAATGGAGGGGGTCAAATAAGTACAGCTCGTCCCTATTGGCCCAAGTGTTGACCGGAAATGAAGGAGACGTCACCACGGAGGACAATATGCCTTCTGAGAGCGACTGATTCGAGCAACCCTTCTCTCTCGTTCAAGGACTAATGACGATACCGATGCCCGTCCGAGAAAAAGAAAGAAGCTGCAGGAAGGATATCTCATCCGACGAGTTTTCATTTGGAGAGAGGCTGGACGGTCGCCAATGGAGGGGAGTTCGATTCCCACAGCGATCTCGAGGAATTCTCTCGATCTCAGCGAGGAGGAAAATGGTTTGGCAAAGCGGAATCATTGTTTTTCGGAACAGGGTCACTGGCACATTGGCAGAATGATTCCCGAGGGAAACAGATCGCGCGAAGCGAGCCGATATCGAGCCGTAACTTTTTTGCTTCCGAAATCCGGCCGATCTCGGTAACGAGAGCGGGAACAGGGTCGATTTAGACATGAGGACCGTTGTTCGGTCAGAAGGAATTGCTTTCTGTTCCGTGGGGTGAGGACCTTGTTTTACTATTCCGAGAGATCGACTCTATTTATAATTCAACGTCTCTTTTCGAGTCGTTTTTATGTTTTACAAGCGATTCCTGCGACAACTTCAACGACGCGCAGCTAAGGAGATATCTTTAATTTCCTCCACACTCGTATTTCTCTCTCAGACGACATTTACAGCAAATTTACATTAAGAGTACACAAGGGATTCATTTGGGTGAGTTGAGAGATTATGTCACACCAATAATTACCACAGACAAACATTGATGCCAGGATTCCATCCGTGACACACGGAAATCAAGGCCGTCACCGTAATATCTGAACGCGTATCAGAAGATAAATTACGTATTCGTATTTCAAGAAGTGCTTCGACATCTAAGGTAATTTCGCTCGTATAGCCTCCCACCGGGAATCCAACCCGGGACCGCTTTCGCTATAGGCGAACGCACGACCCACTTGGATATCCTGGAGCCTCTCAGGAGATAGGATCGTCACTTAAAAACTCATTTACATGACATTTTAGATCACCTGTCATGGTGTAAATATAAATTATCAAATCTGCATGCAATCTAAAATTTGCTGGATCACGGAAAGATTGTAAAATTTTTCCTGTAATGAGAAGGGGAAGAACTAATTTGTGACCAATTTCGCATACGAATTATAAAGTTCGTACAATGCACGTTAATAAATGATCTCTTCTATTAAAAAAGCAGCTTATTATGTAATATAATTATTCTCAGGCACTGGCGAGATAAAATATTACACTCACAATTCACAACTAAGGGCTCAATTTTTCGCAAAAAAACATTATACAGCACATAATAACAATTAACATTCCTAGATACTCTGGAATCAACAACATTATTGAAGGACAATTGTTCTTACCCATATCAGTATAGTTACCATACTAATGCTGAGCTCTACTACATTATTCCCATCTAGCTCAACAATTGTGTTCGAGGTAAAAGGTAAAAATTATCACCACTCTCAATTATGTCTAAATTATAAATAGGAAATTAAATTCTATATTATGCTGTCAGCGAACATGATGTAAACAAAGGAGTATACTTGAAATGCCATTCTCGCAAGCTATAAAAACTAACCTATAGTTAGTGTAACTTGAGAGCGGCCTTGTAACATCCCGATTATCAGTATCGCCAGAAACCTTGCCCGGCCTTCAAAGAAAACTCTTCACAAACAAATTGAGACAGCCACTCGCTTTCACTTATCTGTTACGCACACGGAAGCTTATCTCGGCGAGTTAAATGTCCATCGCGTAATGACATTGCGTCGGCGGAAGGGACGAGTACCGGAAAACTTCCACCGAGAGCCGATGACTAAAAGCACAATAGGGCGGGGCACTGCTGTCACGTGTACTCACGGACTTCCCCTTCAAAACTTCCGATCAGTCAATTTAACTGAATGGGGAGTGAGCGTCGCGCATGTTTGACGCCGTTCCCCTCCTTCCCACTTAGGGGAATAAGTTGCGTCCTGAAAAATTGAAGGACCCGCGCTCTTCCATCGAATGAGTAGGTTTGCTTTGAGGATTCGAGGACGCAAGAAAAATTCCCGAAAAAAATAGAATGAGCCAAGGTTGGTGACGAGGCGAATGTGCCGAGTCCCTTTATCTATTCATCCGGAAGTTTTCGACGTTTAGTCGATTTCGGGTTCGCTAGGAGTAGCCGCGGATACCGCCAACGCGCCACCGGGTCCTTCTCCAGTTGCAGAGAGCCTCCAGGGATGTGCCCGCACGTGTGCAAGGAGGTCGGCGGGGAGGGAGAGATGGATGGAGGATGAGAGCGATAGGGCAGAGCGGCGGATGCACCGAGTGCAGAATCCACGGGCGGAGAGAGGATTATAAAACAGTCGGATGTACAGGGAAGAGCAAACGATATACTCGTGAGAAAATATGATACGAACGAAAACCAAACTATGCGAGGGATGAAAAGATTCTCGACACAAGACAAGAACGCAGTTCAACCAGCGTGGATAAGGGCAAATGTTGTGGCTGGATAAGGGCAAATGTTCCTCACCAGGGAGTACTTCCCACTACATCGAGTTTATATGCATGACGTGGTGTAGATTCTTAATACTACGGACAACATCGTCTAATGCACTCGTAGGTTAGTTTTCTCTTCAGTTGATTAAGGGGCGGACTGGGGTACAGAAAATATTGTACGTACAAAATTCTTTAAAAAGTACAGCTCTTACAATATTTTGCTTTACGGCCATAAATAAAACATCGCATTACCGCGACGGAGTGAATCATCTCAGGGCTGGATTGGCCAAGGAATGAAAGATCTGCACCCAAGATGCCATGAAAAAGTACACAAGTATCTCAGCTAATTACCTTGATATAATTTATTTCCTTACTTCTTAAAGTCTACTCAATGATCCAGTCACAGGATAATTGCAGCGAGGTACCAACAATGCACTAACACAGACATCCATTCCTGAATCGGAAAATCCGTTATCCAGGACTCGAACCCAGAAACTTGGTGTTAGAAGGCTATTTATTATTTACATACTTTCACCATTTCAGTAATTAGCCCTTTCAAAAAGAATATATAAAACACTTTCTGACTACTTTTTTCCCAGAATACGTGTTTTGAAACTGAGCTACCCATCATTTCAGAAAATGTTGTATTCCCTTTACATATTCCCTGGACAACGCCAGAAAATGGGGATTGCCGATTAAAATAAAGCCGGATAACAAAGGATGTAATTCATTAAAGGATGTGCAGGAGTTTAACGATAGAAAACTTTTATGAAACGGATGATCTGAGGGCACTATTTGAGGGGAAAAGCTTTTAGAGTGAAACAGTCCAAATAGTCTCACTTCAATGTAAAGAAGAGAGCTCGAAGTCGATAGAAAAGCTTGGAAAGGGAGCGAAAGAATTGAGATGGGAAATATTAACCTGGGGAGAGAGATTGATGAACAGAAAGGAGAGATCGGGAGATAAGTTAGAAGGAAGGCTGAGGAGAAGGATGGTGTTTATTTTCCTTGATTAATCGCGATCATTTCTCCCCCCGAATCCTTCAGAGGAAGCCGTGGGATGCAGGAAAGTCAAGGGAGGAAAATAATGAATGATATACGGAGAAACCGGAATAATGAGAAAGAATGAAAGAGGATGGAAGGAAATGAAATAGTTTCAGCGAATAAAGCGGAGAGGCAATAAAGAGAGATGCAGATGAGGGGGCGAGTGCTCGAGTGGGATGGAGGGAAGTGGGTAAAGTGGGCAGAGGAGATAAACGACCCGACGCTCACCCAATCTCACAACAACGCGGATGGGAAAAATCGTGATATCTCGCAACAGTCCTCAAAGGGTTTTTAACGCGAGCCTCCGTACATAAACGAGCCCTTCGAAAAGGAAGCGGAGCGAGCGACGACGTCGGTTTTAGAAGCTGCATCACGGGCCACGGCGTTTCCTCTTAAAAATTTAAGGGGAGAGTGACACGGGGAATCTCCGAGATGAAATCTCTTCCCTTCCAAAGCTGTGTCTAAATGCTACCAATGTTTAAACGGCGGAGTTTGAGAAACGGTCCATGAATTTGCAACTAAAGTTAGTCTATTTAACCTCTAGAGACTCTACGAAAAGTCTATGCGAGGCTCGACTAGAAATACAGATAAAAGAAAAAAGTAAATGGAACGTAAGTAAAAGGGCAGGTATTCAACTGAAGCAATGATGTAAAGAAATTATAACTCTACTCTATCCAATTAAGTGAATGTTTTGGCGATATTTACTAAAAACTTTCAGCTGATACGATGTTAATGAGTATCAGGGATGAATGTTCATTTCGCTCAATCCGAAATTAAATAATTTGGCGCAAAATCAGTGCCATATGTCTTAATTGGATTAAGATCGTGAATTTGGTGATAGATAGGCCCCAGTATGGTACTGGGAAAATAAAATGCACTATGTAAAATTCCACAGGAGTACTATGGAGTTACTCCTGCGGAATTTTACATAGTGAATTTTATTTTCCCAGTGATGGAGTTCCACTTAGTTAAGGCTTCTTCTATAGATTATATACCCAGTATGGCACCTTTAAATGAGTATCTTTCATAAACAGCAAAGGAATAACAAGAGAGAGAAGAATTATATTGTGTTAGAGAGTAGCTCTTTAATATAGCATGGCCTTTTTTCTTTATTTAAAACATGATATCGGGAATTTTATACATTTAAATAAATTCATAACAAAACACACAGCTGACCACTTGCAAAAGAAAATAAATTTGCTACGAAGGATGAAATGCGATGTAATTTAAGCGATTACCCTAGTCGTTTAGGGAAAACGAATTAGTAAAAGTAATTACCTCTGATTGACTGCGGTAATTCACAAGAACCTCCACGGAATAGTTCCCGAACATAGGAAACCTTGTTCGACGAATGGTCTCTTTTCGATGGCCCCATTTTGCCAGAAAAAATCGTAATGGAGAAAACGAATCCCACATCATGAGACTATACCGACCCATAAAAAACGTCGGTTCCCCGCGGAATTCTCAACGTTCCTCCATTTCGGGGAAGATATCCACACAGGACACAGTCAAGGTCAATGGCTCCGTCCTTCAAGAGCCCGCAGCTTCCCCATTCTGGTCATGATCCGAGCTCCAACTCCCTAGATACCAACCCAATACATCCTCTCGTAGAGCGTCACGGATCCCATTTCCTCTGCCGAAAAATCTCGTCCGATAAAAAAAACTCCGGACGCCGCAGTTTTATTCATACCTGGTCTCGTTAACCGAGGGAGTGGAAAGATAAAAGGCTAGCGAGGACGAATGGCAGAGCTGATGGACGCGGTGGTCAGGGCCGCCGAACGTCCATTCCGCCGCGGATCGAAACATTTGTCCCCGCGACCCCTTTAGCCCTCCGACCCTTTTCCGTGGAAGCAAGAGAAATGCCCTCACGGTCGGACACGAAACTAGCATCGTATGACGCACCAACTTATCTTCCGCCCACGGACACAGGCAATCGACCGCCTGTAATCGCAAGCAATACAACGGCGAGGAGTTTAACAGACCCTTCCAAGCGACGCTGGTATAGTTTCTAGGGTTTAGCGCGGCGGGATGGAAACTTTCAACCCACGTAACGAGGGGTGAACTTGGTCAGCCAGCGGGGGTTGAAACAAAGAATGGCAAGGCTAAGGGAATGGTGACGGTACTTCCCAATATGCGATATGCTAAACCTATTCCATTACGATGTTGCCTCCCGTAATCACTCCAGTGGAGAACTGGAGAAGGGTTTTGTTGGGCTATTGTTTAATATTATATTCTTTGATTAATTTTTTCACTTAAATTTTACAACCAAACCCCAAACTCATAACATGAAAGTAGATAACATACTGGTCGGTAGAAGACGTGTTAGAAGGATTTCAAGGGGTATTTTGTTTCAGCGGGAGTCTAAAAATCCAAGAATAAACGGAAGAAAAACGTATGGACATCACTGGGACTAGAAACCAGGTCTACTATTTTCTGTGTACCATTGCCTCTATTACCAGAAGTTCTCACAGAGGCAACCAGCTAGCAAAACGATGGTAGAGGAAAACCCCTAGGAAATTACAAGGATGAGGAAAAGCTATTTTTTACTTTCACGGTTAAGAGTACGTCTGAAAACCCATGAAACAAGAGAAGTGAAAAATATCGACGTTACCGGGATTCGAACCCACGTTTTCTGCCTTTTGGGCAGATGCCCTAACTACTACAGAGATGACTCAAAACCTGCAAGAAGCTTGAGAAAGTACTTTGGAAGATGTTTCCGTCGTTCTTCCATCGTCCCTGTGGCAGGAAAGTCAAGAAAACAGTCTCTCATATAATTTCGCTGGAAAATCCCACCTCCGCGAATTTTAGAATTAAAGCGTGCAATTAGTAAAAGAAACTTGGCTGTAATTGAAAATTGGGGACAGGAACAAGGTTCTGGAACATTTTTCGAGTAAAATTTCAAAGAATGCGAATTCCGGAAGGAAATAATGCTACAGAACTCTACTTATACAAGCGTTTTTCACATAAAATTCATAGGAAAGGAAATTACTTCCCGCATTACATCGGTTGAGAATTGTTCATTTTATGCCGAATTCCCGTGCTTTCCTCTCCTTTTTCCCCTCCGAGAATCGCATTAGGGAATTCCTGCATTTTCATAGTTCCCTAAAACCCGCCTTAATTAAAGGCTTTGTAACGCCTCGGTAAATGAGTCAAGGTGAATAAGCTTTTTTATTTTATGAATATGTAACGACTTACATCCCGAGTATTATTAACGGCCCTGTTTCACGAACACAATTGCCTTTTGAACACGGAAAAAACTGTGTTAGAAAGCATGGACGAGTACCGGGAATAGCGGCATAGGATGCGCTAACGAAGAAATACGAATTCTATAATTGGAGGAAACGTGTATAGCTGAAGTAGTTTCCCTAATTTCGTAGCTAAATGTATCGCTAACAGGGCGACAAATTAGGAGAACGTTCCTTGTTTAAACAAATCCGGAATCGTGGTTTACGATGAACGTAATTCTCCTCGACGTGTGCATGTACACGCTCACGTGTAAATTTATGACCGCCGGGGCTCGCACGCTTGTCTAAAGTACATAAATAAATTCATCAAGAGAGTTGACAGTATGACGCAAGACACTGGTCCGCGGAGGAGCAAAGACACGAAGGTCTAATTTCCTCATTAATCTCTCAATTTCGTGTACTTCCAATGAGGATGGATTAATCTCTTTTATTGTTAGTTAAACCCAATAAAAATACGCTTTCGCGAAAAAAAATATTTTCAGCGGAAGACTATAAGGAAAAACCTGCAAAAAGTATGATGGATGGAATTATTTTATTTAATAATATTATTTAATTTAAGACTATATCTGTATACTGTTTCTGGTATCATATCTTGCTAGCTGCAGTATTGTTGAAATTTCTTCGGCAGCTGACATTTCGCAAGTGGCCCCCCATTGAGAACTGAACCCGGGTCCTAATGAAGAACGCGTTACCTACTTGGCTATCCAAGAGCCCCGCCAAATCATGTTGAGAGGAACAATTTTCATTCGTTCTTTGGTACAGGTTAGAGAGAAATTTATCTTCCATTTATCATTATGGAAAAGAAAGAACTTCTTTCGTTCGTATTATTATAGTACGTCAGAGATCTGTATTTGGTTATTCGTTTACATTTACCTCGACCTTGCTAATGGAATTGATTAAATGAAAGCTACTGAGGTACAGTGATACTGTGTAATATAACCTCCCCTGTCTCTCTTTATTGAATGATATGGAAAATCCTACTTATTCGGTTATTGTAAAATTCTTAGATGGATATTTTTAATCTTAGCATCCTGGTATAGTGAAAAGTTAGGGGGAGAGCTACCTCATTGCTAATTTTGCCTAGTAAGCTTCATTCCCTCCCCTGAGATTTTGGTAGCTAGTGATTGAGGTGTTCAAACCGGTCGTAAAGACTGATTAACGAAGTCTGTAGAATAATCCCTTGTAATAAATATCGATTTTTGGCCTTATATAGCATGATACAATGCTGGAAAAACTAAAAGAACAAGAGCGAGAGCGACTAAGAGCATGACCCGGGTTTCGATTCCTGACCTCTTCAGACCTGATGTTCAGCTATTAATAACTGTCGTGGTTTTGTAAAAATGACTTTCTTAGTAAACTCCCTCTTATTATATTTTTTTGTTGGCTATGACCAGCTAGCAAGGCTGTCTTTAGTTAGATATTTAAGAACACCCCGTAAGCCGTCTTTCGGAAAGAGGAACTCGCGCTCAGAGACAAACGGGAAGCTCCGGATTACCGATTTCTGGGAAGGCCCAATGATCATTTCGGAGACAAAGCCTCCATCCTCAGGGGGTCTCCACTTCCTTTGTTGTCCCATTTGTCTCTGAGCGCTAGTTCCGCTTGCCGAAAGACTGCTTACGGAGTGTTTTTAAACCTCTAATTCAAAAACAGCCATGTTCAACCTTCTTTTTTTTACTGCCCTTACTTGTTGAACATTAAAATACCACATTTAAATGTTTCATAAACCAACTTCTTTGACAAGAAATTTAACACCACGGTTAGGGGTTCTAATCTCACGAATTATGCCTCACGATCTTCTTGATCTGAGTTCTTTTACACTTTTACTAACAACACCGAATATATTCAAATGTAGCCTTGGAACTCGAAAATTACTGTGATATGGCAACCCAAGAATCCCTCCTACTTATGAGCTTGACCATGAAATGGACTTCGCAAATCGCAACACGGCTAAAAATCTCAAGCATAAAGACCCGCGTTATCCCAACATACACAAACTGTCAGATCTGAATATTCGCTCCGCATAGCCCTGGTCATCGGGCAACACATCTCCCCGACAACATCACCAATATTTTCCCTGAAATTCGATTCGGTATCCAGTTCCAGAGAGCTCACCCCTGTGTCATCAATTCCTCAGCAATCAGACGCAGTTTTTATGGGTTGCAAAAGAGACGTGCGTCGAACATCTTTCTCCATGTCCTGCGCTCATCGACTTTCCTTAATGAGAAACCGTCGACAGCTGGAAGAGGGCGGTCGCGATTGATAAAAAAAACCGTAGCCGATGGGGTAAAGTGCTGTTCACACGATCCGTTGCTTTTGGTCGGGGGAAAAGGCCGAGCCAAAGGCAAAACGAGATGAGGGTGTGGGAACGGCCGCCGCAAATGATGGATCGGTAACTACGCCTCGCTCGCAATGACGAGAGGTCGCGGGACATATAGGGCGGAGTTTTTTTGGCGGAGGCGGTCTAGCGCGCCTACCGGCCCCAGCAATTAATCACTCCCGTTTAAGGGACGGATATTACCGTCGTTGTCGATCGGCACACGCGGCTCTGGCACAATCGTCCGCGACGGAAATTCGCGGAGACGCGTCACAAAAGAACTCCGCTTGATTTCCCATCGAATTATTTCCCGCGGCGATTTTGCGCCGCTGCCGCAAAAAATTAATAGGCGTCTCTTCTTCTGAGAGGCGAGAGTCAACGGCCGGTAAATTGGACGAGGCGACGCTCGAAAAAGGCTTCTCTCGAAGAAGAAGAAAGACGAGCACAGAACCTTGGCCGAGGGAGAACGGGAGACGTGGCCTGAGGAAACCACTGTCAAAGAAGGAGGTTAAACAGCCAGATAATGCAAACGTCTATTGGGCAGTAGAGAGTCCTATCTTCCATTTAAGCATGTCAAAATAATGTACAGATACGGAATGGAAAATGATATATCAAACGACAATCTTTTTAAAGTATTCAGCCCGAAGGCCGGTTGGGACCTTATCCCCTCTACCGTCAGCTACGAAGAGCTAGGAGAGTGAAATGAGGCTTGCTAGGCAAGATGAGGAGTGAGGTAATTTGCCCTTGCTTTCCTCACTGAGCCAGAATGCTATAAGCAGAACAAGCTCACGTTAGTGAAGCACAATGACTCTACGAGTAACACTTTTCGTAACATCGCAAAGGGAGAAACCTTAGTAAATGCTATTATTAAGCATAACTCATACCGCAGTGGCTTTCATATCATCACAGACATAAACAAGACTTGGAAATAAACAAAATTAGTGGAAATAGTAATAAAAGAAGGAAAGACAATGGTTTTGTGGAGAAAAACTGTGGTTTTAATAGCAGAAATGTTTCCACTGCGGGAAAACAACCACAAAGAGAAGATGTGTGAAAAACCTGTAAAAGTAGAGAGTAAAAGAAAAAGAGATTACATAAAGGATAGTAAAAATAACAGAAGTTATAAACTTTTACAATGAATATTAGAACAATTATTCTTTGTCAATGAAAGATGAAAAAAATAAAAGAAATTTAAATATTGTAATTCTGTGAACATTGGATTCACAGTAAGATTCGTTCGTGATTTAAGTGCAACAAGTAAAAAATATAAAATTAATTTTACTATATAATACACATAATTACCCAAAACGGTCCCCATTTGTTTAACATTAAAATACAACATCCATTATTAAAAGACAACCAATAGTACGGTACACAATGTAAAAAATGAAACGGAATCACACTGAAAGACAACCTTAGAAATGAACATCATGTAATCAATGGAGGTATGCAGATCCTTATGAATGACGGCCTATCCACCCATACAAAATGCTATAATGTTGCCCTCCTTCAAAACAGAATGCTACCCAGCATTAACCTATCACTTATTTATTCCTTGTTCACAGCCAGTAAGAAGAGAGAATGAAAGTGTAAGCAGGTGGAAACGATAACGCAAGGCTGTAAGGCAAGTCATGCGATGCAGCCCCTTAGAGCCCTCCAAAACAAAAACGTGTTTCGGACGCTACCGTGAGCACAGCATCTTTGAGCGGAGGAGCTGGGTGGATTACCTCGCAAACAGCTTCCCTAACGCCCCGTTAAGTTTCGAGGCGAGATGGAGGGGTGAAAGAACCTTCAAACTAGCTACCCAAAGCTCGGCTTCATCCCTCGCGAGGCAACTTGAATAATTCTCCCATATCTTCGCAAAAACACCCTCTCCTCCCAACCATCCCCTTCTTCGGCCTCGAGTGCAAGAAAGGCCATCCTCCCCTTCCCAGTGGAGCGTATCTACCCTTTGCGTGTACGTAATACCCTCTCCACGGGAGAAGGAAGGGTGAATGTGGCCCGCTTATAGATAAGGAGGCGCATGGAGAATTAGCGTGGCACCTCCTCCGCATCCGACCGACACCCAGTGAAGCCAACCATACAGAGATTACCGTTCCCGGGGGAGGGGGCAAACTAATGGAGTTGGAAAAAAATTACGTCGGGGCGTTTGAGCAGGACGACGACTCCGGGGAGGGAAAAACCTGCGAGTCCATATAGTCTGTTTTTCTACTTAACCCGCTAGGCTACGCGCAAGGAGAGGTCTCGTGGAAATTTATAGAGCGCTTGGGATTCGAGCATTAGTTACGAGGATGGGAGCAGGTGGCGTGGGAAGATTCGCGGGAGTTCGGGGAGGTGCGATGGAAAAGGGTTTGAGGTTGCTGAATAGGGGGTGGAGGGCAGGGGTGCCAACATCCGCTTTTCGCTGGGGAGTCCTCGGAATTGGACAGGATCTCTTGTAATAACTCTCGAATTCCAGAATGGGAAATCTCTCAGTTTCTCTTTGAACGAATTCTTGGAGACCAAACCAAGCAAATTCTTATAATTCTGATTAAAAATAAAACTTGAAAGTATTATGGTAGCAACAGTACTTTTCAGATACTAGCAACACAGCACTAAAATGTATCATTGATAGATTTCATGCTTGGATGTTTAGAAAAAGCGAACACGGGTGTAAAATATATAATACTATAATAGATTCATGCTCTTGTAACTTTAATTTCTACGTTCATCTGTAAGCGGGTAGATTATCCCGACGATTATATTTAACTGAGATCAACAAAGGAAACAAGCCTGCAATACGCTTCCACGGAAATATGCTCCAACGCAATAAAGGTAGAATGCTTAGTTCATTGTTGTGACAGTGATTGACTCACCTAAGGAAAACCTTAACGATTCCTAGTTAGAAATGCATTCCGTATACAAGAGGTATTATTTTTGTGATCTGTGGGATAGCACATTTAAACCTTTTAAACATCTCCATAAGTACAACATTTTCAACAACTCATCGTAGGATATTTGAAGAAAAAAGTGGATACCAATCACTCAAAAAACTTTTTACGCAGGTTGTCAACATTGAGTATATTCAGGAAAAACTTCACCAAAAATTTTCTTCCACAGCTTCAAAAATGTATGTAAAACCGTAGGTTTTTTTTTTTCATTTTATTCGACATACATTCCGAAAGTTCGTCAACAATCCGAAGGAAGTCCTCGTTTCGCAGAATCCAACTCCGTCATCTCCGCTGATAGCCACTTGATTTCCACATAACTTCTTCCTTAGTTGTTTCAGATTATTTTTTGTGGCCAATCAGTACCATATTTAAGCCGATTACAGTTCTAATTTGGATTTATAACGACAAACACGTTAAATTTAGATTAAAACATCGATTAAATGGAACCTATAGCTTCGTAATAACGCATCTGGTAAATTTTATCGTATAAAAGACACATCGATACAAACTTATTTAAAAAAAAGTAAAAATTGATGCTGGAAATAACAGACCAATGCATCGCATACCAGTTTGCCTTTACCCATTATCTCTCCTATAGCCACGGTGAAAGAGTAGTTTGTACGGCCGTCCCCACACGGGCGAGAAAAACCAATAAAACTAGGTGGTTCACTGAATTGATTTAAGCTTTCTTAAGTAATGATATTAGATTCTTAGCGATTTGAGCACTAAAATAATTATGAGTATTAGGAGATTTACTGATAAAATATGAGTGATATTCATTTCGAATAAACAGCTCCATGAATTCATCAATCGGAAACCTATAACAACAGCATATTCTTGGTGTGCATTTGCTGTTTATTAAAAATGCTAGCTTTGTTTTAATATTGAATTGTTAATAATTAGGGTAGTTAAATTAAATAGATAAATGTCGTTGAAATTAATGTTAGTATATACGAAGAAATAATCCCTCAAAAAGTAGAAGCCTTTATAAAATGGACGTTTTTAAAGTATCCGAGGGCGCCTGCACGGAGCGCCAATTCTCCTCTTGCCAACCCTACTTACAATTTACGAAGTTCTTCATTAGTCGCACATTCGAACCATTTCATCGCTACAACCATTAATTATAAACTATTGCGGGAGAAATGACTACATCCCAACATTCAAGAGAATGAATTCATTTCCTATGAGACTTATTGGCCGCCGTCGCCGGAGAGACAAACCGAGCCGTCGCCAAGCCCACCTGAGACTCGCCCAACTCCGCGTCGCTCGCGTTTCCCAGTAAAACACGCGTGGAGGGATTCCACCGAGTAATCCAGTCACGAAGAGAAATTCTTCGGAATCAACTCATCCTAAGTTGGCAAGCCGAACACGAGGGAAGAGGGGGTGGGGATGAGGTGAGTGCACTGGGGGAGGGGGAGTGAAGAATCGCCTTCCTCCGCGATTCCTTCGATTCCACTTCCGACCCTTTCCTCTTTCATTTCCTTCGTAGAGAGAGACGGCTTATGAATATTTCTCCCCCAACCGCTGCCCTTCGGAATGGCCTCTCCTCGCTCCTTGTCGCGTCATTAATCAAATGAGAATTGATTCGAGTCGATGAATTTCCGGCTCGTGCCTTTCCTTTCAGACTTTCATCGACTCCGCGGTCCGAGCGGATGAGAATGCTTTCCATTTCGCATCTCTCCTTCCATATCGCGCATTTCCTCCAGAAAAGACGGAAGCTGAAAAAGAAGACGGAGGGTTGAGGAGTCGCATCCGCCGAGTGAAGGCATTTTGCCGCCGATCGAGAAACGCGAAGATTTCATTCTTGGGTCACTTTGTACCAATCCGAATAGCTTATGTACTTTTGTCGGCACTTTTAAGGTTCGCGGTCGCTTTAATAAGCCGGATAAGGTATCTCCTATGGAATATGCTTGGCGTATTATATCGGAGACGAAAAGGACGTGAAATATGTCGAGGCGTTACCGAAAGTAGTCACGCTATTCCCCCATTTTGTCATTAAAAGCTAGGGACGGCGGGCGCTATTAATTTGGAGGAAAGTTTTAACAATCCGTTTCAACAAACAGGCGTGGAAGAGATAGCCACGACGAAATTCTCCCCACTTCCGGGGACATTAGTATGGAGAACAATGCTATCTTTAGGTTTAAATGCGTATTTTAATTTCAAAAGAGCCGCTTCGGTAAAACTGCTTTACATGGCGGCAATATCGATTTCAAGAATACAAATTCCCTTGGAAAGCTAATTTCAGTACACACATCGTAATTTGCTAAACAAAACCGAAATATTCATATGGAAACGACATGACATTTACATTCTTACAAGGCGGCTAATTTACAGTAGCTTCAGTTACGCGGCTTGAATTCGCCTGGAGGAAACAAATTTCACCAAAGAATAAATGTTTTCTTTCCTAAAATCCATAAAATCTTCCTTTGCGGAATTCAACTTTGATTCAGGAATTCTTGCACCTGTCTTCTTAATTAAAAGCTTCGTCTTCCCTTATCCTCTCAAATGAATCATGTACGGCACCAAACATTTTCTAAATGATCCGTCTCACTGAATCTACTAGAAAACTCATTCTAAAATCCAACTAGAATCCACTAATCAGACATCTTTCAGAAGCTTCATTACCGAATGAAATTACCATTGTCTTCTCATATTCGTCTTCAGCATCTCATTTCAATCTAAAAAAGCGAAGCGTTAAAAAACTTTAAATTTTACAGTATGGCGTACTTTAGTTGATTTGTTCGAAATTTCTGCTCACATTCTTTCATGAATTCTCGGAAAAATGTTGGGTTGCGGCAGAAGATAACTTTGACATTCTTTCCTCCTGTTGAAGCTCTGACTGCAATTTACGTAATTGAATTTTGCCAGCTCGCAGATGCTAACTTCTCAGGAAATTAGGGATTCGAAATGGCTGCTTTGAAGAGTATTGAAGCACGGAAAAGCGTAAAGGCTTGAAAAGAAATGAGTCCGCGAGAAAAGTCGCCCCACTTTTAAACAATAAGTTGACAAAAATGCCTATGCAGTGGTTTCACGGGCGACATTACTTACCGCAAGCAACGTCCTACCACATAGCTAATGACACTTCTGGCATTTACATACGACACCATGAATGTGCGATTCCGTAGCTTACCTCTGAAAATCATGTGAAATCGTGAGCCATTCGGATGTTTCGAGATAAAGTAGGATCGAGTCAATAAGTCCGAAAATCAAGATTAGATAAGAAGCATAACACTCTAATGAGATTGTTGTTTCACACAAACACAAGAACCCAATCTATATGAACAGATTCTTTCGAGAGAAGCAGTGATGTATACTAACCTTAAACAGCGCTGTTATTGAAAGAAAAGAAAAATGGAACACGGCTGTTAATGAATTAGAGGTTTACAAAGTTTTCTATTTCCCCGATTGTGGAACCCTTGAGAATGGAAGCTTTGTTTCCGAAATGCGCATAGGGTAATTTCACAATTAGAAATTCCCGTAGTGGAACCCTTGAGAATGGAAGCTTTGTTTCCGAAATGCGCATAGGGTAATTCCGTTTTCCTCCAAACGTGAGTTAAAATACCCGAAATACGGCTTGCGAAGTGTTTTTAAACATCCAAAGCGCTGCTATTTCTGAGAACTAATATTTATTTTAATAACTACAAAAGAACAGTGGGCCATAACCTATCACCACAATATCAATCTACAATATGAAAACAACAACTATTAAAACGAAACTGGAACAGTTCGAAAATTGTACTTTGCGCTCAATATGTAGTAAGTTTTTTCTTGTTAACTTTACGGTATCGTTTCAATCCACACATCACCTAAAATAAGTATTTCGCAGACCGTGAAAATCATCGTAATTCCTAATCCAAGTTCCTGATTCACTTCTTGTGAACACTTACTGCCCTACATTTCGAGCACGTTGGGTAATAGCTCACCCAACCCATACAAACTTCCTCTCACAAACCTGCTAGAGACGATCCGTAATATTAAAACACGCTTAATCGAAAAGTACGATTGGGAATGGTGTAACATCAAGCGAAGCAATCGGAGTGTCCCAAAAGTCAATTCTTGATACATCAACCGCGGAAAACAAAATATTGGGAAAGGAAAAATATATGTTCTGAAGCAAGGCGATTGTTTTCGTATTGAATTTGGGGAGGTAAGGGCAAACCAAGGCGTTTTCTTCCCCATCGCTCGATACCGAGAGGGAGAAACCGTGAATATGGTTCGTTTGATTCCAGGGAAGGTTCATATCGATCTGAATCCACAATGCATGGGGAAATAAGGGGAGATGGAGATATGGAAGAGAGAGCGTGGGGGAGCTGACTTTTGGCGGACGAGGAAAAGAACCAGCCGCGTTATTTAACGCTGCAGTCTTAAAAGAAACGCATGGTTTCGTTTTGTGCGGACAGGTGACGATCGCGTTCCTTCGAGTGTAAAAAAAGCCGAAAAGTATGTTTACTCTTCGGAGACCAAACGGGAATTGGGAAAAGGAAGGGAAGCGAAATGATAGAAGAGGCAAAAAGAGCGGAGGGACTTGTTTGAAGAAGGCTTGGGAAGGAGAAAAGATATGGAAAAGCCGTCTCTTTTGAAGCCGAGGGCGGTCTCGAAGGGAGATGTATGTCCCTTCCATTCTTTGCCAATGCTTTTCTGAGCCAGTTGTCCGCTTCGTAGTCGAGGTGATTCTACGCCATAAGGAAGGAAATGCTTCACAGCCTGGCTTACACTAGGCGTTTACGCGACCTTCCCTTCGCATATAGAACAGAAATAAAATCTGACCCCTTAAGTAAGTAATCTGATAAGTAAAAATCTGTCCCCTAAAGATGAATTTTGACGCCTTTTAGTTTTGAAAAGTCGCAAGATCACCATATTTAATAAAATACATGCTGAGTTTTTGCTAAAAGTTGGAAAGACGAATCATGAGTCAGGAGTCTATGAATCATACAAAGATATGCCGCTTCTAAAGAAGTAGAAACGAACTGTAGGAAAATATAAATACATTTTCTGTGGAAATTACCAAATTTTCGTTCTTACTTCTTTAGTATGGTGCCGTTCCACAAAGTAGAGCTTGATCGCATTAGATATGCCGTTGCTTTATGAGAGGGTTGGTGACTTAAAGCAGGGATGGTGTGATAAATACATGAAGGTTTCCCCTGAATATTAAAATCAGTTCTAGTATTAGAAATTGTGACTAACATCTTTTCACCCCAAACTCCTTCACACCCTTAACCTTACTTCAGTTTCTGTTTTTCCAAACGGTATTTAATGCGCTGCGTTAGTGTAACACCCCCTCTTTTCCCTACTTCTCTCCCTTGGCCCTTTCCAACACCCCACACCTCTGGTTTTAGTATGTAAGTCGTCGTTTTATTCCTCCTTTTTACTTCATAATGGAATGACCTATGCCAAAACTGGTCGTCTCCAAAGTGTTTTTCATTTGTGGAAACTTGTACATGTATTTTATTAAATATACTGCTTAACCGGTTCCACCAAGTCACTGTCGATCAAGTTGATTTTATGTAGGAAAATAACTTCTTCAGCTGGGATGATTTTGATGGGAGAGGCGATATGCGATAAAAGTAAGTCCCGAGTGTTTAAATAAGATCCACGTGCGATAAACCGAGGAATATTATCGATAAAAGCATCAAAATGAAAACCCAGAGAAACGAAGATCTCGATGCATGCATGATTCACGACCAACAACGACGAAGAGGGACGAACAAAATAGAACGAAGAACGGTCACGAGAAGTCTCCTTTCTCGTCAGTTTTTCAAAAATTTTCGACAACTCACGCACCAGGTTCATAAAAATATTACGTATACTTTGGAACATCCATTCAACCTTTATAAAGAACGACCTGTATTTTCACGAAAAAAATCCCTATCGCTAGAGAAAAATACAAATCACTGTTACGAAAAAACTTAAATTTATAAAAACTCGTTATTCTGTGATTAATATTAAATACCATATTAAAATGAAACAGCATTAGCAATGTCCTAAGATAATGAGAAAACAAAACCATTTACACAGTAGAGAAACGATAACAAAGAAGTTTGAATGGTTGCACTGGGTTGAGAGACAGGAAATTAAATGCACCAAAGAGCGAAAACCGTAGCACTGGAAGACGTAAAGACCTAAAACACTATTCTCTTCATCATAAATACTTCATGATATGTGATGTACTGAAACAGAACTTCAATCTTCAATTTCACTGCACTTACATTTATTATGAAATTATTCGAACTATGAAGAGCACGAAATTCCACAGAAATCGGCGGGATTACTCATGACTACGACTCAGACAAAATTTATTAAAGATGAAACCGGTAGCATTGTGTTTTTCTACATTGTAGATTTAGTCTAGTTTTGTAACATAAACTTTAATAAATAGTGGAAATGTTACATCAGATATCGCTTGATATGTTTCGTTAACTCCGACAACATTTCGAATGATGGAGTTCACGAAGTTAACACACACGTGGCCGGAAAAATACCAGAGAGTTCAAAAAACTCTTTTGAAGCTCTGATTGTTGGATGGGATAGGATCTCTCAATTTAACAAAGGACTCCAGCGGCTAAAGGGAAGGAAAAATAGAGGGACATTTGTCGAGAAGAAGGAAAAGAAAAAGAGCGGGGTCATCGGCGGAGCCGGGTTCGAAGAAACCGTACGACGACTTCCCAGCGCTCTCGATGGAGAGAGGCGTAATCGACGAAGAACACGGAGAAAGGAAAACAGTTTACACGAAATGCAATGCAGTTAACGCGTACAAAGGAAGATTGGGAGAGGGCCCAATAGAGCGCAAATCTAATTACGGAGGCGAGATATGATGAGATGGGAGAGGCATTATGAGTGAGTTACTTAGCGGGCGAGCTCTATGAGAGGAAAGGAGGAGAAAATAAAACTTCCCTTCTGGGATTAAATCCTAACTACAGAAAGATTGCGATAATGCCGCTTTACAAAGGGAAACGAGTTAATGTTTACCATGCGATAACCTTGAACCTTATCTTCAAAGAGTATCTGGTTAAAATATACGGAACTGGTCCGCGCAAAAACACTCGAGTACGTCGGCACCTTGGAATATAATCGCAATTCGGTTCCGGTTCAGTTTCGGTCCGGAAGCAACAGTCGAATCAGTTTCTTCGATGCGATAACCTCAAGGTTTAGGGAAATAGTTTCGTAGCTTTCGAAACTAGCGATATTTCCGAAATTTGCGCTAAATCCACCTTGTTTACATGAATTTAATTTCAACCGCCAGGTTTATGCGAATTTCCGAGATGTCACCAGATACGAAAGTTACATAATCGCACCTCTGTATTCACTATCCATTTCAAGCTTTATACTGACATCGC
Source organism: Ladona fulva (assembly GCA_000376725.2). NCBI lineage: Eukaryota > Metazoa > Arthropoda > Insecta > Odonata > Libellulidae > Ladona > Ladona fulva. Next base: position 1,087,817 of record KZ308213.1, on the reverse strand, counting down.
ATTAAATTTAATTTTAGATTTTAGCTCGTAAATAAATAATCCTAAAGTTCAGTTATTAAAATTTTAATAAATCATCCTTACACATGATCGGCGAATGAAGCTTCTGTTACTATGGATTAGAATTAGAACCGAAAATCGGAATGGAACGAATAACAGCCTCCGGTCTCGTTTCTAGTTCAAGAACTTCTATAAAGTTTCTGTTTTCAATTCGAAAAAAAATATGGCTTCCATTCTCTGTTCAGTTCCAGTTCTATGCCTATGTTTACAGAAGTGGCTACTGTACGAGATTAATTTAAGATAAACGACCCCGGGATATGAAACAAACTTGTGGTTGAAGGCAATTAACAAAGGAAATGGCATACACGCTTTCGAACAATAACTTTGAAAGCCACTCAAAAGAATACAGCGACAAAATACGTGAGCATATTCTGCATCGCATACTAAATTGAGCGAGGAAAGAAACGGAGGAATATGGGTCAACATTTCAAGGGCTCAAACTCCTTGAGCACACTATCAAACTTGAAGCTCGCACCAAAGTAGGTTACTTTATCTCTCTAAAGCTAGTGTCGAAATTAAAATGCGGAATGAAAATATAAATATATCGTTAATGTAACTAAAATATTTCATCCGGCAAGCAAAAAAATAGACGAACAAAGTCGCCGGCGACTTTAATTCATTAAATGGATATTCCCGCAATTCCACTGAAAATCCTAAATTTTTGTTCAGTTAAATAAGCTTCAGAAATATTTCACAGCATTTCTCAATTATATTAAACGGAATACCGTTAAAAATAGGGCAAAAAACTGAGAAAAGAGTATAAAACGACTCACCACACAAAATACGATCAACTCCGAGGCGGAACAGGAAATTCTACGAGTACGAGGAGCGGTCGAGGACAATTTATTCAAATGAGTGATGTTCTCTTTTGTTTTTACGTGTATTTTAAAATAATTTGTTAGTTACGACGAGGCGATTTCAACACTGAGCGAGCTGCGGTCCTGAATATTAATAACAAATATCCTTTGCATTATAGAGCTCATTAAGTTATCTGCAAGATGGTCAAATACAACGCAATGGGAAGGGGGGTTCGTAAATAACATTGATGGTTACAGCGTAGATTAAAAACTAAAAACGCTGAAACAACATAGTAGGCAACATAGAGGTATAAATAAAAATTTTCATTTACTTGAGGTATAGCAAATTACTGCTGTTATTCTGAATTAAGCTACGATTGGGCCTATATTTCAGAGGCAACTTCAACGTAAAATACGTAAATAAAACAATACTATGTAACAACAAAGAACCGTATCTTTATTTTACGGTTTATCCCTGAATATATAGTTCATACGTGACAGACGAAAATGAAAACCAGAAGTAACCAGATAGCATAATCTATAGCAGAGTACCTTCGGCAAATAATGTCTTTAAAAATTGCAAGAAGTACATTCCAGCTGTAAAGAGGTATGAATTCATGCATCAATAAACACACAGACACGTATAGATATATACATGTAAACTTCAACCAGCACACACACGAGCGTAAGTGTGTGTACTTATAAATCCATAAGCATGGAGGGTAACCTCTGAAAAACCACAAAACTGAGTTAACCACAAATCCTTAAACAAGAGCAACCAGGAGCCTTCAAGCAAAGACAAAAATATTTCGGAGCATTTCTCATTCAAATTAAACAGAATACCTAAAAATGTTCCTTATTTTGACAGACAGAAAGTGTCCTTAAGAACATGGATGAATACGGTAAATTACGAAAATTTTGAAAAAGATAATCACTAAAATTTCAGACGTTTACGTTGATAGGTACACATTAATTCAGAGAAAGAACCATCGCCACACTTTTTCCAAACACCGTAGGCATTTTAATATTTGTTACACCGTGATACGGCGAGGATAAATCTCTTTAAAAACTATCCCCCCCTAGATACCTCATATCTGACCAAACGAGAAATCACCCGTAATCACTTGGAAAGGATCGCGCCGACGGTGAAGCCGCAATTCAGGCCGATGGGATCGGAAATCTTCGTACACTATAACTCACTGAGCTCGATAACCAAATGAATAATGGTCGATTGATGTCGACGGAGGTGAGCAAAAGATGAATGTAAATAGAGCAAACGAGCGATGCCTAAGCGACGTTTCGCTGCGTCAGTCGCCATGAATATCGACGCAACACGTAAATAAGCACTCTGCTAATGGCGAATCAGCTCGTTCCATTTCCGGACGAGTTTTGACATAAAAATGCGCGACTGAGTTCGGAATTCCGCGCAGATGATGCATCTCTCGAGTCGCTTTAGAGCTCAAACGCGGAATAAAATTGCGACCCAGTTTTAGCCGCGTTTCTAGGTGAATTACGACGCGAAGGAGTTTTGTTTCTCCCTTCACAGATATTCGCAAAATACCTCTGAAAAAGCAATTCCGCGAGCTTCTTTTCCTGGCTACACTTCGCAACGCTGGAAGTTTTCGTTTAGGAAATCACCAATGACATTCTTTGACGAAGCGCGAATGTACACATTCTTCGGTAACGGATTACCATGCGTCTTCCATTGAGTTACCTTCTCTTCAAATCAGGTAAAATTTTATATTCAAGAGTCTCATACAGTGAAGTAAATTTTGGTTTCCATTTGAACGAGTTCTTTTGCCATCCTGCTATTTTTTAGAATGCATTTATATTCCTCAACATTGATCATGAAGAGAAAAATCGATAACTCCTTTAGATCCCATAGCTGGTTTTCAATATTTACGACCAAATGTATTTTTACGCAGCATTCCATGGATGTATTCACTGAAACACACTTGCGTAATTAATAACTAAGATATTTCAAATTGAAAGAAAGCTGTGGATCTGCTATGGAAATTAATAAGTATTCTTTCTTTCAATATGCGTGTTGAGTTCCACCAAGTCACGCTTGGACATATTAATCTTACCTAAGAGATTGATTCACAGCAGAGATTAGGGAGGGAATAAAAATGTTTAATGATATTAATCAACGCTGACGCTAAAGCTAAAACGACGAGTTTTCTTATGAATTTCTCGACTTATTTATTGCATTTACTTGGGCGTCTCATTGTTTTATTATGGTATTTTTAAACCAGAACATTGTTCTACTCGTACCACTGTTTTTACGTAATAATAATGTAATAATATAATGTAATGATAGAATAATAATAAACTCATAAAGAAATAATTTATAATACATTCAAAAGTCTGTGATTCTGGATACCTGCCACTTGATCACATAATTTTTAAAAAGAATAATAATCTTTATAACCGATGGAACTTCACATCAGTACGTTCCCATATCGCTGTCACTTTGTGACAAGAACGAAAAAAAAAATAATAATGTGACATGACCGACTTTAGAGCTAGTGATAAACCTGAAGACCCATGTGCCATGTCGATCGAGAATTCCCGCCCTGGGGATGGTGAAGCCAAAATATAGATAAATTTAATCTCTTGTTGTCACGTGTACACACAAATCCCTTGGGGTCCAGGCAAAAAATCAATGCGTCGTAAGCCCGTCACCTGCGCAAGGAGGCTTAGTAACGTGCTTCTTCGTTAGCCTTCGCGCACGTAAGACAAACAAACACTGACCATAAACATCCCCATTGTCCATAAAACGAGAGAATAATCGTCACAGAGTCAAGAGGAATACATCAAATTTACGGCGGTCTCATCAAAGCGAGAAGTATGCCTTCGGTGGAAAAAAACTAATGCACACAAAGAAACCAAGGCGAACACGGAAGGAATCAAAGTGAGGGAAGATGCCTCGTGCAGATTCTTTTTGCTCCTCAAACCTGCGGCTCCCTAGCTCGACGACCTTGACCCGGTTACGACTTCGCATCGCGACTCCTCCATAGATCCCATCTCTCTCTTTTCCCGATTAAAAACCCTTCCCGCACCCCTACTCCACGTTATTACTTCCACGAAGTAACGGGCATCATCGCGGGGGGAGGAAACGAGACCGCGGGAAGAAGACCCATAACTTCTTAACCCCAGAAAAATCAGTTCAAGAGCGCCGGTTTCCACCCCCGCTCGATGGCGCCTGGTCCATTTGAAACCCCCTCTGCCCTGGATGTGGGTCACGCCGAGCAACGAGAAGCTGCATGGAGCGGGGATGGCAAAGAGGAGATGGGGCGTTGAGGCAGGAAAACGGGAGGGAAGCGAAGGTTGGGCTCGGGAATGGGAGAGTCGATTCGATTTTGCGGGTCTACCAAAGTGGGCAAGGTATTTTGGGGTGAGCGGCGGATGAGAAAGGGCCAAAGGGAAAGAGGGCAAGGGCGAGGGAACTCTTGGAGGGTAGCGCGCTGGAAAGCCTCCCCGACCCCCCTTTCATCTTCTCTCCCACGTTCATGTTTCAACCAGTCCCTACATCCTCCGGTTCCACCCACCGGCCCCTCCCGCCGCCCCCGTCTTTTGAGGAGGGCAGAATTCTAGTACTGGTCCCCATTGGTCGAGCGTCACTCTCAGGTGACGTGATGCGGACGGGATGAATGTTTCATGCTCGAATCCATCTCTAGGAGACGAGTAGAGAATGGGTTCGCAGCGTGGCAAAATGGATATTTTCTTCGCGCGTCGACGTGTTTGGCCACCATTGTCGAGGATGAGGCGCGCGGACAAAAGGGGGAAAATCGAAATAAAAGGAAGCGATGGGATAAGTGCCTGGCGACGCCGAAACGAAAATGCGAACGGAGGCGTTGCACAATGAGTGACATTAGGCGAGAAAATGAGGTCAGCGATTCAGAATGGGAGAGGCGCGGAGTGAATGATAAGGATATAAACAAAGGGCGCTATGAATTCCCCATTTGTCGCGTTTAAGTGCGAGAGCGATCCTGAATGGAGAAGCGAGGTGAAAAAAATGCAATTTGAGATCTTTCGTCCGCGGCACCGAGGAAACGCTGAAAATGTACGTGACGATCTCGAAAATCGATATCGCGGTGAGAGAACTGGAAAACGAGGCAACTGTTTCGGTATCTCTAAAACTTGTTGTTGACATTCGATTCCTAAAGTTTCTCTCGCGATAGGTGGACCACCGAAATTTCCTCTGGCCTGGTCCTTGCGGATCAATACATATCTACCAAAACACCGACGCCATGTTGCGTGGCGAGTTCCTCCTATTGAGGTTATGTTTCCGTTTCAATTACAGTCCGACGGTTAAGAAAATAAAACGAGATGTGTATGCGATCGTAATGAGAAACTTGGGCTCGATATCCTGTTTTTCTCAAGATTCCGCTGGTGATTCCGAGGTCCACCAACAGAATTTGGGTTTCCAGAAGATTGCTTTTCCAAAATCCTCACAGTAAAGTGGCAAATTTTGTTCCTCACAATACAATATTTGTTCCTCACAGTAAACTGGCAAATTGTAAACCACGTATATTCAAAATAAAACATGTTCCGATTCCACAAAATAGCTGGAAATAATTCCTTGGATTTGGAATTTCTGCAGAATTTGTTGAAGTTTTAAATAGAATAAACATGCTGTACGACCTGACGAGACTAGCAGAATCATTAGCTAGCAAGAATGATTGACAACGTCGTCGTCGTGCAGAACTTAAAGGAAAAAGAATTAAATCGAATTCTTAATATTACATACATGCATACATACATACAATCTGACGAGACTAGCAGAATCATTAGCTAGCAAGAATGATTGACAACGTCGTCGTCGTGCAGAACTTAAAGGAAAAAGAATTAAATCGAATTCTTAATATTACATACATGCATACATACATACAATCGTTCTTATCGGAGAAAGCTGGGACTTCTATTTAACCCTTGTCAAAATAATGTACAAGCACGAAAATACAATATAAGATATTGAACTACGATATATAAAGATTTTTAACAAGCTCAGTGGAAATAGAAATATATGAAGGAAGCAAAGAATGTTTGTCGAGGAAAAACACTATGATCTTTAGGATAAAGGAAAGGAAGGTAACTTAGTAGATTGAAAACCTACGAAAATCCCAAAGGAATAACAAGTGTGAAAAATCGCGACACGACTGGGACTCGAACCCAGGTCTTTATTTCACAGAAAAAATGTTTCTACTGCAGGAGAACATGTCTGTAATACGATATATGTCGTTCATATCGATCAATGAATAACGTATGCGGTTACCATTATTCTGATGATGAACCAAGTTTTTTCTGGTACCAGACTGGGAATTTTATCAGCAAAAGTACTCATAAATTGCTCTTATGTAGGCGTTTCCACTTAATTTATTAGCAATATTCCATTACTTTGCCTATTTTTACTGCTTTTCTTTCGTTTCCGCTGCTGGTATGAAACCCTTGTTCATTAGCGTTAATTGCCTTTGAAAGATTCCAGGATTCGAATAACGTTGAACGAAAAGCAATAGCCTTAATTTACAAAAAGGATTAGATCCTCCATGCACCGAATCTCCCGCTAAATATCGTTCATTGACGAGCATACGGGTCTAGTGGACCGGAGCCTGAATTAAAGCTACAGAGAAAACTCCGATCCACCGCCAGATGCATTAGCCGCGCTCGTTTCGCTTAAACTGCGATCCCTATTAATTTTTTTACTCCGAAGCGCTCTTAACGCCTCTCGAAATCAACTACGCACCTGCTACGGTAGCAGGTGGCTCGCCGAATATGGAGAGAGTTACATCCGCTAAACCAATTTTATTGGCGAAATGAAATCCTTCCGTAGCTGATTACATGCTTCCATTCGCTCCTAAATTCACCTGCTTATATGTCTCTCTCTTTCCGCTGTTTAAAAAAACCTAGAAAACCCACCTCGCGGTGCGAATGAGGCGCAGATCCCGCTAAAAAAGCAACTCCATCGACTGAACCATTTTCCGCTTCCGAGAAAGGAAAAATAAATATTACAGAAAAGCGCCTGCCTCCCTAACATTCCGATTCAGTGGCAATTGCGATGAAATGCACACACAAATAAAAAAAGCGGCACGATTCCGAGCGCTCCACACCATGTCCAGAGTTACTCTTGATTTTTCTTTCGGCCATTCAAAACGGCGCTGTTTCCCACGCAATTATTTTCCTGTTTTCGCTTTCAAGGTCCGAAAGTATGAAAAAGATGGCGAAACGAGATCGAGAGAGTGTGAACAGAGAGAGTGAAAACATGGTCACCGACTCTCCCGGATATGGAGCGGGTATCCAGGTGTTCCTTCGACGTCGATGAAGTGACTTTATTTCCAACAGCAAGATTTATATATCCAGGGGTGTTTGAATAAGAAACTCAGGGAAGGAATGACGGTACCGATTGCGCAAACTTTTATTACTATAAGAGATGTCCTCAAAGACGAGGGGCTACAGCCAAAACGCGGCGAGTAGTTGGGGACAATTTTAAAATCAGAAGAGGTATAAGAGTAGAATGAGGTACAATTTTAAAATTAATCTTCTTTAGCGAGATTTGGTGGAATTCCATTATAAATGAAATAATAAACATAACTAATTCTTTTCCATAAATATCCCATCCATCCCAACTACTGGATAGGTGAAATTGTTCCTGCTGAAACGCTGAGGAAGTACAAAAACAACAACAATAATAATACAACTTTATTTAAAGTCGGAATCAAGTCTAGTTATTCTTATTTCTAACCTTAAATATTCGTGGAAAAATATAAGTTATATTTATTATTTCATGAACAATTTTATCTTCAAAATTAAAATTTGAATT
>KZ308213.1:973522-1079676 GCA_000376725.2 Ladona fulva | reverse complement strand
AAAAATTTTTATACACACCTGGAAAAACTAAATATTAATAAGAACATCCACTCAAATATTCAAAAGGCAGTCATACTTAAAACAACTTCAATAGTACGAAAGTTCCTAGGAACGCAATAGGGAGGTATTTGACTTGGTAAAGACCCGTCAAAGAACCGACATTAGTCCACAAAAGTGAGATAAATCAATAATAATAATAATAAGACGACTTTATTGGGCTCCCGGATAGCCATGTGGGTAACGCGTTCGACTTCGCTGAAAGCAGTCCTGGGTCCGATTCCCAGTGGGGCCTACGTGCGAAATTACCTTAGCTCTCGAAGCACTTTTAACAATACTAGTGCTTTATTTCAAGGCAAGATTGAGACTAGTTAGTCTCTTCTTACATCTAACCTTATATATAAAGATAAAAAAATTCAATTATCTTTAAATGCAGAAATAGCCATACTATACTGAAGATTGTCATAACGGGTCTATTGACTTTATTAATACTTTTTACTCTTTCACCTTTCTGACTTAGCAAATATACGGCACCAGTGGTGAGAGAGTTAAAATATTATCCACTGCCGCTTGCTTACTGCATATAAGCTGTAAATTTGGTCTCTTTTCAATGGTTGCACAAGCTATAGGGGCAAAGTTAAAATTTACTTCCACCGAATCATCGAATATTTGAATAATTTTCTAATTGCGTTATAATACCGGGAAGTTGATATCAAAGCTCACCAACCCGGAGAAATTATCGCTAAACCCGGAGACCGTAGCGAAAGAATCAACGCCAGAGGAGCATAGGTCAAACCTGGAGAGGTGGCAACTCTAACCAGAATTTCAACAAAGGATCAAATTACTCGATAAATTCAGAGAAAGCACGTTCAGAGATGATGTAGCAGATATTATGCGTTCACCATGCTACATAGGCCATTCCGATAATACGAGAAAGATCAGAGAAATAGATGCCAGAACCAATAGATTCAAGAACTATTTTTTTCCGCGAACGATACGCGAAAATAATCGATTAAGAAAATAGAGTCATGGCGCATGCACCCCCTGCCACACGCCAAAATGCGGCTTGTAGGGTATAAACATAGACAGACAGAATCTTCCTCTTTTTTAGGCGACTGCACTAACCAATTGAGTTATCTTGCCTGGACGTTCAGACTTGCTGTTCGGGAGACTGTGAGCTAGGGCGAGTTTCAACAAGACATTCCCAAAGAGGAAAATGTCTTTAATCGAAAGAAATAACTCTATACTTCTGGGATGATATGGCAATTACAATCTTCGGCGGATACTGGGACGATCTTCCCACTTTTCGCAAAACAAGTGATTTGCTAACGGTAAAAAGAGGAACTCAAACTAAAAATTAATACGTGTTTCTACGATAACTTAAAATTATAGGATTTTTCGAAACGAAACATAGCAAGCGATATTGTTTCTCGAGTTAGCTTTTGTCACGTCCGTTCTAGGACAAATCAACGACAAATATCATCAATTCCATCATATTACTATAAATATATACAACAGACGAAGCCTCTTCCAGAACAAAATCGACCAGTGCTGAACAATTCTTTTCGAGACAGTTAAATGTTATAACTACCACTGTTTTCCCAGAGCGTTAAGATAGGAACGATCATAAATTTTCGAGTCGCCATCTTTTTGACGCTAGTCTTCCATGCCGATATCTTCCACACAATCACCAAAAAGTTGAATAGCTCCCCTTTATTCTCCGCAAACAAACCGTAAACTTTTGAACGAATTTCCTCTCCGAATCGCGATGTGTTTTATATGCCCGAACTAGAAAATTTCTCCCAAAATTATATGGTCGTTAATCCCTTGAGATCGACTGCAGAAGCCAGAAACCCTAGAAGCAAGAAGAGGAGAGGCGGATACGGTAGGCAAAGAGAGCGTAGCAACGAGAAGAGTTGATGGCCTCCAAGAGGAAAGCAAGACAGTAGTGAGGCCTTAAGAGAGTTCCGTTATGGAGGCAGACGACTGCAGAAAACGCTCGGGGACTGGCTCATTTCCTCCGGGGAGTGGAATCTCGCATTTCCGATGGAAATGGATAAGGAAATCCGCGCGGGAGTGAGGAAAGGTGATAAAATGAAGCGAAATCAGGCGTGGATAAAGAAGGCCTTGAATATGGAAGGAGTTAAGTGGAAAGTTTCGTGGTTTTGCGCGCTGAGCGCTAAAGAGTTCTGGATTATGTTCGCGAAATTCTGCTCTTCCTCGGAAAACGTTGCGAACCAATGTCTAGGAAGGATGCTTCGAGGAAAAAGTACGCGCTTTTGCGAGCAAGAGGAAGACGGCGTAATATTGGAGACCGCGGAGTTGCGTCAAAGCTGCCGGGAGCGGAAATTTCCGAATAGTTGAATAATTTCGACACAATTCCATCATCTGCAACTACTGTTAATTTAAGGGGAAAATTTTAGCAAGTACACATATCCATGTCCTCGGTGGAAAAGTCCAGTTAGTCGGGACTACAACCCGGGGTCTTGAGGTTGTCAGGTTAACAATTTGGTCACCGAGATATGAAGGTTGAAACATAACCCGAGCCGTAAATGTCAGGTTTGAAGCCCTTCAATCGGAGTAAAAGAACCAAGGACTGTTAAAAGACTCGCATTCACACATCCATACCTCCCTGTTTATTCATTCTACCTTACTCGATCCAGACATTTCGCTTTAAATCAGAAACTCATTAAAAACTTTAACTGAGAAAATGTTTCAAAGGCGCGTGAAAAATCACTCAATCGAAAAGGCGGAAACCATCCTAGAAATAAGAGTACATAGAAAAAATGATCCAAAGTTGTAAACAATCCGAGAGAGAGCAGAAATAGCCCCACTTGGAAATTTTCTGGCAAAACACTTCTATAATTTCCTACTATGCGTGTCTATATATAAGCAATATATTTTCTATTATATTTCATCTTGAAATTTTATGGTAATCCATACTATTGAAGGAAAAGAATAACTCTCTCCGGAAAAAATTAGGAGAGGGCCGCTAAAGATTAACAATCACTTCTGTGGTTTATTTGTTATTTTAAAAGGACAACTCGGAAAAAACCAAACAAAACCAATGTAACATACGACTATGGGGGTTTGAGAAAAATAACAGCCACCGATGAATCTTGATAGCAAGGGAGATATTTCACCGAGGTGATATGTCCATATAGGTTGAGGTTGTATTTTGGACCGAGGCGAGCGCCAGGAACGTGGAAAGTCAACATGAGTCCTAGGAAAACAACCTGGTCCTGCCTCCCCTCAATCCTTTTTGAAAATTTTCAGACTTGAGACCCTTTGGGAAGACTCGGGACTCAAACATTCCAGCCATCTAATCGACCATGAACAGGTTTATTTACAAAGACGAGGATGTTTCCATAACGAGCTCGCCGAAAACTCCATCCATCGCCGCGGTCGACACATACCTTATCCTCGAAGAAAGAACTTCTATTTCTTCCGCTATTCATCTACCGAGAGAAAGATTAACCCATTATTTAACGCGTATCCGTAAAGTAAATATCGTCGTCTAAAAAATATTTTTCTTAGCCGATAAAGTTTCCGTCGGGTCATTTGGTCTGATTTCCTTTTGAGCTCAGACCAAATTTTGCTCAATAATTTACTTTCCCTTGTTCATTATTTCTGGCAAATAAGTAAATAAATAACACGAATAGGGTTAAATATACAGCGTTTTCCTACAGCGAAGTTTTGGCTATATTTTAGGAACATTTTGCAGGATTCTTCTATTTCCTTGTTATTTATAGCGGGTTTCCTTAGGTACAGGATAAATGAAAAACTTTCATTTACTTTTGTTTCGGTCTGGTCACGGTGGTGATAATATGAAAGCTACGGAGGTATGATAATTCTGAACATTGGTATCCATCCTGGTCACTTCTCATATAATGCTATGCATTATGCAGTACAGGGGAAAGGATTAGGTGATAACTTTGCAAATTGAGGTATGCGCCAGAAAACCCAAGGATAAACAGATGCGAAAACTAGCGACATGACTAGGACTCCAACTCAGTTCTCCCACATTCTGGGCAGGTATTCTAACCACTGAACTTCCATGTCGCGTCTCCTCCACACTGTTTAGAGAATGCTTAGCTTATTGTTTGGGAATATTTTGTTAAGCGCTTACACGAAAGTTTTCATTCATAGCATTCCGGTACAGCGAGGAATGCATCGGCAAACTACCTCATACCTCATTTAGCCTAGGAGGCCTAATTCCCTCACCGAAGCTTTTGGAAGCTTATGGTGAAGTTTCTAGCCAGCCTTCACGTTGATGACCGTAGACAGTCATCGCATTATGTTGGTTAAAACTCAGCAACTGTGAATTAGACCCAGACCCTTCGAAGGAGGATTTTTCCAGCACGCCTCTTAATCCAACGATCGCGAAAACACTTCTCCTAATAGCACCCGGCTTGGAAGGGAACGAAAACATTTTCTATCTCCTCGCAGACCCGCGAGCTGAATCTAAACACCTCCGTGCCACCTCTCACTCATCGATCGATACTTCACCATGAGCTCCTTCAACGCAACGGTTACAGAACAAAAAAAGGCGAACAAAAATGCGCAGTCTTCGCTTCCAACTGCATTCGCTATGCGTCTTGGGCACGAAGCAAAGAGAAGGTTCTCTGTTATCGGGCTGCTCTTGAGTGACGTCCGTCCCACGCGCGTTCGACACCCGCCCACAGACCGCCTCTGGAATTTACGGCCACTTTCTCCTTCGGGACGAATAAAAAGGCGCTAGAGTGAAACAGTAGGAGTCGTTCGAGGAAGTTAATAGGGGAAAAGATGGGAAGAGAGGAAGGAAATCTGATTCAGAGGGTGGGACCTGGGGAAAGGTTCAAAAACTCCCCCCGAAAGGATTATAGGATTTGCAATTGGAAGATAGCAGAAATGGCGGTGAAAAAGTTAATGGCTAAATAGGTTTCCAATTAACGGAGCAATCGCAGCCGCCTGTAGATTGAGTTTTCTCCTCCCTCCGCCTTTAAACGGATAATCTTCTCCCTCGCCATTAGTGTCGCGTTGAAAAAAGTTCCGGCCGAGAAATTGCTTTCGGGAAAGTATTCCGAGAGAGATACAGGCTCCGTGGGATGCGGAGAAAATTAGAGAATCGACCGGTTGAGGGGCATTAAGGGTACGGAGTTGCACCGAGAATTGTTACGAACAGTTCCGTGGGGATAGTGATTTTCGCGGGTTGGAAGGAAGAAAAGAGAGCCCAGTGTTTACCTGATGAATTATTGCACGCTGATGCACCGTAATTGAGTTTTTAAGCTTTTCCGTAAAACAACCAAGAGTCCTATATATTTCTATATATATATATTTATATACGCTTTTTTTCGAGATATATATATAGTTTACCGGGATGAAGGTGCACTTTTTAAGTCCACTTAATAATCACTAATCTAATCTAATTTCAAACAAGGAAATTTCTTATCGATAGGGATCTGTTGCTGAAGGAAAATGGTCATCTTATTTCACTGTTCATAGAAAACTTATCTTTAAGATATATAAGAGTAAGATACAGTATATATAGAGTGACATGATATTCATCCATGAATGCACGACTTATTTAAACAAATGCTCCTTTAACATCACCGCTTATAGTGATATTTGTGTGGGACTCCCATATATCCAAGTGTTTCAATGAAAGCGGTCCGGGTTCGATTCCAGGTGGGGGCCTACGCGCGAAATGACCTTAGCTGTCAAAGTACTTTTAACAGTTATAGTGGGAAGAAATACACTTTTCCACACCAAAAACTTTTACCGACTGTTTTTGCGTGGAAAAGTATATACCTTTCCTTTATTAGGGATTTCCACAATATCTCGGCCGCCTCCGTAGATTGTACTTTAACAATACTACGTGGTATTTATGCTCCTTCCTTTATTTCATGTTTTAATACTATAATCGCATACCTCAAGGCAGATCACGGTTTTTCATCAAGATGGGCGAATGAATTTCATTATAACGAAAAACTCGGGGAAAATAGGTTTGTACCGTTCATTTCTTTAGTAAAATCCGTTTGGTAGATCCATCGTCATCCATAATAGCATAAAATAAACTTGAAAATATCTTTCGTTTAAAATAAACTTGTTCGTATTGATAAATATTGATCGCTTATATCGAGAATTTATAGGCTCTTCCCTCAACATTCAGCACGTCACCTCCGAACCGAAGCCTTGAGAACGTTGGATCAGGGAATCCCTTTCTGTTGGGTCAGGTGGTTGAACCACCGACTAAGATCACCCTCGCTCCTAGATTTAAGCCAGGTAATTGGACAGAGAAATCATATATCATGTTAAGAAAAGAATAGAGGTATTCTTATCTATAAACTATTAAACTATGTATACATCATAGTGATGATAGAAAAGTGAGAAGTAACAGATAACAGGTCATAAACACGAGGAAAGCATCAATTATCTAAAAAAAAATAGTCCTCAGATAATAACTGATATAAAGAGATATCAATAAATAGATGTTCTAGGGATATGAATCATTACCATTGTTTAAGAAAACCAGCACGACAGAACAATATATGGAGCACACGATATCATATTTTATCTTTCTGGAACAAAATGGTTATTCATTTCAACAAACTCAGAAAAACGAAAATGACTAATGGAAATGCCCATAAAAAGGTGAGTCAATCAATAATTATATTATTATCGATAAAAATAATGCGCATATACATAAACCGCGAGATTTAGCAAGCGAATTAATGAAGAAATATTAGAAGTAATGGTGACTTATGATATTAGAAATAATTATGTATACCAGAGAATTTCAATCTACTGTCACTGATAAGAATTAGGGTAGAAGTTGGGGGTTGTGAGGAAGTAAGAAATAATAGCCTGATAAAAATTATGCACATGCGTAAACAAACATGAAGACTTCCACATGCAGTTGTAAGTAAAGATGAGTCAACACGAACTAGAATTTGACTTCCAACGTGAGTTTGGGTATGAATTTTTTATTTTTTTTATATCGTTTCCGACTCGAAATATCCGCGGTTTGTGATTGCTATAAATTGGGGTTGCGGGTAAAAAGTTTTGGAATCCCTGAATTACAACGCTCTTTTCAGAACAACAACAAGGGTGCTATAAATTCGTAGCTAAAACGTCTGAATTACGACTGCTACTTCGAAGTAAACTCATTCGCATCTGCTGGAACATATGATATGGTAACAACATTTCGGAGAAGAAGAAAAAACTGCTACCACAATTCTTAGTCACGACACAAACACCTTTACTACATATCCAAGAAAACAGGCTAGAAGAAAAATGAGCTGAGGACATGGCCGCCTTCCGGAGCATTATTCACCCCAGAGAAACTGTTACGCAAACGATGCGAGGAAACAATCTCTCGAAAGTGGGACCCATCATAGAAACGAAACGATCACAGCACTCCCGCTAAAACAAACAAGGAACGAACTTCAGATCTCCATTTCCCAAAATGCAGAAGCGAGCGAATAAACACCGCAGCGGCGAGCGAGCAAAGATGGGGACAAAAATCCGCACGCCGGCGCACTTAATCGAGGAGGATCCCCGACCGAATTCCATCCAAATCTGTAATTAGGCCGCTCTCACTGCGAGGGATCCGATGAGTTTTCCAGCCTTCCTCATTACGTGGTCGAATCGATCGAGAAATGAGATCCAAATCAACCGAGGTGAGCGCTGCGTTTTCCTAAAGGTGAGATTCGTCTTCAAAGGCACGTAGCGGAGATGATTTCGTAGAGGCGCCGCCTCAAGGGAATGAGGCTCGATTTAGCGGACGAGGGTTCCGAAGGCTCGGAACAGCCGAATCTCATCTATGAGCCACCTGGAATCACACCTATTTTCCACGAGAGCCTCTAATGCTGTAAGTCAAATTATTACGAACCAGCAAAAATCCATTATTCGCTTCGATCGTCGTCTTGGTAACAGCAAAGTTCCCGAAATTTAACTTTATTTAAAAGATGTCTAATGACGATCCTGTCCAACATGTTAAACTATGACAGAACATATGAGTGCTTTATTATGGCCGATAAGTACCCAAACAGGATTTTTCTCGCTTTGTGTTTTCACTCAACTTAAATCTACTCGAACTAATTTCGATGAATCGATACTTAGAGAGAAGCGCACAAAATCTTGAGAATAAAAATCATCCACATTAAAAAGCACAAATCATCATTTTGCCCTTTGTTAAAATATAAATGATTCCCGAGGACGACCGATATTCCAATTTTCTCATTTACACAATCATTTCAAACATATATGTACATAATGTAATTGCGTAGTGAAAATCATTCATTTCCACGATTCATCCATGGTGGGGGAGGGGATGGAGCAATGGGTCATTTAGAGATATTGTGTCAATACTGGATTGCCTACAATCTAGAGCCAGGAATACTTCCTCCCAAAACATAATGAAGATAGAAACTGATTTATTTTAACGTGTACACCCCGCGAATCTTCAGCGGTGTTTGCATGGCATGAATGCGAGAGGCCATCGTCTCGCATGCTTTCGTTTATTGCTCCGATCTCATGGGGGGTTTGAACCCCCAAAACCACCCCCTGGCTGCGTCTCAGGCAATAAAATACAATTATACCATTGTATAACACAATATCAAATACAATGATTTTTACCAAAATAACATTAAAACAATTTTCACATAACTACCAGTTTCTATAATCGTAGAGAATTGTCATCTGTACACATGTGATGTCACCAGACTGAGGATAAACGTACACCGTGAGTCAAATAATAAGGAATCGAGCTGTGTTATTCATTAAACCGTTACTCTTGATTTAGGTTTCCGAAATAATAAGAACAGTTCCGAAAAGTGGAAATGAATCACAATCGACTGTCATCGGGCGCTTTTCGGAAAACCAAGCTTTTCATAAGGAAGTCGTTGGGCGACTTCAATGACGGAATTACTAATCGCTTGATAAACGGGAATTCTCGCCGCAAGGTGTCCTTAAGCGCGCTTTTTAACTCTGAAGGCAGTGCTTTCCTGTTTACAGAAACGAGAAAAGATTCATTTACATCCGATAACGATAAACCTCTGCGAATGAAGCGTCGCTGCGGTTGACATTTGCAGACTGACTCCGAGGAACGGAACGATTCACTTGCGACCGCATTTCTAGAATCAAAGCCGCACGTCCTCGTTAAATAAAGATTCCGGTATGAGTCACTCCAGAATAGCCGTACGAATCTATGCAGTGTATATATGTAATCTGCTAGTCATCATTCGGCTTGTGGTGTGTGGTGCATGGAACGCACCATCGATTTTTGTAAACTGTCCCCATTACATATCTCGGAGAAAAGTTGGAACGGTGAAGCTTCTGATCACAGCATCTGCTTCCCTGGTTTTTTTCGCAATATTTGATCGGCATATGTAGCTTAAGGGAAGCGTAATAGCTGCGATTTCTTCCTTGATTAATTAAACCACTACTTAATTCCTTAAAATACTATTTAATCCAGTTTTTAAATTTATTTAGCCCAAAATTTAACTTTACTTCTAATAATTCCCATTATGCCAAGCGTCTAATAAAATTTACAAGTTACGTCTAAATATTAACGACAACGCTTAGCATTGACTTATACATGTCTAGGGCTAAATTCAAACGATAAACAAGGCGCAGAAATCCGTGGAGAGTGAATACTTAAAAATCGGGAATAACTAGCCTCAGACTGGAAGAATTGCAAAATTTAGAAACTATAGCGATGGAAAATAATGATGAGATGCTCATTGAGATGTATTTCGCGAAATATTTTGAAAGAGCAGTTGAAGTGAAGCTGTTGAAATCACTAAAATATAGAGTAATAAATGAATAGCAACTACCTTCTACCAATTTCGCGGTACATGAGGAACTGACTAAAACGGTAGAACTCAAGGTTCGTTCGAGAAGAGCTCCAAAAAGCTGTTGTTTGCTAGCAGACTAACCGTCGGAGAACTGCAACCAGCGGGGGTTAGGGTTATCCGTGGTCGCGCTTGCCAGTATTGTTCTCAATACATATTTCGGGAACTACGTTACCATCTTCGTTATTCACATTCTTTAGTAGTTATTCTTCTCTCCGAAGATGGAGAACTCTAATCCCCGCTGGTTAAATTCTCCAACGGTTAGTTTGCTCGCAAACAACAGCTTTTTGGAGCTTCTCTCGAACTCGTCTTACCACAGCCGCGTTCCTATTCTTTATAGATTCTAGCACGAAAGCTTATCGAATGTCATTCTACTGGAGTGGACTTCGAACAGAAAGTAGCCGCTGTATCGAGCCTCACCTGGGCCGTAGATGGAGACTTCGATACAGTCACCTGCGCCGGAAATGCCAGCCGTGGAAAACAAACATTCGCCCGGAGTCAACTCCCGTGGCAACTATCCGTCCTACGCGACCTTGACTCGCGACCTTGGAGCGACACTGCCGAAAAATTGGCGATCGGACACGGCGGTGCGGAAAAGAGAAACAAAGCGAGGCACGGCCCTGGGGCGGATCGAGCGGTGGGAGAGGTCAAAAGAGGAAGTGCGTCTATTGAAGCGAAGGGAGGGCAGTGACTCAGGGCGATTGAAGCAGGATGCGACGTCTTCTGCCGAGAGAAAAGAAGACGACGAGTGTTGTCTGGTCGCGACTTGCGCCTTCGCTTGAAGGACAAGTAGGACTGGCTTCATACATGGACGACTGCCCAAGTCTGCAATTTAAGTCTCAAGATGTGCATTTGATGGTTGCCTGCAATGCATGAACTGTTTCGAAGGAATGAGCGGCAGAGACTGTTTTAAAATCTCTTCTCCGAGGTACAAAAACAGAAATCCCGAGGCAACGTTACCGTTTCCATTTTCAATCAGTAAAAACAATTGGATAGCCAGGCCAAGCAGCGCGTTCGACTTCGGTGAAAGAGGTCCCGGCTTCGATTCCCGGTGGGGGCCTACGTTCGAAATGGCCACAGCTATCGAAGCGCTTTTAATAATACTACTGCTACCAGTAAAATCAGACTGGATCAAACGCAGAAAGAAAAACTGACCTTGAAATACTGCAAAATTTATCGGGATTTCTACCAAATATTATACCTACACGGAAATTTCTACGCAGATTTCAAAATTTCTAATGCTGCATGTATGCGCTTACCCGCTAGCGGCACTTTTAACAATACCACTACTACCAGTAAACCAATTTTGATTAAACGCAAAAAGAAAAATAAAGAGTTTGAAATATTGTAAAATTTACCGGCGAATTTCCAAAAAATAATATACATGGAAATTTTAACGCTGATTAGGAAGAATTAAAAAGGAACCATTTTCACAAATGAACCTAGATCCTATTTCATGGTAAAAAACCACTGCAAAATACCACAGAAACACAAGTATTCAAATTCATGACACGCTTTTGTGAATTTGTGGTATTTTGAAATAAAAAAATAAAATAGGAATTAGGTTTATTTGTGAAAAGTGGTACATTTTTATTTCTTCCTAATTTATGATAGAATACCGAGAAGTTAGCCGCCAATCAACTGACTTTTTTTATGCAGATTGGAAACTTGCAAATGCTGCACTTATGCGAATACCAGCTAAAACCTAAGATATACGGCAGTGTTTCTTAATCCATTTAGTGCCACTAGTTTCCACACCAAACGTTCCAGACAGTAATCAACAGAAATTTTAATCTGCGCGGTCAAATCAGAAATCTCCGTATCTGTTAGGAGCGATTCACTAGTGTTTTTATGAAATATATACAAGTAGGACTAATTTTATGAATAAATAATATCAGCAAGAAGATAACATGCCTTTTTGTAATTTATTCTTGTATTTTCCCAGCTAACAGAAACAGACGATTCCAGGAAGCTACCAAAGAGAGGATTTGGAAATAATTCCTTATTTACTCTCAAATTAACAACCTTTGTGCCTTAATTCCCTTCTATGACCAAAACATTTTGTCGTCGTTATAAATAAAACAATTCTCTCCCTAACTAGTTGTCAAGGTGAGATAGGAGGGCATCCCCTAAAGAGTACATACACCAGAGCACTCCTTATTTTAAGGAGCCCCTGATCTTTTGAATACTCTTCAGCAGGACACACTACTGTCATTCAGTCGACGTATGCTGATGAAAAGGAAAAAGCCCTCGGAAATGAACCACGACAATTAATCTAGCTTGGCATTAAAATAAAAAATGATCATTAGAGGCAGAATCTCTTTTTAACTCTTCCTACCCTTGACACAAACCGATAGTTAGCGATAGTTTAACTTTTACGTCTCACTGGGATGATATCATTTGATTTTTAAATTCCTCTACTCTGAGCGAAGCATCCCTATCTTTGGAAGACGGGGTCACAACCTTTGGCAGAATTGACAGAAATGAAGAATCGATTTGCGATAAATTTGCTTTTATATGAGGAAAAATTCTACTGAAAACATGGACTTTTACTGAGAACTAAACTGGCTTGGGTAGTGGCGAAACAATGATTCATAGTCGCATTGGGCAATTTGTTCGCGTTTTAAAAAACATCCTAACTAAAGAGTCACGCGAAACTTTCACCGACTTCCTCTTCCCCCTGGTGTTCTCATGATCCGTTTTCTTTCAAACTTTTCCGTCTCAGTAACCTTTCAATAACGTTGCTCTCTATCTAAGACCCTGAAAAATTTCGCCCATGTTGGTGATTTTGATGACGTTTCGCTTATGAGATCCTACTTACATCACAAATATTACACAGATAATGATCATCATAGTGGATTAACGTTCACCAGAAAAACAGCGAAGTATTAAATTACATTTATACTTTTACCCTGGAAGCCGCCAGTGGTTTCTGGCAGGGGGTGTGTAAGCACGGACATCACAATCTAACTTCCAATTCTGTTAGCTTCTCATTTGCTCCACAGAGAAAACGACCAGAAGTAACCATCCGTCCTGGATATCAGTACCTTCGATCGCACTTCGTTTTCTCACGGATTTCGCAAATATTGTTCACTGATATGACAACATTTATAGTCATCGACGAGCTCTGCGCTAGAAAAAAATTTCAAAAGGCCTCTTTTGGTAATAAACTCTTCTTCCTTCAGGCGAATCCCATCCGAGAAACTTAATCATAGCAGAAACACTGCCTTCGTACCAGGGATCTCCACCAACAAAGTTGCTCTACGTTGGACCATCTATAAACATCCTACTTCGTGAGAGTCCCAAATCGCATAGCAATAATCTTTTTAAGGTCGAATACGAAGGGAATAGAAAGGGAAAATACGCTGTTCCTTTTCCTCTCAATGACCAATCCCTCATAATTCTACCAATCTTTGCATCAAATCCCTCTTTTCAACCACCGCTAAACCATGAGGTACTCTTGAGTATGTCAATGTGTCATGCCTAGCCGATCGAGTTACATTGCTGCAAGGATGACATGAAAATAGAACGAAGAGGCGAGACCGGAAAGACGTGAAGAGATGCGAAGGGAGGAGATGAAGGAGAATTTGTGATGAGGGAATGAGAAGGCAATGGAGAGAAAAGGGAATCGCCCGAAGGGGGGGAGTGGAACCTTTCATTACGGCCAGCAACATTAAAGGATACAGGCACCGCGAAGAGCTGAGGCATGGTCCTTGAAATTTAAGAGAACATGTAAGGTATGAGATAAAAAATGGAAATGCTGCGAAATTGAAAACGGCCTTTTCTTGCTGAAACAGAGGGTTTAATTATGCTGTTGAAACAAGAGTAATAATGAGAACATCGCACGACTCCCAAAAGCAGAAAAGATTATATATTAAACCTACGTACATAGGAAGAACAGAATTTGAAAGAAGTTATCAGACCTAATCTTTCTAAGTTCGGCATAATTTCGTTGGGTTGTCGCAAACCAACCTCATGATATCAATTATGATCCAGCGTGGGATGCAAATTCAACTCTTTCGAGATTTACCCTCTTAATTAGTCCTCCTTAGAATCGGGATGCAAATCACAGATGCCAAAAAAGAAGAGATAGCAACGCCACGACACCTGTATCACTGCAAACTGCTCACCATGCGCAAGATAAATAATTTCCTTGAGTGTTAACAGAATCTAACAGTTCTACTAATCAACTTATCGCTCAAGCGCGACGGAAATCTATGGTTAATGAAAAAACCGTACGCTTCGCTGGATATCGAAGGTAATCTCGTTTTCAGACGCCAAATCGCGATTGATATACAGAGACACGTCTAATGTTAACTGAGACTACGGACAAATTTTTCGACAAACAAATGTTTGCTAGCGCACGTAGTGAGCAAAAAAGATTCAGCGATGTAGGAGCAAATGGTTATTGCCTTTTTTTGCATGACAATAATAGGAAATGGTAATTTTTAGGCGATTTTTAGGATTTGGTAACTGATGGAGAGTACTGAGGTTAACAAAGGTGGCTCACGAATAGGGTTCTGAAACGAATTATTTCCGTAGCCGATATTTAACTGTAATCTACATTTCAATAATCGATGTATTACCTCCTCGACGATGGTGTCGTTAGTGTACTAACCTTGCAACACTGAGGTAACGAGTTCAAACCCTGGTTAGGGCATGGTTGATTGTATGTTTGAGAAAGGTTTATTATAAGAATGGTCAACCTTAACTAAAATACGTACGATCAATAAAGACTGACTTATTATCTTATCCACATCAAATAGTCAGCAAAAAGATTCGGAATTTGGACTCCAGCGCGTGAAAACCTCTCCACTGGCATCCGCAGGCTAAAAACCTTATAAAAACAACCAATTTACCGATTTAAAAAAAGATGAAAATCTCGCAAGCGGCACACCACATTCTAGAGCCGAGGAATAAAACCAGTGTAACCGAATAGAGGAACGACCAACTTCCTCATTACGTCTCCGCTATGCTTCGCTAGCTCGGTTCCTCTGTTGAAAGAACGTCGGCGGACGTTTTTAGGGCCTCGGGAGGCCTCGTGCGAGTGTGGGCTCGAATTCCTCAGAAATCGTAGGATGTGGGATCCGTTGAAAAGATGGCTTTCTTCCGTGACGGCCAGGTAGAGAGAGAAAGGGAGAGAGAGATCCGGTTTTGGGAGGCTATTGTCATCCACAACATTACCTCAAACCAACAAAGGGGACCTGGATTTGGGGGAAGTTACGCCAACTGCTCCCGTAAATATTTGGCCATTCATTCCGACGCAATGGATCGATCCTCTTAATTAAGCGCTTGATTACATCTACGAACAGAGTGCGATATGCGTCACAATAAATTGGAGATAAAACATTGATGACGTGATAATTGGCGAGCCGCAATTTATATTCCGAATGCTGAAACTAACGAATTACCTTTCGAAAAGTAGAGATAAAAAGTGATAACCATTGGTGCGACGCGGTCGCGGATCAGATAGCCTTTTCAATCGATGAAATGAAATCAGTCGATGAAAAGTTGCGGAAATATTTAACGCGATTTGGGAACGAAGCGAAAAGGTAAAAATTATGAGAACTTCCACCTAAACGAGATGGCTTCTTCCGAACATCTTGTCCGTTTACGAAACCTTCGGGTAAGATCAAACCGATTTCCTTGACGTGAAGCTTCATCTCTTCCTCGTCTATAACCTTGTGAAGGTGATAAAGTTTCCCAGTTGACACAATATGTATTAAAAATAACGTGGGAAATAGAATGATTTAGTTCTTGTTTACTTAGGAGATGAACGGAAGAGACGCAGGTAAGTGTTATTCATAAAAATCAATCTGGGGAGTAAAACGACCAATTCAGGTATCGGGAAAACTGCTGGATATTTCTTTTTACTGCATGAACCAAAGATCTGCGTATATTTCTTCCGATTTATTCCTAATTTCTACTACTGAAGAGACACCTAGGGCAACGAGTAATCCTGACAACGAATTTTTCGGTTCACGTAGATCTTTATCTCTGCTTTTCGTACTCGGATAACGAATTTTCTGGTAGAATAACGCGCAAGTACATAACCATAAAAATTAAAAAAAAATGTTCTATGCTGCGCATTCTAGCTTATTTAAACAGATTGTTATTGATATTTTGAAGTATTTAGCAGTATTTTACGATTTGGGAAACTGCATAGCAGCTAAAGAAGCAATTCCGGAACGAATTATCTACGTTAACCGAGATGTTTCAGTGGTCTTACTAAATAATTCTTTACCTTAATATTTTTTATCAGTACCATATAATACAGTTGCGACAATCAAATATGACGAGATAACTATCGAACACGAACAATATACCACCTATGTTTCCAATGGCGCCAAAGAAACCAGCACAACCGAACACGGCCGTAAGAGAAGTGGAGGAACGCCCATGTTGACAGAAGCAATCCGTATCGTTTAGCAAGTATCTCGTAGGAGGTCTTCCTCCATTCTCACGCACCCATCGGGTTAGAAAGAGAGACGACCTTCGGACGAAATCCTCAGGTCCTAACTCGTTTCATTCCAAGACGGCCATAGAAAAGAGCGAGTTCAAACGCCAACTCCCACGCCTTCGCATGACGCGATCTTAAGACGGCGCCCGAGCATAAAATGAATAACCGCGCCAACCATAAAATTATCAGATATATTTTGATTCAATCCCTCGGAGCAACCAGAAATTCTTCAGAAAACCTGTTTAGGGTGATTTGCATTAATTTCGGCTCTGAATAGATCGTTGACCCATAAGTCATAGAAGAATGTTCCGAAATGCGAGCTTGGTCGAAAGGCGCGTGACTTGGGAGCAGGCTTGCAAATCTTATGACAAGCATTACGTTTTCATGAATAGCAAAATATTTTCTAACAACTACTCGTAACAGTTTCTTACGCGACGGACAGGGGTACCATGAAAGGTGGTTGATATGAAAGTATATTACCAGCGAAATGCTCGTATGAAGTATGTATGTAAGACTTGATATAAATAATAAGGAAAACCAAAATCTTTCGACTTCAAGTCCTGTATATAGGGTCTCTACGCCACATATGACCAAGTGACATACCAAATAATTACCGGGCCCTCCCGCAACATATGTGGGAGGGCCCGGGAGGGAGGTCCATCAGCACGCTCCTGCACAAAATTATTTGTAAATTCGACCATTGAAAACATCTGAGATTTGACATTCAGCAGCTGCTTTCCAAGCATAGTAAATATTTATGAGACGGAGTTATGCACGTGTTTTTGTAGGTAAACCCCTTCTAATTTCCATACTCAACGCGACACAGAAGTTTAGAGGAGCCACTTAATCTTCTGAGACGCCGAAATCGAAACTTCAGCTTCTTACAAAAATACATCGTAGGAATTCAAGTTTAGACAAATTAGCTATATAACTAATAGAAATGCGAGGAGACGTACAGTAAAAAGAATTTACTTTTTCACAGACTACCTAAACGAAAAGAAAATGACAATGCGGCACTCAATTTTCGCTTTTCTCGCTACGGTACTCTTCCAACCACTGCTGAGGAGCTAATTCGATTAAGTAGGCGACAATTAGATAACGGAATCGATTACAGCGGGAGAAGGAGAATTAATGATCGGGATACGAAGAAGAAAACATTTCGGTTAACCAGAGGTTGTTAAGAGAAAAAAGTTGCATACTGCTTTACCTTCCTCATTGGTCATCAAAACCGAACCGCTTCGCATTCCTATTTCAAGTTACCCAAGCACAAAACGTTGCGAGATTCAAATTAATCGAGTGACATAATGGCAAAGCAGCGGAGGCATACAATGCAAAATCGGCATCTTTTACGGCATATCCGGGGTTCTTCCACAGGCCAAATGAATTTAGGATGCAACTGTTGATTACAGTATCCCACGATATTTAACAGCAAAATTTTTCTACCAAGATCAATGACACTCTAACCACTGCAGATGGACTTTGGTTTGCAGTTAAAATGTGACGATAACCGAAATCTTAAGGCTTAGTTAAAGCACTAGTCACCAGATTTCTAGTATCCAACCGATCAAAACATACTTCAATCCTAAGTGGCACACGAATAAGATCCATAAGGAGACGCTAAACAGATCCAGAACAGACGTGTCCAAGCAATAAAATATTCATACGATCCAATCATACTTAACATTTATTTAATCCAAATTAAAATCGGTTACCTTCAACAAATCATACTGCATATCTTAAAATGCGTCTGAATTCGTCGGAATCAACTAACATTTCCAAATTCACGGTGGACATTACTTATCATACAAAATACATCCGACCTTGAGAAGGAAAACTAATTTTAACGACAGAAAGCCGTGGAACGAACAACTTTCATTCGCTTTTTGTATCGCCGGACTGAGAACCAAATGCAAAATTATTCGTTGTGATTGGAAAAGTCCGATCGGATGTGCTTTGCCAATTCGTGTTTACGCAACGTCCGTCCGTCAACCTTGCGGGAATACCTCCTAGTAGACTGCGTACTCTTCCCTATTTCCAGTCGACAGCTCAGCATTGTTGCGTTCATTACGCAAACACGCATTCACTAACCTTCCTCGTTTTTAACCTCCAACGTTACCACCACCAAAATTAGGACCTAGAACAACAAAGTTTTCAACCTGTTGGAAAACAAATTTACGAAGCCTAAGAATGGGTAAGCTCTGGAATATGATTGTTTTAATAAAAATCGATGGGGCTTCGCCGTACGAGCTGAACTCTGATTCGAATTACCCTACTAATTATCATATACAATCGAAAAAATATTCTTGCGCATTATATTCTGAGTAAGTCGAGATAAAGCGAAAATAGAATAATAGATTGACGACCGAAAATAATCAAAGACTCGAGTTAACGGTACTGAAGTAATAAACGTGGATTTCCTCATCGTAAAAATTCCTGCAGAGTTCGAATGAAACCCGATCTGCTTAAAAATATCGCGCTTGCATAAACATGTAACATGATGCGCGCATTTTACTTTCTTGCTTATGACTTCGGAACTGAAACAGGTTTTGAAACGTCAAGACTTGACTCGCCTTGAATTTTAATAACGCAAAATTTCCCATATCTGATGTTGACAGGAATAACTGTTAACGAGAAATAAACATGATATTTCTAGTTACCATTATTGGTTGGACAGGAAGTATAACACATACGTAAAAATACGAAAGTAAAGAATGAATCTTGACACATCAAATCAAGCGAATATCGCGATAATGACAGTTTACAAGGAAAATGCAATTTGACTAATTCATACTTTGCCACATTGCTGGAGTTAAGTATTTATTCAACATTTTCAAAAGAATAGATTCAAAGTAACAATTAAATTCACACTTTCCTTACTCAAATAAGTAAAGTGATTTCCATTTCTATTTAGGATCCATTCCATGGATTTCCACATGGTAAAGCCTTTCATAATAGATTTTCTTTTGTTTTTATATTATTACGTAAACTGCTATTATATTTTTTGGTATTTTTACGTATTATGTTTTCGTATTGTAATGTTTTGTCTCAGTATTGCTAAGTATTGAGTTTTGGTATTGCTATGATTCAATGTTATTAGCCATTTATAGCTGTGTTAGTATCCAAATAATAAATAAAAAAATTACGAGACAATGGCAAATGGCATTTCGTCAAACAAAAGTTATTCCGTAACGATTAATCGTTGCTAACCGAGATATCTATTCTGGACATCAGAAAAAAAAACTCGCCATCCATACAAATAAATGTCTCAACGTATGAAACGATAAAATCACGACTGTACGTTTCCAAAAGAGATCCCAGCACATACATATGCGCCCTAAAGGCAATTACCAGCTTGGGAGGATTTAACGGTACCAGAGTTAACAGCGGATTTAAACACACGAACAAGATACACAGGCAGAGGTGCGCGACGCATTAAGAATCAAAACCGTGACCAAAAGCGAACCCAGAACGGCAACCCCGCCGTACGTAAGCCACCGATCCTGACGCTCGTTTCTGCCCTCGAGACATCTCAAAATACTCGCCTTCAGAGAGGAAAGGACAGGAGGAAAGGATACGTCGCGAGGGCAACAACATGTGGGGGAACAGGTCTTGCTGGGAACCGCACGTGACTCACTCCCTCCTTTTTTAGGGGACACCGCCATCACGTTCCTAGACTGCGAACCGTGCGAAGACCGATTGCACGGAGTAATATCGAGCGATGAATCCGTGAGGGAAAAGTACGAGATGGGAAGATGGCAACATCCCCCGGGCGCGGTGTAACGGTACTGTGCTATTTTGAGGGAAATCCCCAAGAATGAGCATTTCCCTCTGGAGGCGACGTGAAGTCGCAGGCATGTAATTAAAGGCACAGCGGTCATGGACGTCACAGATACGATCCCACGCAGGTCGGAGGACTATTGCCGATGAGTCATGGCGATTTTTCCAATATCCCCATGGTTTCCGTTAGCACGCGCTGTAGCTGAGAGCGTTGTCTGCAGATCTGAAGAGAGAGTACGGCCTCGGGTGGATCATAAACCGGTCTCCCCGCTTTGGCGAACCATCTCATCCTCCTTCCATCAACCCAGTGGGAAGCATTGCTTTTTTCCCAGCGGACGGATGCAATGCAGCTTACGCGAATCAATCACACTTTTCAAAATAATAGAGAGGTTTTTGGAGAATGGGAAACGTGATCTGGCACGTGGAGGGGTATTATGTAGGATGTTTATTTATAACTTCCTATGTTTTTTATGCGTATTCTCAGGGTCGTTCTGCGTGGGTGGACAGATAGCTTCTGGTTCGACGGCGCCTAACCAGGAGCGCCTTGAAAATGATAACTGATGCCGTGCGGCGATGAAACTTTCCCTAATTCGATAAACATACATTTTGACATGATACCTACATCATACTACATAATAATGTATAATTCGAGAATGGAACTGATTCCATAAATTTTCACGTGATTTTCTTCGAAAGACGATCCGTTGCTATGCAACTCAACCAATTCCTTGTTGTCTACAGAAATTTCCAACGGTAGTTCTATAATAGAAATTAATAATAGAGAACATCCATCCAGTTACACCTGAAACATTTTTTCTTGATTTATTATTTTCAACAAAAAAATCTTACATATTAACTAAAAAGTTACTTTACGCAATACACTTAGATATAGATTGGAAAATGCCACTGATTGTTAACATCCATAAGGTGTATTCCGAGAACAATCGAACCAATCCTAGCCGAAGCGCATTTTCCCATCTATGACAGAATCCTCGGAATAACAATACATTTTGTTGCGGTCCCTGAGGATGCTACAGCGAAATGCGTACCGGACAAAATTGGTTAGATGGCTCACCGAGTACTCTTTATAGATGACACTTATTGTTATATAAGCATACGATTTTAACATAATTCGTCGAAATTAGAATTTTCGCGAGGGAACAGCGAATATTTTAATTCAAAAACCCCACGTAACGACCCTCCATATCCATTAATGATTCACCTCAGCATAATATCAATTCTTCCGGACCCCAACATTATCGATCCATCCCAACATTCGTTCATTGAGACACGAGAGGCACGACTGAACAAAATACGACCAAAACCAACCGCACGGATTCCCTCACGATCAGCTCGCGAGATAAAAATGGCGCGGGCCGCCTCCCGACCAGCTGATATTTACGTCGACAATATCAACAAATACGAGCAATTTTCAACACCGGGGGTCGCATGCGCGAAATGCACACGACAAAAGTGTTACGGCATCCGCTTGGAAACTCGTTTCCCGTTCGAAAAGTGGCCCTTGCCCGTTACTCACGCTCACCCACTCGCGGATCAGATTCAGGACACTTACCATCGGGATAGGGCTCCTCTCTCTGGATGTGGTCCATGAACAGGTTGGTGACTAGGTAGAGGTGACCCATGCCCCGAGGGTCGAACTTGGAGGAAGCGCGATAGGCGCGGGAGACGTTCGCGGAACTGAATTCGACTGGTTCGAACGGCATCACGTTACGGAGATCCTCGTAAGATGGAGATAGACCTTTCTTCGAATTTGCCTGACCCGCTGCGCCCATCTTCATCAACGCCTTCTCCTTCTGCTGCTGCTGCAACTGCCATTGCCTCTGGATATATCGGTCCGTCGCCGTCAAAGAGATCCTCTTCCTTTCCAGTTCCGAGCTGCTACCACCACTTCCTCTACCACTCCGACCCATGGCAGTCGCTCCGTCAGTCTCTAGCATCAGCACCAGAAGCACCACGAGCCCTATGGCAGGTCCAAGAGCCAGGGCACACTTCCCCATTTTCGAACTCCTTCGCCCACCACTGTTGTCTTTAGCGACCATTTCTTCGCCCACCTCGTACCCGCGTATAGTCCTAGGACGCATCTTCCCAACTTCAACACCCCGCCTGGGCGAAACTCCGAGTGTTGTCCTTCGACCGACCCGAACGCATGCGTGGTATTGACCGAGGGGGCCGTCTTTTTTGTCTTCCCCCTTTTGATGCTCGATCGCACGAAGCGGACACACAATTCTTCCCCGTAGAATCCCGCTCTTTTGGGCCCTCCTTACGGGGGAAGGTGCACGACGACCCCCTCTTCTTCAGGAGAACAGAACGACGTTCGATCGAATTCACGTTTGTTCCTGAACTAAGAGGGAGAAGCACAGAAAGAAGCACAGCCGGAGTCACTGACGCTAGGATCCGACCATTCCTACCGC
The DNA here is from genome assembly GCA_000376725.2 of Ladona fulva. Lineage (NCBI taxonomy): Eukaryota > Metazoa > Arthropoda > Insecta > Odonata > Libellulidae > Ladona > Ladona fulva. Next base: position 1,057,174 of record KZ308213.1, on the reverse strand, counting down.
TTCTCCGCGCGACTGCCGATTGGATGGCATACCTCGGCGTAATGGTCTCGGACGAGGGAGGGGATGGAGGCTCGGCCGACGACAGCGCCGTGGCCAACGCTCGGTGGCGGCAGCCGGAACTATTTTATCTCGCTGGGTATTCCTTCGTTGCTTATCAGAGGAGTACTCCCTGCGTCAAAGAGATAGATGTAAACATTACTAACCACAACAAAACAATAGGCACTATTGAAATGGATGTCTGAATCAGAACTGTCTTTACAGTTACTGCTGTCTTTCCGAGGAATGGCAGCGGGGATTCGAACCCTTACGTATATGCGAATTTACAAAAAGGCTTTTCGTGTCGAGACGTGACATTGAATGGAACGTGTAGAGGTAATAACCAAAGCGTGGAGATAGCTGGAATAGTTTCTACGCCCGAACTACGACTATCATGAAAATAACCAAACCGTTTCGCGTTTCCAAAATATTATTTCTGAGGGAATAGGGAATCGAAGGGTTATAATGACTCAATTCGATCCACCCCTTCCTTGCAGTTGCGCCTGCGTCGAAGCGTATTATCATAACCTTTGTCAATATTTGCCATGCTTACGTTAAATTTGAATTTGGCGATAATTTACTTAATGTGTCGTGCTACTTAATAAATCCTCGGGCGTTTCGTTTGGGAAGGTGCACTTAATTTACCTTCTGCGTGTGTATTTACTGACACGGGGGCTAAATCATGAAATTATTGCCTTTAATTTGTTATTGAAATCCATACGGGAAAATATAGGTGTGTAGATAATGAAGGAGGTTTTCCTTACAAAAGCGATGGAATCGCTTTAGGAGGAATTCCGTATTCAGAGTAATCCCGTGATGAGAGGTTATCTTTGAAACTGATGTTATATTTTGTACTAATTTTATAAATTGTTTTCTAAATTTTGAATTTAAGTTATATTTTTGTATATTCTCTTTTTTACAGTAACACATGTTTTGAGTTATTTGTAAAAATGTTTCATGGGTAAACAAATTGTTAATATTATTGTTACCAGTGAAGACTTCTCTACCTGACAGGCAGATCTGACTCTGAACGTAAGATCGTCCGCACGCGCTGTAGCTGAGAGCGTTGTCTGCAGATCTGAAGAGAGAGTACGGCCTCGGGTGGATCATAAACCGGTCTCCCCGCTTTGGCGAACCATCTCATCCTCCTTCCATCAACCCAGTGGGAAGCATTGCTTTTTTCCCAGCGGACGGATGCAATGCAGCTTACGCGAATCAATCACACTTTTCAAAATAATAGAGAGGTTTTTGGAGAATGGGAAACGTGATCTGGCACGTGGAGGGGTATTATGTAGGATGTTTATTTATAACTTCCTATGTTTTTTATGCGTATTCTCAGGGTCGTTCTGCGTGGGTGGACAGATAGCTTCTGGTTCGACGGCGCCTAACCAGGNTATATTATTAATATTATTTCTATGGTAGAAATAGGAAGACACCAATTACATCCATTTTATTAATTATTCGCGAACACAAGCAACTATTACCTAACAGGCAATATCCGGATAGCCGGGACTAAAACCCGGTAGTTCGGTTTTAGGGCCAAGTTTTAGAGTTTTTTTCGGTTTTGCAAGCAATCAATCCGTCACCGCGGCCGGATAAAATGCAATTAAATGTCTAAGATTATTACTGAGAAGATGACGCATCAATGTTTGAGCAAGCATATTGGCTGTTAAGATCTTTTTTGCTAAAAGTCAATGATATTGTGAATGGCTTTTAATTTACAATAAAAGGAAATTATTATTCCATCAGTCCATAGCATCAGCATATTCTAGGACGGATGGATTTCAAACAAAATTTTTCGGCATCTTCTTTCAATTTAATAGGCTATGGATGATTTTTCCTTTATCGATATTCATCCCAAGAATATAAAGGAAACAGAAATATGACAGATTGAGATTTCTTAGTCCATTCTTACATCTAACCTTTTTTTATTGACTATTTAAAGCTTTAGGGAGATACAAAAAAAGATCAACAAAAGAAAGGAAATATCATTTGGGTTAAAAAAACCTAAGTCTGAACTTCGGAAAAAATTAAACCTTGCAGGAAAACGCCCATGAGATGGGGGACGTGAAAACCCCGCGAAAACCTACTGACAGTAGCAATTAAAATTTCATAAGGCGGGAAAATAAAAAAACAATAAGTGAACATTCATACAGAAGATAAGAGATGTTGAATTTACATAAAATCAAACAGTTGAAACAAAAAGATGAAAATAATAAACAACAAAGAAAAAGAAACAATGAAATATCGAATAACAGAAAAATATTGTAATGTAATAACAAAATAATAAAAGAAAAAGCAGGAAGTACACTATCTACATAGGTATTTAAAATTTCATCGAACTATTATCAACAGCCCAGTGATGAGATCGCCAATTTTTAAGTTCGACTACATAACCCAAAATATTTACATCTTAGAATACAAAAATACATTCATATGTTCACACATTTTGTTAAAGGATCGGTTCCATTGTATGACAACCTCTTTAGGGTCACAGAAACAAAGATCTGAAAACTTTGGAAAAGACTGAGAAAAGAATGGGTGGTAACATCGTTTGATTATCTAGTTCGAAATATATAGCTTACATTGTTTTAAGTCTTGAATTGGTTCTTTATATTTGAACAATTAATCTCACAATAAGAAATGCATACAATATTCGGCGGGTTACCGCATAAAAACTGAAATCATCGGTAATTGACAAATGTAAACCCTAAAATACATGTTTATTTGAGCTTTCTAGGCACGGGTGTCATAAAAATAGTCGGCAGTTTTAAAAACTTTCGACTAAGTCGTTTCTTACGAAAGGGAGCTAATGAAACGGTTGTTAATATCACAATGGAAAAGGAAACGTTTAGTCGCACAAAAGACAGTCTCATCCGAATAAATACGGTGTTTATATTATGTATTTATCATCTCTGATAAATTCAATTACTGGAATGGATATTTAGATGCTGAGGGAAAATCTACATGTATTTTTTTTCATTACTTAAGTGTAATATATACGGAAGAAATTCATGAAGATACATAGAAAAACACTTCTACGCTATACCACAAAAGGTTTTTATTACACGACCATGGTTTCAATCCGTTGGGTCATCATCAGGTCGAGAAATTCATGCCAAACCGTCACAAATTCCTATAATTTGTACGATTGACAAAAGGAATTATTACCATTTCAAAATTTCTGTTTTTGCAGTCATAAATTTTTAGCATGAAATCATTCTGTACCGAACGAAAATACATTCGAAATGTATCGCTGTTAGTTTTTTGGATCATTGGTATTTACTGTACTTGATGATTCAGCTTAAGTTGATACCCAGCCACCTTAGAGATACTGGAGAGGATTGAGACAACGTGAGAAGAATAGAGCTCGATTAAGTCTTTTAGTCTCAAAACAGAGAAAATAAACCTTCATCAGTCTACCTTCGGATAAGTCCATCCACCGTTAAATTCCCAATTAACGCCCATTCCTTTACTTCCTTGAAGTAAGTCCTCCCTTTATCTTACCACCTTCCTTTTTCTAGCTTCCAGCTCCCTATTACTTTCGCAACTTATCCCCTCTCAATACCTCATTCAACAACTTCTTCCTTCGTTTTACCTCTTTAATCAAAACCTTTCCCACTCCAATCATCTCCAGCACTTCCTCGTTTGTTTTCCCTATCGACCCAACTTACTTTTTCCAGCTTTTGCCAAACCCTTACCTCAAAAGCTCTAAATCTTTTGATATCCTCCTCGAGGCCCTAGTATCACGCCCACGCAACGATACTCTACATCCAAAGATTTCTACTGTTCTTTTAATGGTATTTTTCGACACCATTTCGATAACGGTTCTCTTCCCCTTATTGAAGCAACTTGAGCCTTTCTTTTTCTAGGATAAAAAAATCATTCCGTAAAGGATATCTCGAAACACTTTTAGATGAAAGTATTCCCACGTAAAAACATGAGTGGAAAGAATGACATTTAACTTTCTTTGATGATGACTTGAGTATGACCGAGAAAAAGATGGCCGAAGAAAATTCTTTCCAGTCAAAATTGGAAAGTTTGCGAATTGAAACTGATTTCTTCCCTTAACCAGATGATTGCCTGCTTCTGGTTTGACAGGTGTTTTTGTACATGAATTAATCATTAATAATAATAAATCATTAATAATAATAATAAACATAAAAAGTAGTGTAAGTTCTTGTTCGATATATTAAAATATGTTAAATTCTTTTCATGGTGATATTGCAGTTGTTACCAAGCTCTAATTGCTTTACATTATACTTCCAAGCAGAATTAATGGAAATCTAAATTTAAGAGGTCTTCAATTTTTTAATTGGAAATTATTCGTGAATATACTGAGTTCTTCATTTCTCATTTATAGATTAGAACTAGCCCGAGGATAAGCAGATATGAGAAGTAGATACATGACTGGGAATCGAACCCAGGTCTTCCTCTTTCCAGGTAGGAATTCTGCCTTCCTATATATCCCCGTCAAAATATTCCCTACTTATGAAATTATTCCCGAAAGAGGGGACCTGAATTGGAATTGGAGTCCCAGTCCTGTCGCTATTTTTTACACCTGTTTACCCTTGGGTTTTAGGCGCACACTTCAATGTGCCAGGATAACCTCCTTATCCTTTCCCTCTTTAAAATTTAACCTTTTAAGCTGAGTCCTTACCAATTTATGGAGTGAATTATCTCGATCATAACCTCAACTATACTTTTTTGATATTTACTTCATAACTCCCAAGGAGGAGTTGACGACCACTGGTATAATGATTTGAAATGCTCATGTAATTGTTGTATTTGTATTTTGTAATTGTTGTCGCATTATGTAAATTGTTGTTTCTTCAGTTTATTATTCATATTTTTATTATATTTTCATTATTCCAATATTTCATCTTTATTTTCTTATTCCTTTTAACATTCTCATCACTGCCTACTCCTTATAATTTCAAATTCAACATCTGTTTTTGTCTGAAAGTTTGTAAGAATTAAGCATTTCTTTTTGTCTGTTTTTTTCAGCTTTGTTGCTGACATTTTTCTTTTACATATTTTCCCCTCTTCTTTTAAATTTTAGTTGCTACTGTCAGTAGGTTTCGCAGGTTTTTCACGCCCCACTTCACGTGGGTGTTTTCCTGTAGGGTTTTAACTTTTTCTTAAGTGCTGACTTAGGTTTTCAAAAAAAACCCACATAATAGTTCCTTCTTTTGTTACTTTTCTTTAGTTCAACTCCCAATACCAATTTCATTCTATCTGTAATGACTAATAGGGGCTAGATGTAAAAAGAGACTAATGACTCAAAATCTAGCATTTTAATAAAGACCTGATATTATTATTATTAACAATCAAATGAGGTATGAAAAAGAGTGTCGTTATTCACCTCATTACATATAAATATAAACCTGTGGATACTGTGGAGATGATCGCGCACCTTACTTAACCGTACTCCTCTAAACATTGTGATATCGCGACCTGAGAAGATGCGGTTTGCTTACGGTTCCGAAAGAGCTGAAGGATCAAGCAGGTTGCCAATTTTTGCTCTAAACCCATTACGCTTATCTTGTTACTCGGGCTGATAGATTTACCGAGAGGAGTCTCCCAAATCGATGCGTAATTTCTCCTCCCAATCTCATTATAGGTCGATGTCGCTGTGCAAAATCGATTCGAATTCCGAGTCAAAGGTAATGTATATGCAGAGTAAATATTTTCATTACTCAACCGTGACTCTCTTCCTTTTATGTTTGGATATCGCTCGCTATCGAACAAAGTAATGCGTCAAAACATCCAATTATAAGGACTTCGAAATGAAAATTGTACGTGAAAAGCGGCTGATGCTGATTCCGAGTGGATTAGTAAATCGTCAAACGCTTTCAAATTTAGAAAATTTGCGAGTTTCGAAGTCTTGCATAAATAGTGATATGATGGATAATGAGTTTCGTTTCTGCACTTCTAATTCGGATCTTCTCAACAAGCTCACCGCGAGAGAGCTTCTGGAGCACCGCGTAATGAACGACCATTCCGAATATTTTCAATGCTGCGTATGTACAACGTACATTATATGCGCGTTAATATTTGAGAGATCAAAGTTAGATGGAAGTTGGAATAGCAATAGGCAACGAATGAACTCTGTTCAGCTTTGTTCTTCTGTATATTTTGGTTGTGTAAGAACTAATTTACAACTAATTACTCTATAATGTGTTTACCATGTGAATTTTTAACGGAAATGGACATCAAAATGAACCCAATCCCGTAGCGTTTTCATAAATAGAATTAGAAAAATGAATGGATAAATAGATAGTAAATGTTATGTAAAAAGTATACCTTAAAACTACATTTCTCGTGATGATAAACTTTGGTGTATAGTAAGATGTAATAATAATGATATGGTTAGAAATTGTAATTAATGCATATATCTTTGTAATTGTAATTGTATGACGAACTGTATGTGAAATTTTACGACGAACTGCCTTCGGGAGGTTTTCCCGACTAGGGTGAATACCAGGCAGAATACTTCTCCCCCTCACATAAGTTGACTCTGACCATGATTTCATAATTGTACTTGTATTTTATATATTGTGTTATTTTGGGGTATACATTGTGTTAATTGGTTCATTATGATCTAGGAATGATGTTTAATTATGTATACGGTTGCCACCGTGGAGTAGATTCCATATTACAGCCTTTTGCAGAATAAAAAAATAATAAAGGTACTAGTATTTTTTTCGATAAAAATGCTGGGATTAGGAGATGTTAGGTAGCGGAGTGATTAGTGTGCTATGGCGCCAACCCTTAGGTCCCAGATTCGAATCCCGTAAAGTCTGATTTTTCCGGTTTGGGATATAGTTGTGTGTTCGTCCGTTGTTATTGTTCACGATCACGATCCATATGGTAATACAGCGTAATCAAACTATAGTTATGTTGCGTATGGTTAAATCGCGCGGAAAGCTTGTCCCCTTTTACTAATGGGAAACTTCCCCTTTTTGATTTGCTGTCCAACCCTTTCTATACGTCACAGGCGAAGAAACATAAAGTTGTCGTGTGAATTATTTCCGTAAGAATAATAATTTGAAGTACCTAGATATTTAATTCTTATCGCCGTTAATAAACAAGGCATAGAGAGCAGTCTAGAATCCAGCGCGGTACTCGTATATTTGAAATAAACGTGAACGTAATTCGAGTCATCGCAAACGTCCAGTAAATGGATTGTAATTGTGCTGTAAATGGATGTTTTTGCTGGCATTGGGAAATGAGAAAATACATAAAAAATACGAAAAACTGCAGATACTTCGTTGAAGGCGTTCAGTAAATGTTTCAGATGGTTTAGCTGAAGATGGACGATTGCGTTACAGTTGAGTGGAAGCTTGTTGAGGTATGCGGAAGCAGTTAATCTAATTGTAAGCTCATTAAATGGCTAAGTAATGTCAGAATCAGGTATCAAAGAATTCTTCTATAGACCTGGTTTCAGACGGAAACAAAAAAGACTGCTTCAGTCAACTACGGTGTTTCAGATAACTCCCAAGCATGTCACAGAGGAAAAAAACACCTAATATGCTGCAATGATTCCATTACCAAGCAAGATGAGCTATATTTTTTATATCCAGAAAAATAAAGGTATTTTTACCCAAGGATATCAGAGATAAAATACGATTATAAACTTCAACGGTTTCCATCCTTCTGAAATTGAAAAACACTTATATTTACTTTCAGTACCTAAAAATGTTGCAATTCAAATAAGAGCTCTTCCCTTATCAGTAATATTTTTTGATCGTGTATAGTTTCATATTTCGTAACTAAGCTCATTCTTTGAGAGCTTTCCAGCAGAAATATTTACAATTTTCTCCATTCCTCCCCTTTCTCGGACGATATCTTTTTTATCATTTCCAGGCACCAATATTTACGCTATTCCTCCTTCGACGAACTCTGTTATCTCAGAAGTACATGCGCTCGATTTCCACCGTAAGAAGGTAAACATTATTTACCGCCTTTCTTTTACAGACTCCCGCTTATTTATTTATGAATGGCCCCGGGATCATATTGGTGTGCCGTTCATATTACAAGACACAAGCATGCTTCCTTCCTCGAAAGTATTTTTTTGTGACTAAACTCTGATGTGGGCAAGGGATATTTATAGCAGCCGTTTTTTCCATTGTATTTTTCCCGGGACTTAATTTATTGGCTGGATTTTCTTGGCTCTTAGTGCTTTATTTTTTGGTCCGGAAACGTGTGGGCCGAAAGGCTTATCATTTCTAAGAAATAATGATCGAATAAACGCTTTAAAATGTATACGCTATGAAGAGTACCTTACATAGGAAGTAATAAAATTTAAAAATAATGTTTCAATATTGGTGCAAGGAATTAAGTATTTTCAGCTTCAATTTCATAGAAAAAGGGCACCATTGAAAATACCGATGGGTTTAGGTAAATAATTAAATAAAAAATCTTAATTTTTTTGAGAAGGAGAGTTCTAGCACATTGGTATTGTTAACATACTCTCCAAGAAGGGATGCATTTGTGAAGAGATTTAGAATACATAAGATTTCGTGGATATTAATACGTCTACGAAATTTTTAGATTATTATTATTATCATCATCGTCATCATCATCATCGTGTCATTTTTTAGGTGAATTTTAGTCTATGAAAACCACTAATGAACGAATGACACCACAATGAGGAGATCAGTGTCCAGGAACAGTAAAAACCCACAAAGGAGGTGAGCAAATTAATTATATCAATGGCTAAAAGATAAAGAAATGAACATGTAAGATCGATATGGCGCATTGCCAAAAAGGTAGGTTTAGAAGGGATTCGATAACAAATTTCGGAAAAGTATGATTATTTGCAGACATTGTAGGACAAATGTAAATAAGGCCTTTTTCTCGTAGTTTTGAGCAAGCTAATGGCTCTTCAGCGATTTTTAAGGGGATTAATGGATTAAAATCGATACCTGAAAACGTGAAGTGGTACCTCGACTTAAGTAATTAATTCTCGGGATTAATTCATTCCAGTTCGAAGTTCGTAACTGGTAAAGTTCACAACTCGAAACCCTGTTTTCCTTTAAATCTTTTCGGTTCGTATCTCGAAATTCATTTCCTATAAATATGTGAAAATGGAATAAGAAAAAAGCCCCTTAGGTCGAAAATTTCGTACGTGGAGCGGTTCGTTAGTCGAGGTGTCATCTTAGTGATATTTCAACAGTCATAGTCTTACTGTTTTCAAGTTCCAAGCAGGATGGAATAGTATCCCTAACGATGATGAGAAAAGGATTGTTGAAGCGAGAGAAAATTGAGTATGGAAGTATAGGGGTGGATGGTATAGAGGGCATCATTGAAACATACGTTGGTTGATATTTATTTCTCGTCATGATGTATCTTTTATGCTTCCTTGAAACGAAAATTATGAAGGAGAAGGGAAAGAGCATTAATGAACGAAACATTTTTCTTAACATAATTAACGAATTATATTGGACGCGTCAATCACATCAAAATAAAGGAACGGGAACAGAATACCGATGTGGGGAAGTATTCTTGTATCAATAGACGTCTAAGGGAATGGAATGCTTTACCTGGAGAACTTCTCATTCCAATGGCGAAAAAGGCTAAAAATTTTAAAACGAAGCTAAATAGGTTATGAAATTTTAACTGTTTGTATTTATTATAGTCATTTATAAATTCAAGTACATGATTCAATATATTTTATACATTCTTCTATGTTAATGTACGAAAAATTATATATGATTTATTTACATTTCGTTTTATCTTTGTTCTGTACAGGTGTTACAATAACTCTTTAAATATGTAATTATTGTTAAGATCTGTACTGCTCACAGGAGAAGTTTGGAGGAAGACCATTTGGTCCTCCGACCAAATTGCAACGTTTTACTATTAAATAAATAATAAATTCAGGAAAACGGGTAAGGGTGACTTTGCGCAAGATGGTGCACACCCAGGAAAAAATCCAAGGAAGAATGGACTTGAAAAAAAATCTGACGGTCCGGGAATCGAACCTGGGTCTCCCCTTGTTTACACGGTGTGTGTTGTTGTGTTTACAACCTGAAGGGGGTATCCTTTTCGTCACTTTGTGTGGCCGGTGTTTCTATGAAGCCAAGACCGCGAACGATGCCACCATGTGGACGAACTCGCAACGTCCTTGCCCACAAAGTCTCCCGAATGGCTTGGAGAAATGTTCTGCCGGGATAGCTCAACGGACAGAGCACCCGACCGGCAATTGGGAGCGGGTTCGATTCCCGGTTCCGTCAGACTTTTTTCAAGTCCATTCTTCCTTGGAAAATAATAAATTCTTCGAGTCTTTCTGCCCTTAGTTTTTATTGTGAATCCATTTACATATTTAGCTCTCATGCGACATCGTCGACTTGAAAAATTCGTCCGAAATTTAAAAAAATACGACTCTTCACTTCAGCGTTTACTTTCGTCGATGATGGGCGAGTGCCAAAAATGTTAAAATCACAGAAAACGTGCTTGGAGCGCTCCAATAAAAGGTGGTTCACTCTGTTTGCTCTATTAATAATTCGTCGGGAGTAGAGATTCTAATTAAATTCGAATTTATCTCAAAGAGGATTTCGGAAGGCAAATACTCGCTCATAACGAAATGAAAGGCGATAAAAACTCGCGGCCCGACTCCCCTCCGCTGCTCGATAAACCGTCAGTTCTGAATCGGTAAACGGGCCCGCTTAGAGCGACAGTACGGATTTTTTCAAAAACGACCCAATTTTTAACCCAGACAACGCGGTGTAGTGTTTTTTCCCTCCACACTATTCCGCCACGTACATTTTTGCGGCGATTGATCGATCCTAGATTTTTTTGCCGGTCGATTTTTTCCTCCAGAAGCTTTCTAATCTGGGCTGGAATGAGAATGAGGGAGCGCTTCTGCTCCAAGAATGCCTGCTCGAGCAGTTGTGATGCATTTCCAGGTCAAGCGTCCCTTTCGTACACGGAATGGTTTCTGCGCGGGAATAAGTCTAATCAGGGCGTGCTCTTTCGACTACGAACCCGTAAACAAATAGCGATATGAAAATTCAAACGAGCGATTCAAAAGACTCGGTTTACGGCTCATTCCTCGTGGCGTATTAATTCCTTTTATCGAGATCTGGAGCGATTACGAGGAGAATAGATCCAAAGGTTCAGGAGAGACGGCCTTTTAATCGATATTGTTCTTTATGCCGGTCGTTTCCGAGGCTGAATTGTTAATCGCCTTTATCCCTAGTTCTATCGAAAGATTAATCACTCGGACTAATGTGATTTATCCCGTTGCGACGCGAAAATTAAGGAAATGATCGATACGTGCGGGAATTGAGGCCAGACTATCCGTCACGTGTTTCAAAACAAATATAATACAAAATATTAATATTTTAGGAATTAATATAGCAAGAAATAAAACACTTTCCTTGTAGTTTAAACTGAAAATAAAGTATACGTTATTTAAGAAAGTCTGCCAATTTGAGATGAAAAGGATTTTCTGAAGATTTTTCAAATGTAATATATACTTCGTTCAACATCATGAAGGCGCTATATAAATTTAAGTCCTCGTGCATTTCTCACGGGAGAATGGCGCGCGCTGTTTCAACTTTTGCACAGAAAAAGCCGGCGAAAATTAACTCCCAAAGCTTTCCTCACACAGTTAAAGTGATTCCGGATTCCTGGTACGATTTTATCAATATTTGATTATATCATAATCGATTAATAAGATGAGGAAAAATAACAAGGCGATACTTTCGAGAAAATTGGTATTAAGTTGCAGTGTCCTTTAAACCGATGTATTTGGGTCTGCCTCGTCAGAAACACCGCCTTTCTTGGCATAAAATTCTGCCTCACTTCATTCACTCACTGTCTCATGTCATTCAATTTTACCGATATTATTAATTTTTCTGTTAAAATTTTGGAGACAAATGTCTTGGGGAAATTCATGAGAATGGCGAGAGTTTTCAGCAAAATGCATTGCGATAGATAGTCGCTAGCTACTTATCGTTATATTTCGTAGGAAAAACTTTAAGCGAGAATGTTTCTGAGGATATTTTCCCTGTGTAAATCAAAATCCTCTTTATTAATAACGTTATTGATAACGTCAAATAACGAAGTTATATTTCGGAGGCAACGCAAACCTCAGCGTGCACGCCAATCATTCGTTCAGTTAAGGCTTTTATAAAGCTATTCGTCTAATTTTGCGATCTCTTATACTGATCTCAATGATTCATAATGCTAATAACTCTTCATAGATTACTTTGCGGAATTTCGTACAAAATAAACTGAAAAACCAATGGCAATTCTCTCAGAACTGTTTTGTCAACCGGTTGATTGGAAGATGACTCGCTGAACTCGTAATTATTAAAGTATTGATGAAATGCATTTAGCATGAGTATTTTCAAGTCCCCCAGTTATCAATATTGGATATAAGAAAGTCTTCTTTGAAAGAAAGGTTTTGATATTTTTCATAAAATTTAGTATTCGTGAATATCGATCTCCTGCCCTTATTTCCCTAATTCCTCTGCGTTCCACAATATCAATTGATCTTTATTCTGTCCTACATCTCACCTTTCTTTATCTGAACCTCCCTTCCATCTCTGCAGTCCTATTCCTTCAAAAATTTTAATTAAATCCTTAGCAAACGCAGGTACGTTTGCATCAAGTATTTTGTTTATCTGCTGATATCGATAATTCGATATTCACTGTCCTCCGTGTGCTATAATAATTTAGTTAATTATTTTCTTGGATTTGTGTTAATCAGTTATATGTCTGAAGTATTTGGCTAAATGTTGTATTTGGTAAATATTGAATGAATAAATTAATGAAAAGTCTCTCTAACTTAGCCGTGGGCATCATTAGAAACAACGATGGACTTAATGAAACCGCCACCGATGAAACTAATTTGGTAAAGGACATCATCCTGAGGATATTAAGTTAAATTTTATGCGAATATATAAATACCAGCCAATTAATCTTTATTCGTCTGAGGATGACGATATTCTGAAATATGAGTGGATTTCCGGATAGCCAAGTTCACCTTGGTGGATGCGGAACCGCATTCGATTCCCGTTAGAGAGCCGCTTGTGAGAAATGACCTTTGTTATCGAGGCACTTTTAACATTACTACTTCTGCTGATTCGTAAAGAAAAGTTTTCTTTACGAGAAATAAGTCCCCTTCCATATATCATTCCTTTTTAGATTCGTATGTTGTCAAATAGATCGTAATAACATCGATTTTTTAGACGCGTGATTACGGAAGTATTTGATTTTCCAATCTAATACAGAGCGTTCACCAAAGACTGGTGAATTTTACTGACGGTAAGATATGACAGCGTTCTACTTATTCTGAAGTTGGCATATTCATTTTTACTTTTATCCTGGAGAGATCTGTTTATCGATAATTTGTGTTATTCTGCATCAAGACTGCGTTTGATTAAAAAATAAAATTAGCTTTAATTCAATATTTTGTTTTAAGATAAGATAACATTATTACATTATGTTGGCGGTAGAAGTAACTCCACTAAAAGCGACATGCTTTGTTGGAACGCAAACTACGTTGTTTAGTAAATCTTGACATTTAAATTTTGGTTTAATTATAGATTATAACGTTTGAGAGCGTAACATGGAGAAATATGATAACTAAATCCTAAAGACACAAGGGCTTTATTCTTGATGGAATTAATGTCTCATATCACACATTCTTATTTCCCTCTCTACATCGTTAGTTCGCCAATCTTAAGTCGATTTCAAATGAAGATGTAACTGGTTATTTTAAATTTTGCCAAGAATTGATCTATTTTTGGAACGAGAGTTGCTATTTAAGTAAAAAGTACTGATTCTTAAAATAAAAAAACTAGCTGTTTAAATTTTTGTTCGATTTTTTAAAATAAGACAATAATAATTTTAAATCGAAGCTCGTGAGAACGTTTTAATTTTTAAAATGCTTCCTGTAGGCATACTTTTGCGATTATTTAAATTTTAAAGGATAGAAAATCATCTATGGAGTACCAAAGAGTCTCCTTCCTTATTTTTTATTCAAAATAATACAGAAATATAGAGATGCTAAAATGATTTAAAATACTCGTTAAGCTGCCAGGGTGGTTCTACCAGTGTTTAACGTTTTCCTTGATCTAGTCATCGCATAAGCTCCGGGACAGCCGCCTATTGGCTTAAGAAGTAATTGAAATCTCTGTCGCAATAACAGCCGAGTATCATTTCCTCTCTGACAACTTTAAATTACCCTCTTCATTTAATGGTATATTGGAATAATATAAACTTTTCTCAGTTTTACAGACGAATTAGGTATTCTGTATATTTTAATAAATGGTGTATCGTAAGAATAGTACACCTTGACTAAAATACACCCCATTAACAAGGAAGAAACTATTATATTTGAAAATTTTCATTTGGTTTTTAGAATTTTAGCCGAGATGAGAGATAGTTAATGCAATTCATAACTTATTTCTGATAAGATTTGATGCAATATAGCATAATAACATCCATAAATGTGGAAAACTAGCTTTATTGAAATTAAATGTCATGCCATACGAAGATAAAACTCAGGATATTTGGTTTGATAGCAGTCTAAGAAAATCTTTTCGATGTCGGATGACTTGATTATAAGAAAATCTGCGACTAATATTTTTGAGTTTATATTACGAAAATCACAATCATCAGAACTTCGCTGAACGAAACTGTGGAGGCTTTCAAATGGTAATTCGGCCCATATCTCTCTTGCATTTTTCATTCAAGGAAGCGGAAGAGCCTTAAACTCGCGATGGAGCTGGGCGCCGCTCGGATATGAATGCTAATGCATATCCGAAGACGCCTTAACGGCGAAAAGATTGAGATCCTCGGCAGTCTCACTCGAATACAAAACCGCTTGAAAAATCTTCGGAAATCTCGTCGGGTCCATCAAAGAAACGTATTTACCTGCGAGGGTAGGCGAGAATCGATTCGAAATACATTTAACTTTGACAAACGCTCGGAACCTGAGTGGAATGTTCAAAACGAGAGGATGGCCGAGGGGGGGCTGTCAACAGCTGAGGGCCAAAAATCTTGCGACCCGGTCACCTCTATCCACCTCATCCGTGGGTGTCCCCTGCCTCACTCCCACACTTCCATTCCGCGCTCATGAGACACATCCTGCCTATGGGTGCGGAAACACCAGGAATGCAGCTGCGACCCGTCATCACGGGAGGAAATTTAGCATCGGAGGCAGGCAACGCGCTGGAGCCCACCGAAAAGCAGAAGGAGCGCAAATGAAATTCTGTCCGAATTCCAGAGTGGCGAGAAGGAAACACGCCTCGAAGTCACGCGAAACGAATTTATTAGGGGAAAACCGAAAAAGAAAATGGTGATGTATGGACCCGAATCGGTGGCGTGATATACCGACAACGTTAAACTTTGCCTTGGATATATTGAGGTCTTAATGTCCTTTGAATTAATAAAGCCCCCTAATGACCCTAAGAGCTGCGGGATTATTTAAAAAATTGGCCTTCGTAAAAATATCCTTCGAGGGGACGCTGGGATATTTGAATCACGTCACGCAGCAGAGTTTACGATCTATATAAAGGGGTTAGCGTAATTAAGAATTTAAATTTAAATTAACCCTCATAATTATTATTCACAGGCTCATTTTGCTGTTCGTACATAGAAATTTTGCAATCGTAGCTCAGTAAGAAAATGGAAAACTACCTCACTCCTCATGCCTAATAGGGCTCATTCCCTCTCCAGGGTTTTTGTAACTAATGGTGGAGAAGCTATGCCACCTTATCTTGCCTAGTAGGCCTTTTAACCTATGGTTTCTTAGCAGTGGTGGAGCAGCTACCTCATTCCCCTCCAGGATTTTTGTTAACTAACGGTGAAGAAGTTGAAATTCAAACCGGCCTTCTGGCTGAATACTTTACAGAAATACGGATTATTTTCGAAAATTTCTACTAAATGATTAATTTCGGGCACACATGCTAATTAAATCTGAGGTCCCAAGCTCGAATCCCGGCCAGGCTAATACTGTCCATTTCTCCATTGCTTAGCAGCTGGGACACTGTTGTAATGCCTACATCATGGCTGTACAAAGGAGAAGTGTCAAGAGAATAAATAAATTCTGGATTCGTTTATGCAGTAGTTAGGATGATTTCTTTACGCTTCCGGAGTCATGGGCTCGAAGTCCGTCAAGAGCAATGATGCACGGATTGTTTTATAGTTAGTGCGTAACCACGATCTATTCTGTTTCCATTAAATAAACTAGCAAATCTCGTCGCATTGTGTCACATCTCGCCATAAAGTATCAAACTACATTTGGAACCGATTCTGGACGATCGTTTCATAGCCTATGAATATGGGACTAACGCAGCGATCAATCGTAAATCCGTTAGGAGTCCATAACACTCCCGTGAATTCTTTCCCATCAAACTTCCCAGCGTATTTCATCATGAATCAAAAGCAGCGTACAATAAACGGGAAATGTTGCAGAAACTGGGTCCTGATAATTTAAGCTCTCCTGCTATTAATACGAACCACAGCTCGTTAATTACGCGACGCTCGCTGCAAAAGTTCAACACAAATCCATTAACGCGGAGAACTTCGAGCGGAAGCAATAAATAGCTTCCTTCCTCCCTCTCGACATTCGAAAAATGAACGAGTCCATCGAATACCGACCGAACAATACCAAAACTTTTGGAATAATATGGGTTTCTACAGTGAGCGGATTGGGTAAAAAAACCACCTCGGGGTAATCATTCGAACGTTATCTCCGACCTGGAACTCCGAGCAATACCTCGTACTTCGCCGTTCTCCCGTGAGACGATCCGAGATTATGACTTTTTTTCCCGACCGAGCGGACTGGAGCACTCTCATTTCCCGATCCTCGCAAGTTCGATAATTAATCGTTGTCGTTTCCTCCGGCACACAGTCCCGCGAGGAGAGAGGAATGGAAAAAAGAAACCAATGATACCGCAGTTGGGGAATACGGTCGACGTGAACGGAGCGGTCAAGAGGGGCGGTCAAGAGTCCGTCCCTCGCGTCGTCCGGGGATCGATGCGAAAGCCGACAAAAGACCGGCAAGAATCGCCGGTCCTCCGCATTCCGCAACGGCGGTCTATTTAAGTCCGACTGAAAGAAGCCACGTGAAAAGGCTTCGACGGAAACGGAATTTCCTTCACGGTCCCTCTTTTGTATGCGGAATTGCCAGAACGCTGTGAAGAAGGCGCCCATTCTTGCTTTCCGAGAAGGGCCCCAAAATGCAGACGGAGGCTTCCTTTTCCAGAGGGTGGAAGCGGGGGAGCGCAGGTAGGTGTCAATTAAGGGCAAGGGGAGAAATCACCCAAGACTAGGAGGGATTAAAGGTGCGCGGTGTGGGAGGGATATTGCCTCATCAGGGCTCAGCCCTGCGTTGTTCTTTTTTCATCACTGGGAAACGCTGCTGCGACGTAATATCTCCAATGACCCGCCGAGGTTGAATGTTGCTACCGCGCCAAAGGGACGGTAAAAGAAGCACGATACATTTCTGCTTAACAAGGGTTGTCTCATCTTATTTGCCGGAAGGCCTAATTGGAAATTTTATAGCCCACGCGGCCCATCTGTCGGTATAGTATGCACTGGGTTCTCTATCTCTCTCCTTAACGATAATTCCTCTCTTCAAACACTCATGCGGCAAAAATTCCTTAAAGTAAAGTAAGGAACATTATTTCAACTAGTAGAATCTTAGAGTTTACTAGTGCCTCCATTACAGGATATTTGATTGTTGCAATCTTCAGAGGTAATATCATTTTGTTAGACTAAGAGGAAAGCATTAATTCAGAAATGATAGAATTAGTTAAAAGTAAAATTTAAAATGTAGCCCGTAAAAATTTACCAGTTACCCTGGAGTATAGTTATGTAAGGAAACGGTAATGATAGTATAAAAAAGACATATTACTCTCATATCCTTTTTCCTTCAAACACTATTTTTCCTGGGCAGACCTGCCTTAGACAGAAGAAGAAGGTTCTTACCATGTCGTGCTTCCGTCGAAGGAATACACAAACTCTTAAAAAGAACTACTTTTCTTTGACCTAAGAACGATTTTTGGCTTGATAAATGCTAATTAATGGCCCTTTTTCCCTAAAGCTGAACAGCCTTTGTAAATATTCACAATGCGCGGGAATGATTATGCTCGCGAATGTGCACAGCCTAGGGTGATCGTAGTTTATCATCATTAAAACTTTTTATTTCTGCAATTTGCTGTTGATTCATAAGTAGAGTTATTGCCCGGATATTTATGTACTGTAGTTAGTTTACCCAGCAATAAACAGCGCGCTATAACCGTCCCCTTCTGTTTATCTAAATGTCATAAAATCTATTTTTCAAGAGCTCAGAACATTTGAGATGCTTCGAATTACGCTCACGTTTATTTCAAATATGTCGCGCTGGATTCTAAACTGCTATCGATGCCTTATGTATCAAGGGCGATAAGAAAAGTAAAGATATAGGTACTTAAAATTATCATTCTTAAGGAAATAATTCACACAGCAACGTTAGGTTTCTTCGCCCGTTACGTATAAAAAGGGCTAGACAACAAATCGGAAAAGGGACAAACTTTTCGCGCGATTTAACCATATATAACAAAACTATTGATTGATAACCCCGTATAACCATACCAATCGTGGTCGTGACCAGGACATATAAACATGCCGCTCGGCAGAGATACCGCAATGGTTAAAACAACCCACCGGGAATTGAGAGACCACGGTTCAACTCCCGGTCCCGTCATACTTTTTCATGTGCGTTTATCTTTGGGAATTTTCCAAGCTAAACGTCTTCATGTGCAAAGCCACCTCTAACCCTTGTAACTTCTCTAAAACATACGAGCAACAGCCTAGTCCACAGCGGGATCAAAATTCGCGACTTTGATTTTCTAGCAAAAACTAGAGAAGAGATTTGAACGAACTATACGATTCTGCCAAAAGAGACAATTCTCATTCATATTTTAAAATTATCTCCTGGATTTATTCGTTACTGTCTACGAAATCCATTAATGTGCTAGGATACACATGTTTCGTTGAAGGAGTAATTCATACCTTGCTTTAGTGAGATAAATTTAGAGAATTAGTCACGAGATGCTTGCATTGATTTCTAGGGAACTTATCAGAGTAATATATCATTGCATCTTGCTACCTAATCCTGTATAACGATGAAAGAGCAATATTAAAAGCTTTAGACTCTTTCTAATTACACATGTATTGCAAGAAAAATACTGTTATCCTTTTTTGCTTTGATTCTGTTTGATTGATCACTTACAGGGTCGGATGATGGTTTTTGATGGCTGACGACGACGATGATAATTACCTCTGTTGTAGCGCGCTGATTTTTAAGGCCGGGTGCCCTTTCTGCCACCAACCCTAATCGGGTAAATCGGATTCTCATACACAACCATTCCCTAATAAAAAAAATCCGATTAGCCGGAACTCGAAAGCGGGACGCTGGTTGGAGCCCTCGCAAGCGAACCACTCCGACACCGCAGCCGGTATTTGCAAGAAGAATACAAAGAGGTTCTTATATTTCACTGAAATCTATCAACGTAATCTAATTTACCGCAGAACAATGAATTAGATGGAAAGACAAATATTCTTCTTCTGTCATGTACAGGAGCCTATCTATATTTGAAGTGGAAATAAAATATGGGAAAACTATTCTATTACTCCATATATCCTCTTAACTTTCATAAAAGTGGAATTTTATCGTAGAAGCAAAGAAATGAAGGTTCAAAGGGAAAGAAACCTTATGAAATTTGTTTTCGCATCTGCTCTTTCACTTCAATTTTCCCCTGCTGCTGATCAAGTCTTTGAGCCCTTTCTAACAGCAAACAGCGAAGATTTCCTTCTTCAGATACGCTACTCACAGCCTGAGATTTCCAAAACTTCCGAGTTTCTTGCACGTTTGTCGGCGCATAGCAACTGCTGCAGGCAATGACACGGATATTGAGTAACTTCTCACCACTCCAAGCCAAATATCAAAGGAAGAGGATACTACATTTTCTGAGCTTATTATGCAGAAATTCCACAAAGAAGCCTGTATTCCAAAAGAAAAAAATCCCTCTTTTGGGCATCTTCTTAGGATTTGAAGTTCGGCCAAGCAAACAAACAAGACTTCGCCTTCGGACTTGTGGTAAGTTTTCCAATTCCGGGGTCGCGGCCCGAAATAGTTCCGCGGGGAGTGTGTTTGGGGTCACCAACCGGTCTTCCTCTTTAATGCAAACGCGCACCGTTTTATTTTCGCGGTCGCCAATAAAACGACAAGAAAGGCCTCGCAAACACAGCTTTATGGCGATCCCAATCTTAATCCCCCCATCAAGAGAGAGCGAATGTTCGTTTTCTATCGCCTTTTAGAGAAGGTAGTTAAAGAATAATGACCTCATGTGAAGTGAATATCCCGGGAAACAGAGATGATTAAAACAACCCTTAAAGTTCTTATTCACAATGAACAAGAGATCAGACCTTGGAGAGCTTCCTACTGAATTAATTTTTTATAATGGCGGAAATATTCCGAGGAATTTGTATGAGTAACAATACGTACATGATTCTCATGCTATTCCCTTTCGAGATAGGATCATCATATTCTTCTTTTATTCTGCACCTCCATGCTTTCCTATCTTTGCATTCATTTTCCGCATCAGGCACATGCAGGACTCCGAACTGTAATTATATTCTCTCCGGTTCAGTGAAAACGCCAAATGTCGGTTCTAATCCAGTTTTGTTCCGGGTTCCGGTTAAACCGGCTCGAACCGGTTCTTTTTGGCTCCGATAAAACAATCCCAGTGCAAGCTTTGTGTTATATATGACCTTTATATGAAATCCCTTTTGAGAACATTTTAAATTAAACTATCGAAAATTAATATTATAATTTTAATGTTAATGAGTGAGTAGCAAGTGACCATGTTTATAGAAATTAACTTTTATTACGCTTTATTAATAATTTTAAATAATAATTAAAGATTATGTTATGAAGGTAGACTAAGTCCAAAATATAGAAAAACACAAAGCGACCGGTGAGCAAAACAGATCACCTCATCATCTGGCAACATGGAGCTGATAGGAGACAATATTTAAAGGAAAAGAAACAGAAAATGGGGGGTTTGTAAAGAAGCAAGGGAAGGGGAGGGGAGAAAACGTAGACAAGAAACAGTGGCCAACAAATTAAGGACATTCAAAGGTTCTGGGTATTGAGGAAGGAGGTGGTAAATGAGGAAGCAGAGACATTAACAGCGGCGAAGGATTCTGTGAAAAAAGATATTCATTTGCTAGGTCCATAGAAAAGCGAAGGTGATGATGGATACATAATTCTTCCAACAGGTTGAGATTTTTCCGTTTGTGTCCAAGATGGAGGATACGTGGGACGAAGGAAGCATAATGATCAATTATATAATCATTAATTATCAATTAGGTGAGTCGAAAAATGGGAGTTTCCGGAATTCTCAAGGAAAGAAGTCTTATGCTCCTCTGCACGTTTATGGAAATTTCGGCCTGTCTGTCCAATATATTGGATTTATATTGGACTGACAGGCCGTCATTTTCATTAACGTGCTGAAGAGCATGTTTTGTAACATAATCTTTGATAAATTATAGAGATGGTCCACCAAATACAGCTTGATATGTTTCGTTTTATTACACTTGATGAGAATGCGAATCTATAACCGAGAAGAGAGAATAACGATTTCGGTTTCTGTAAAGGTTCATGGATTTTAATTGTTCGGTTCCGGTTGGATACCCTGTGCCCAAGCAAACATCGTTTCACGCATTCTCTTTGATCTTCGAGCGACATACTTCTATCTTCAGCATCTTATTCCACCTATATAACTAACTTTTTTCAGTCTTCCTCTTCATTGATTCTTAACTTAAGTTAGTTGTTTCGCCGGAATTTATTGTAAGGGGACGTTGAGTTTGAATTTACTCTCTATATACTTCAGCAGAGAGCATTTTCTTAAGTACTCTGCGACATATGAACAGCATGAACCTCCGTTTTTAAGTACCACAGGTTTACGAGTTCATCTTTTTAAATTCTAAATCCTTTCGTTGGAATTATTCACATTTTCTAAACCCAGAGCGCACTAATGTATAAAACGATACATCGCTATGAAGTATAAACGTGTTTTTTGGAATATCCCAGAAATCTATACTATTCGCTCTATATTATTCGAGTTTTCTCTCTTAGTTGTTTGCGGAACTGCCAGACGGAGCTACTATGACCTAATGCAGACATCAATCGTCACAGAAAAGAGGATTTCTAAGTTACGGATAAAAAGGATCTAGGAACGATTGAAATCGACATTTACGAAACCGGAGACGATGCTGTTGACACTGCCAAAACTGCTGCTTCCGATCGCCGTTTGAGTTAAGTTTGCCTTATGGATGCTTTTAAGCGCCTCGGAAAGGCAATTGAAATTGTTTACCTCTTACGATCCAAATTATGGAAGAATTTTTAGTTAAATGAAAACACAATTTAAAGTAAACATTAATAAGCTCCACCAATCATCGTCAGAATTAATTACTTATATACGGAAGAATTTTCAGTTGCATTAATTAAAGCCCAATCTCACTACCAGTGAAGATATCGTGGTATAGAAAAAGAAATCAACAAAAAAGCCGACACTTGAAACATTCGATAGCAGAAAAGCAGCACCGACGGAAGTTTGTGTGCCGTAATATAAATCTAATTCATTTGCTTTTTATAATAATTGCCTAACCTTTGTTCTCTTAATGATTAAGTAAATGTTTCATTATTGCTTTAGTATAATTTCTTCGAGAGAAATGTTAACAATAAAAAGTAATTGCAATTATTGTACCGTTTTCATTTGTAACTACCCCTAACTGAACGAACAAAGGCAAATAAGAGATCTATCCGCACAATAAACCAAATGACATTTAATTACTCAACTCAGGGGTGTTTTCCGATCAGTATGATCCAATTCTTTAAAGTATTATCGAATTAGTCGGTCTTTATTCGCATTAATTAAAGCGGGCAAACTTTAACGTGTAGCAACCTGAACAATGAACGACAATGCCATACTCCGCACAGAATGGTTACCTGCACACAGCAGTCCTAGAGAGGATATTCCTACCATGGCTATTGAAGAACAAGGAAGGGAATTTTCTCTTTCGGAGCATTCGCGGTAATGGCATCATGGGGGAAGAAACCCTCTCGCAGACGGGGCTGGTCCATAAATGCTAATTACTGGAAACTCCGGTGGGTGCTGTACGCTCAGAAAGGAATATTTCCCCCTCTGTGCTTTAGGAACGATGGTCCGGGGAAGATAACGCGACTACGGCGGAGTCCTCTAGGTAGTCGATGTCTGCAGGCTACGGAGATACGAGGGTTTGAGGATAAAGATGGCGGAAGCGAAGAGACATTATCTTTCCGGGGAAGCGGAAGAAGGCGAGCGCGTTCTTCGGAGAGCTATTCCGATAAAGGGGACGAGAAGACAGCGGCCATCTGAATCTTTACAACAAAAAAGCGGCGGATGCGCCTTCGAGAGGATATACGAAACCGTCCTATCGTTCATAGCATCTCCGCGTCGATTGTGAAAACATATTTTTCCATCAATTTCAGGCGGTAAATGCGAAGAAAGGAGCGGCGTTTTCCGTCCCGAGGGGGAGCATTTTTTCGGGCCCAATTCATTTAGTAGAAGGGAAAAAAATAAGATCTGACCGATTCCTGTGATGTCCCTGTCTATCCGATATGTATTTTTCTTTACGAGCGCTTACCCGGAAAGGAAGATAAAATTGGGCCGGACGTTTCATCGGCGAGTGATAGGTAATTTCGATTCGGCAAGGCTTCCACCGAAAGATTAGAAAAGGTACGGTGGGGTTTATTTTACGGGACGTTCGATTATTGGAAGATATGCTTCGAAATCAAAAATTTCTGACGTGTAATCGCGTCTGCTGTCTTCCATCAAGAAACATACCCTTCAGTCAGTGGCGTTGTTGGGGGTTGGTGGGGGCCGGTCCCCCCTTAGGTCCGACTTTAAGTAGAAATTCCCATTCAAGGAATAGGTGGCGAGAAATTTACAAACAAAGAGAGCGTGCAATTTGCAGGGTAGAAAAATTCTGGAACCCCCCCCTTTAAGGAATTTCTGGCTTCGACCTTGCTTACAGTATACAGCTTGGAAGCTTCTTGGATCATCAAGCCCTTCACCATAGGCTACCACAATATCTGGAGATGGAATGAGGCTTACTTGGAAAGAAGATGCATCTTGCCCTTGCTGAGTCAAAATGCTTTAAGGTGTAAAGATCCACGCTAAAGCTTCACTTGACTCAATGAATAACACTTTTCAAACATTAACGTTAAATAAGGAGTGACCAAAATGAATGCCATTATTAAACATAACTCATACCTCAGTTACTTTCATAATACGTAGCCGAGATTGATACCTAATCAAAGTTATGATTTCCCTTTATCATATACCTGAGACGAATGAATAATACTCCACTCCTCAAGATAAAGAAGCACGAGCAGTGAACATACTGAAAAGGTTGATTTGAGATATCACAAAAATGTTAGCAATACGCGAATGGAGCCATTATATATTTTGATTTAATAATTCATGGAAATCAGGCAAAATAATTCTCACATAAGAGTTATACTGGCTCCAAGGAACTAGATGACATGGAATAAAAGTTGAACGGAAAAACGTGAAAAATGTTCTAACGAAATGGTTTCCTCATGGCTGAATGCGCTAATCACGACAAAGATTATTTCAAAAGAGAATATATTAAGAAGTCAATACTGTAAAACTTATCTGGTGACTTACGGATCATCCAATTGAAAAATCTCAAGATTTTGTAGTAAATTCTCCGCGTATCAGACTTGGTCGGAAACCAATATCACAAATGCAACGTTAAATAATTTCTCAATAGGTTACTTTAATTGGATTAGTGAAAAACTTTTAAAAAATTATGACGAAGGACGACAAATGAAGAATATGAAACAAAGGTTATGAATGAAGTCTCTGAAACATTATTAAGGTATATTAATCATTTCCTTATTCCGATTGCCAATTTGAAGTAGGATAAAGGATGCAAATGCGTATCATCGACATGGTTATTATCAGGCTGGATGTGGGGAGCTTTAGTTGAAATTTAAATGAATTAAACTCGATGGGAGCTGTCTCATGACTATTGCGTCACCGTCAATCAGCCCTAATCTTATCAAGCAGTAATAGATCTCCGCAGTATCCCTATGACAATGCGTCAGTTGGAATTCTTAAAAATACTAACGCTAAAAGAAACCACATCCTACTTCCTCGTTCGTAAGCGACGAATATTTAATAGTATTTCCTGAAGCGATATACAGAGTAGGATCTAAATTGACACAGAAAATATAAATTCCAGCCTTAACTTTTTATCCCAGTGCAGATTTGTCGCGAGGCAATCTAACAGTCATTCAAAATATAGTAAATTTTCATTCAATTACTTTATCGAAACTATACTGTTACCGCTTTTCAGAACTTTCTCTCGTTTGAAATTATTTTACGCCATTGAATCGAAAGTTATCTATTTTTGAGCATCGTACTAATCTTACAGAAGTAGCGCTTCGTATCGAACGTGCGAAAACTTACATATTAAAAAGTTCACCGAATATTTACTTTCTTACTCGACTCCCTATATTCAGCCATGAAACAATTATACGAACTCAAAGGGTTTATCATGCAATCGGACGAATTTTTCTCTCATAAACATGCCAAAAGCAGAATGAATTCATAAAATGATAAAAGATTCCTATTTGGGGAAAGGAACATTCCAAATCTGCATAATGGTGCTTGCTTGCTCTTTACATAGCTCAAAACCTTACCTGAGCAATTCGGTAACGCAATACTATCGCAAGCAAATCTTCAAATAAATGAGTGTAAGCTGTTTACGTCATCAATGACGGAATTTTAATTGTTTTTTGACGCTGAAGGAGGCGTATAGCCGAGAAATGTTTAATTATTATTGGCGATTCCGCTCATTATACGATTCTGGATTCAATTTCTTTATTTTGAAACAACGACGGTTGTTTTGCTGAAGGTGGATGGAATGGTGGAAGCGGAAATTAACGATGCAAGTGATTAAAAAGCTTGAGAAGAACAAGGAATTAATAGTTTCGAGCAAAAGCTATTCATAATTCTAATATTAATAATAATAATGCCGTCATTCGATGAACCTAATGAGTATCTTTTTACATTTTATATCAAACGTCTTTTAGTATTTGAAAAGAAAGAGATAAAAAAACTCCATTTTAACTAAAACTTTTACTAAATTAACGTTAATCATTACCACAAAGTCACTCCTGATTCTGTGTCGTTTAGAAAGAGATAAGTTTTGTGGTAAAGTAAAAATGATAAAATCACTTCTTGGGTATATATGCCTATGTATGCAGTAAGGAGTAAATAAAATACTGCAGCATTCACAGGAAAGGCAGTGAAAAAATGTAAAAAGAAAATAATTTGAAGGGTGGCTTTTGCATTCATTATGATAAGCGGTTTTTTTATTTTTGAAAAGCAACCGTAAAATTGAGGACATACCAGGTGGTTGATCCTAGATCCATTTTATATTATTTTCATAAAATGTTTGAAAGAAGGATGTTACCTTTCAATCAGTGAATCTGTTCTTACACTCATCTTCGTTTCATACTTTGATCGTGCTTTATTAGAAAATCTCCATTCTTATCCATCGATGTACGATGCATGTATCTTGCAAACTCGTGTGTACCTTGCAGACCTTTCTAAATTCGTATATACTGTACAATCTTCACTCTGGAATTTTTCCCTATTTATTTTTTTAAGCTTTTGCAGCCAATGTTTGCTGTTAATGTGTGAACTTATCCTCCCGACTTTACCGATGACTTTGGAACATTCCTTTATATTTTCGGGATATCATTCCAAGAATCGACTCTAGTTTCCCATTCGAAAATTAATTTCTTTTCCTGCGGACATCCGCGGATTGGGACAGATTGATTTCTGCTTTTCAGATCTCTAAGTGAAGGATTACCTCTCCTCTTGGAAAAGGATAGAAGTAACTTTGCACGTGAAGGCGTGCACCTAGGAAAAATCCTTGTGTATTACCCTTAAAGAGGGCTCACCTTTTCTCCATTTTGTATGGCCGGTTCCTCAATGAGAACGATGCCGCAAAGTCGGACGAAACCACTTTGCTCATGCCTACAAAGTCCCCTAAAACGGTTTGAGAATTTGTTCTGGCTCGAAAGCTAAATTGGTTAAAGCATCTGCCCGGAAAGCGGAAGATTCGTGTCCTGGTCCTGTCAGATTTTTTTCATGTCCATTTTTCCTTGGGACCTCTCCACTTGTTTAGTAATTACTGGACCAATCTATATGTATACGATAGTACTGCGGACTGAACGAAACGATTGACGACGAAAACTATCATCTTTATCTCCTTTCATAGCATACTGCACTCGGGCTTTACATAATGTCAAATAGCAGCAACTCAACGTTTCATGTTGCAGATATTCCCAACTTTAAAGGTTATATCATAACGCATATACAAAAGAAAAAATCGGGAATGGACCTCGTTTTTCTCTCTTTAAAGTTTTCTCTTTTCTAAGTTTTTTCTTGAGAAAAAATAGCCTTTGCAGCAAACATGATTGAGAAAGAGCCATTGAAACGATAGGATGGACCGCATACACAGCGTAGGCACTGTAACTGTCATCTCTCTCAGTCTCACCGAAAAAGCATTCTTCATTTTTATGGCGCGTCACTCTTCACCTACGCAACAATCGGCGAACAATATCCGATGAGTAATGAGCCATGCACCGCAGCTCCATTTATCAACTTTCTGACTGCAGGACTCAAAATTTATGTTGGAAAGGATAAATTACTTACGCATTCGCCGAAATCGTGGGGATTGCAAAAATTTGTCGCTAGAAATGTGAAACTTTCACCATGCTAATGATTAATGCATTGCTAAAAGTAATCATTTTTGTTTCCGTTAAGGTTTCAGTAACATCCTTAGAGGACGTGAATAATGAATTGGAGGGCTTCCGGATACCTTCGCTGCGGATAAGTGCGCTGCGCATATGCCTTTGGAAACGGCCCCGGCTTCGACAACCGGTGGATGAAGTTATTTATGTTGAAAAAGAGTTGTTGTGAGAGACGTTCATATTTG
This sequence comes from Ladona fulva, assembly GCA_000376725.2. Classification (NCBI taxonomy): domain Eukaryota; kingdom Metazoa; phylum Arthropoda; class Insecta; order Odonata; family Libellulidae; genus Ladona; species Ladona fulva. The sequence continues at coordinate 1,029,043 of KZ308213.1, read as the reverse complement.
GGTGCGATAAATATTAACTCGTAATGACAATTTAAATATGTCAGCGTACGAAATCTGCATAATTATTTGTTACTGATGTTTTTTGACCAATATAAGCTGGGGAATGCAGTCATAAAACGTTTTTTTCTAAGTTTCACAAAATTATTTTGACTCATAAATTAGGAAATGTAAGGTTTTTGTATTTAATTTTAGGGCTGGCAAAACATGTTTGCATCCGAGCGGCAGATAGGCTGGGTGCGGCTCTGGTCAGATCGTCCATTTAGAAGCATTTAATTATGATATTTAACAATAATTAGTAAGAATGTATTGCATTGTCCCTGGAACCATGTGCAGCAAAGCACCTTTATTGTGCCACTATACATTCTTGGACAATTTACCAATTTAACAACTGAATGGATATTACGGATACTCGGATGCCGTACTCGGTAACCCAATATCGGCAACAATGTCATTTCTGCCAATGATAATTTTACTTAATTTTTTAAATTTTTTACTCACTTAATTTTACTTAGTTTTAGTCTTCTATAAATGAAGGTTCATTTAAGTCGTGGAAGTTCAAAATATTTAGGGAAGGTATTATTTTCATTTTATGTGAGGAATAAAGTTGCTGTGTAATTTGGGATATTTTTTTAACCGACGACATTTTAAGAACTAGAGCTGATGACATAATAGTCATATATTTCCAAGAAACTGACAATAACTAGTGCCATAACATGATTTTTATCTTGAAACACTCTTCCAAGACGTCAAATGTGTGTACGGTTTTTTAAAATTACATTGATAAAGAGAATAATAGAATCTTAAGAAATGAATCATGGAAAAAAGAATGACTAAATGTTGTGAAGTGCTAAAACTATGCATTAAATACATCGGAAAAGGGAGTTTTTGTGGGTAAACGAAGATTATTGGAAGCAACATTGCTTTTACCAAACTGGTACTAAAAAAATTCAAAGTTAGCCATATTATCCTAACGATATTTCCTTAAGTATTGCTGTACTCGTTAAATATATGGAAAGGTTAAGACTTTCCAGTAATTCTAATGCGTATATAATTGACGTTAAAATTGAAACACCTGTTTCTAATTTTGAAATTTCTTTCTAGCGAACAAACCAATTTACTAGTAGGACACCTGGCATGATCATTGAAAAATATGTATATTACTATGAAAACTCTACAATGATGGATAGAACACGTAGTTTTCAACAAAATTTTTCTGTGTGTTTAAGTGAATTTAAAACCAATCGTTTGTCAACGTCACATAGCCTTTACGTTTTAAATAGGAAGGTCGAATGAAATTGAATTGGTCTTTGAATTAATCATGAGTAATTTAAATTTTTATTTGAACGAATGCTGTGAATTTAAATTTCCCTTTACGCACAGTGGAAAAGTTCTCTTTTGTTGCTATCTCGCTTCTTTTTTAGGTCCTATCTGGTCTTATAGATTTTTAGAGTTTACTAAAAAGTTATTTCAAAGCTTGTCCAAATTTTTTATGAAGAATCGTGCAGAATTCTTGTGTATTTTTTGTGGAAGTAATTTTTACCTGATAGTTCTAAAAAGAATCACACTTTCAGTGTAATAATTGCAAATTAAGCTAAAGTAACTTCGTTTTCAGTGGTATAGTGGTCAGTATCTCCACCTGTCACGCGGGAGACCGGGGTTCGATTCCCCTCCTGGGAGGAATTCTTTTTATGTTTGGTAAAGTAGAGGATCACCGGGACTAACCTTGATTATTTAAAGGGAAAGTAACATAATAATATTTATGTATGTAATGTAACAATACTTATAAAAATCTTAAGCTAAATGATAGAGAAATAAAATCAGGCATTAATTGCTATCGATGTCTATGTATATATTTTAGGATTTTGATAAATTACGTCAATATTACAGCTTTGAAATAATATAAATAAATCGGCTGTGGAGAAAGTGGTTAGACATTACTAGACAACATAGACATAGACACTAGACATCTGACCAACCAATCTACATATCTAGCAAAGTAAGGCTCTTCGAAGAACTGTAAAGGTTTCGTCATAATACTTGTAAATAATTTTGTTATTCTTATTTCCAATGGCCGCTTTTTTGATAATGAAGAGCTTCACAATGTGAAAAATTACTAAAAGTTAAGATCACAGCTCTACTGATTTTAGAAAATATTTTATTCATTTACTTTTAAGTTTTAAGAGACAGATAGATACTCGTATCAGTCCTTACTGATTAACAATTACTCGTCTCATGGACAGAGGGAGCGGACAAAGGGGCCCATATGAGGTCCATTTCCCAGCGGAAATTTGAACCGGGCCACCTTTCGTAAATTTCCTGTCCTGGTTGTAAATAAGGGTGTAGTGCGGATTAGGGGATATAAAATATCAAATAAATTATATAAATTAAATTTGATAAAGACAGAAAATGAGTATTTCAGAGAATTAAATAAAAAGGTATTCTAAAACGAGATAAAATAAATGTTGAAAAGTAGGCTGAGCAATAATGAAAAGTAAATTAAAAATTAATTATTTGGAACAAGAAAATGAGATGCTCTTTACTCTGTACGAGTATTATTGTAAGATTGTGATGTAAGAAGAGACTTGATAGTCTCAATCTCGCCTTAATAAAGTCGTGTTATTATTAAGAAAATAATGGCAAAGAAACGGCATTTCAAAGTATAATAGAAATAGATCATGGTGAACAAATTGAAATAAATTCAAACTAAAAGTCTTCCCTTCATTGCGTCTTCTATATAAGAGGATGATTAGTTCATTCCACGCACATTATCGTCTACCATCGATACGTCAATGTCCTTTGAGGCGAATAAAGAAGTAAAAATCGATACTGTACGCGATAAGAAGAGGAAAAATAAAAGCGGGATTCTGTATAGAGGAAGGGCAAAAAACTTATTTAAGAGCACCTCCCGTTGTGGAGGAAATCCTCTGAAAGACTCCCTTTGACTGGAAAAAAAGAACCACATCAAAGGGAAACGCAGTGAGAGGCTTCAGTACGAAGATAAAATACACTAATTGTAAGTCGCTAAGAAACGATTGGTAGTTCTTTGCGGATGTGACGACAGCCTCTGTACCGCAAGTCTTTATTCCCACGCCCTTCCGAAAAGTCTCTTCCATACCTTTAAAGGGTTTCCAAGTTTAGAAATTCCAACTTTTTGTGAAAACGGCAACTTTTCTTTCCTTCGAAAAGGCTCGTTCGAGTCGAATAAATACATTATGGCATTCATATAAAATTTGTACCACGGGGCGAAAAGGAAAAGTTCAGGGTATATTTTTGTAGGGGAAAGTCCGATGATGAAATACAAGTACAAAAAGTCTCAAATATGACTTTCTAGGATGAAATTCTTGAAAATAAGGAAAAGTTTCGCGAAGATATGGCTAGAATTTGTAAGCAAAATTTTTTCTATTAAAAAGCTGAAAGTAAAAATCCAAGTTCAAAGTCAACCGTTGATATCAAGATCGTTTTCAACTCAATGAGTAAACAGAATGGCTTTCAACTTCCTTAAATAATGCGTAGCTCATGAAACATGATGCGATTGCGAAATTTTAGCCTTCCCGTCAAACTGGAAAGGACTTAAAAATTGCTGCTCTATGGTGATATACAGGATTTCTGCACTACAAAACAACAACTCAAAGTATTATTTAATTAACGTTAACAAGAATTACGGCATCGAACCGTAATTTTTTCGTACCGGTTCTCGACCGGTTCAAAAAAAACAAATTTCGGTTCAGTTCCGATACCACTCCGTCTGCCAACGTCGAACCGGTTTGAATCGTTTTTTCGCTTTGGCCATTAAGGTGTACCTTATGGTAGTTATTTTATTATGAGTAGTTTTTCAATCGCATAAGATTAAATTAAATTTTAGAATAAAACTTGCGATATTAAGGAAACTATGATAAACATTTTAGATAAGTAGCAGTAGCATTATTACTGAAAGTGCTTTGACAGCTACAGTAATTTCGCGTATATGGGCACCTAACAGGAATCGAACCCATGACCGCTTTCACGAACGCATTACTAACATAGCTATCCGGAGGCCTTATTTTGGATGAGATATATGCAATTACGAAGGATTTACTTTGGCTAGTCTTAATTCGATCTTACGCGTATTTAATAAAGGTTCCTTCATGTTCACTTGCGTAGGTACAATGGGATTGTTATGCAACAGTAGTTGAGAGCGGAATAAATAACGGTTTACGGTTTTAACTAGGGCCCAAGAATTTTAATTTTTCGGCTCCGGAAAAATTAAGTTTTTTTCTGTTTCGGTTCATTTCCTGTTTTGAAAGAAGCATCCAATTATGGATAAGTATCCTTACGAAAATAAATAAGAAGTGAGAATGAAGAATTAAACGATCATATACGAGTCGTATTTCTAGATTACTTCTTAACTTTCTCAAATACAGTTGATACTGACTAAAATGTGTAAAAACGTTTCTTTGAAAGCTTTTAGACCCCTTCTTCCCTATCTTATCTGTTTTTGTTATTCATCTCTCTCTGCCGATGACAATTCTTTTGCTAAGACTTTAGATAAACATTAAGATACGTGCTTCCTTTTTATCCATAATATTGAAAAACATTTTCTGCCTTCTATTGTGTCAAATTTCCTAAGAGAGATTGAGCTGATGGAGTTGGAAAACGGAAAGATGAACTGCATACGAACTAAAGAAGTGATAGAATAAGGGTGATTAAACATGAAGGGAAAAGAAAATTACCATAATTATGCTTCAATAATAAGTTTCTTATTGCATAATCGAATGAATCACTGAATGATTAAACGTGCAATGTCATATGTTTACTTATACTTTCTATAATTACGCTACCTACCAATGTCCGAGTATGAAGGTGTAACGTAGCTAACATTACTATAACTACTGATGAGGTTATATACTGAGGAGTAAAATGATAAATTTGCCGCAAAACTTCACTGTAAGAAAAATCATTCGATGAAGAGTACTACATACTTTTTCTATCTAATAGCTCTTCCAATAGCTAAGAAGGAAAGTTCCAAAATCTAGAAAACATAGATAGATTAAATAGATAATAATGCAATAGATTTCTAATGCATAATTGTCATATCTGTGTTAGGTTCTCTTTCATCTCTGTTTGCTTCCAGTTTTAGAAAGTATCTCCTCAGCATTAGGCGTCCCACCTAAAACGAAGACACCCAATTACTCTCGTTTGACGCTGAAATATAACTACCCTATTTGGACCCGTCGAAAGGATCTGCGGCTTTTCTTCTCCTAATGCTTTCGGTAACATGAATCTTCTTTCTTTTGGCTTGGATTCTCCTGCAGACCACAATTCTCCGAAATTAACTGAAGAGCCATCTTTCCCTTCGTAAATAGCAAAACCCGATAACCTCAGATATTTCCAAGAAGTTGCCTGTGTATATAGAATTCCTACATACTACCTTGTAAGTCAATGTACTTCTGTCACAATCATTTCTATCTACTGCGTTACTTGAGTATGAAGACATTAAATGAAGTAATTTGATTTCGTAACATATCAAAATTGAAGGTATTTTAGGCAAGTTTCTGCAGCTTTCCTTAAAGACAAGGATCGATATCAAGGATTCGAGTGATTGTATGTTACGACCAAATCGCGGTTCGCGAGACATTTACCGTCTTGTGCATCTGTGAACGACTCTCATCATGTAATCTAACATCGATGCGTTTGATTTTAATTTCTGAAAATTTTATAGAGATAAGACATAACAGAGAGATTCGGCAGACCAGATTCCTTCGGTTAACCGATATTTTTCGAAAACCTCAATGCACATATGCGAAACTTCATAGTGTTCTGGTCTGACTCGTATTCACGTGAATTCTTGGTGTTTTCACGTAACGGAAAAGAAATGTCTCTACGGTTTACGACGTGCTGAAACTCGATTATGACGAAAAATTAAAACGATTTAATTTGGTTATTTCCTTCGAAACAAAACGTAACTTTCTTGAAGCAGGGTACTTGATGCTCATGACGAACGTTTTCGGAACTTTGAATTTATGTGATACGCCCTCGACTCGACGAAAAGAGTGTTGTGATACATGGAATTCAGTGTCTTGAGATTTAACGCACGTACTATGGTGTTCATATGGGTGTCATTTATGATTGGTTTCACATATTTGTGTGGCCACTTACGGTCGTTGCGATCACTTTTGAGAGAATGAATTCAGCAACAATCGATTTCCGCAATAACATTCTTTAATTCAATTCTCTAATGATATTTGTTGTAATTAGCTGATTATTAATTAATTATTACGTTGGTTTAAAGGCTACTAAGAATTCCTTTCGTTTCATTTTAGTGTAGTTCAAAATATGGTCTTGTAAAAATTGCAATTAATTGTCTGAGTTAAATTACATAGATATAATATGGAAATAATTATCCGAATGGAGTGTATATACGACAATAAACTTACACAAATATACATCTATTACGGTATTATAAGCCCACCCTCCTTATCGTGCAACAACAAGATTGTCTGGACAATATGCGGCTACATATCCTTCAATATTTAGATACCAATCGTCGATATATTAAAAAAAGCAATCGAAGAAAGCTGACCACATTTCGTACGAAATTAATAATCGGAAAAGAAGATCTGTGATATACACTAAAATTAGTTTTTTCAGACCTATATCGCTTATGGAACCGGGGATCTAATCATTGCTGTTTTAGCTGAAGGCGATCGTGAAAACAAATCTTTGTAGAATTGACAATGTCGCAGTTTCAATTGCAAACAATAGCCCGCGGAAAGCATTTGATACATGGACTTTTACCGCCAAAAGTTCTATTGTACGACGCTGTTTGTTTAGAGTTTGACACCAACTTATCAACCGAAAAGAAAAATGTTGGTTGCAGCTGCGGACAAAAGGCAAACCACTCCCAATCCTCCGCAAACTCAGCGCAGTTTCCACAGCTCGCGGAAAGGACAGAGAAAAGAGCGAGCGAACCATTGTGTATGCGATTACCTGTTCTCCAAACACAAGTAGTATATCTGAGTCTCCCGCGTTAAGGGAACCGGAAAATTCCGAGCCCGTCACCGCCGAAACAACAACTACAGCGCGAGCTCGAGTACTACTTCACTCCCCATCACCGCATCTCCGGAAAGCGAGCTAGGAGCTCAGACTTATCACCCCACCTTAAAAATATCTCCGAACAACCTAGACCAGCCTCCTAATAATAAACGATAAGGTACAGGGAAAGAGAGAGCGGAATTCTCGACTCTTTATTTACGGGGAGAACCTGAATAGGGCTCTCGACTCCAATCGTCACCGGACAATATCCCAGAACCCACCCCAGAGAGAGCGAGGGAAGTTTTTGTGACAAGAGTGAGATAAAGACTGGTTGAGCGGGGAGAAGGAAAGAAGAGAGGGAAAATGAGTGTAACCGGAGCATGGTTGCCGGGTGGCCGAAAGCCTGCCAGTTCTCGCTTCCGCCCCAGATCTACCTCACCCGCCTGCAGGTCGTGGGGAGAGACGAAAGGGAAGGACGAGGAAGGAAAAAGAAGAGAAACTGAGCGAGATCGTGGATTTGGAGAGCCGAAGAAAAAGAGAAAAGGAGGAGAAACACAATAATTGTATTAAAGGGGCAGGCCTCGAACTTTTCGTAAGAAAGGAGCCTTTCGACGTTAAATAATGCAGTGCAGCTACGCCAAGAACTCCGGGGTCCGGAAAGTTTATAATGAAGACGATATCTGCGAAATGTTCGGAATCTATTGGAACTGAATGGGGATCTTAGTAAACGTGAATCAAGTAGGACCAAACATACAAGGATTATTAGCTAGAGAAAGGGGACCTTAATCCACCAACTTCTCTCTTCATAACATTTTTCAATTATCCTAAGTTATCTGACAATAGTTAAATTATTTTCACCCTCAAATCCCTTTAATTTATGATAAGAGTACATTATTATATATTATATTATTATTGATTGTATAAATATCACTGTGAAGGAATCTCGATTAAAATTTGTCACCCGATGTTATTTCCTCGATATTTACTATGGATATGTGAAATCTTGGGAGGGGGAATTGATTTGTAGATAATGGTATATGCAACACCTCGTTATTTCAAGAAAAATTTGTAAGAGAAAAGAATAAGTAAAACTATAGTAGTAGTAGTATTGTTAAAAGTGCTTCGACAACTAAGGTCATTTCGCACGTAGGGCCCCACCGAAGTCGAACGCGTTGCCCACTTGGCTAGCGCAGTAAAGCTACAGTCAGGCCATTCGCTGCCTTAATATTTGCATCTGTGCTAAACTTTCCCTTTAACAATAAGAAAATATTCTTATAAAATACTGACCGAATTAAAATCTTTGAGAATCGCCATCCAGTTGATTAAATACACGGTAAGCAGACCCTTACAATGACTTACGGTATTTGTAGGCAAAATTAGTACCCTGTCACATTAATTTTTATCATTTAGGAATAACAAATGTGAAAAATAGTGGCATGACTGGGACACGAACCCAGGTCTCCCACTTTCCGGGCAGATATTCTAACCACTGAACATGCCGCATCTCTTCCACAATGTTAAGGGAATGCTTCCTTAATGATCAGCCGCACGACTTCATCGTGCAAAGAAGTTCACCTTTCCTTAAATCCTTTTATCATTAACTTTGATTGCGAAATCGTGCACTAATGTTGGTTTTGGAGGAGTTTTACTGTAGTTTACGCTATTGATAACATGAAATGTCTCTTTCCAGTAGCGAAGAGGCTTTTCCAGGGTGAAACTATTCATCTCTTCACTCCTCAAACGTGTATCATTCTTTTCCCAGAGCCTAACGGTTAAGAGCCATAGTCATATTCGGGATTTAGGTCAGCTTGAGAACAACAAACAGCCAAACAAACTTCATATTTGGGAAGAAATAAAGAATTCATGGTATCTTATCTCCTTCGGGTCTTAGTAGAGGACGGAGAAATACAACATTCCAAGCATTTGGAAACAAAAAGGGGGAAGAAAGATGGAGAGAGGAGGAAAAAGGGACGGGAAAATTAGATTTGAATTGAACTTATAAGAGGGAGGAGTTGAGGAAATGAGAGAGATATAGAGGGAAGATTTCAGACGCATAAACTCCACCAGTGTTAGATCGATATTTTGATATGCGAATTTCATTCGTATGTTGTTATTAAATATTCAACAGGAGGAAATTCGATAAAGTGAGTTGTAAGTAAAGAAAAACTTTAATTCGGGTCAACTAGAACTCGTAGGAGCTAAGTCCTCATTTCCCCGAAAATGAATTATTTATGAAACCCATTAAAGTCTATTCTTGTTCGGTAAGAGGGACCAAGAAACTTTCATAACATGGGAACACTGACAAAAATGTATGCATTATAAATCAGGAAACTAGCGAACGAAATCTCATGGGCAAAACGACGACACTTTCATCTACATATATTTACTAAAAAAATAAAATTAATACGTCCAAACGCGACTTCGTGGAACTCAAAACACATATTGAAAGGAAGATTACTTAGTAATTTCCGCAGAAGATATTTATTTGACAAGGAAACTAGTCGAATTACGAAGGTATCTGTTGTGGAAATACTGAGTAATTACGAAGATATCTGTAGTGGAAATTACTAAGTATTCTTTCGTCCAACATGTACATGTCTTTACTGCTATAGGAAGATATTGGATACTTTAGAGAAAAAATTGCCTATAGAGAAAGGTAGATGCGACTGTTGGTAGTAAGATAATGCTATGCGAACCATAAATGCGATAATGTGATATAACGTACAAGTTTTGTGTGCGAGTGACTCAATTTGCTTCTCATTTTAATTCAAGCATCCCTTCAAACTGAATAAATAAGAATAATTAATTACGCCTTGGGATTATGAGAGTAAACAGAGGGATAAGAGAGAAATGCAAAAGGAGATGGAAAGCGGGGAGATTAAAGACATTGGGGAAAAACAACTTTATTTAATGAAGGAAAGTGATACGACTCGGGCTCCTCTTGCCTTTAAATATTCATCCAGAAGACAGAAAATAAGACTATAAACTAAAAATTACCTGAGGAAAGGGTGATAGGTGATTACAGACCTGAAGGTGTTCACCTAGGGAAAATCCCAAAGAAAAAGGGACTTGAAAATTACCTTCTGAGATTATTTTAGCTGCGTATATATAAGATTAATAACTTTCGTTGCACGGTTCAAACTCAATAAAACGTAAAACTATTATTTATCTCTCATATTGCAATATTCCGTCCATTCCAATATAAACTGTTAATCCGGTAAATAAAGCAAAATCCATGAAAACCACCGCTATTGAAAAGTGGAATGAAACTAATAATATTATCCTTATGCTGTACATACATTCTGTCGACAGACTTGCTCTGACAGAATGTGATTATGCATAGTTAATAAAAAAAATGTAACATATACATGAAGCATACGAAGTAACGTTGATTTCGGAGTATTATTTTACACTCAATTGGCAGCATGAATCTTGACTGGCAACAGATTGCCAATTTCGAGCAAATAAACAGATAAAAGCGACCTGTCACAATAATTAGCCGCCATTTTTAACTATCATAAATTTTGTTGTTGAGTTTAACTTCACATCTATTTAATCATACCACACACTTGCAGTGAATGACAAATTGGTCAATTGACAATTGACAATCCATTCTTCCTTGGGATTAGACAAATTTAATGGATAAATAAAATAATCTAATCTAACTCAGTAATTGGCCTTATGACTAATGTTAATGAATTAGATGAACGAATTAATTAGATCCGGCGCAGAGAAATGAGCGAATTTCAAGAGAAGGAAGAAAGAGAAAGGAAGAGTACTGTTGAGGAAGACAGAGAAAGGCTGTCAAGTCCTCACTCCCATGTAAGGGCAACCACGCGCCAGCCACCTTTCTTTAAGGCCTCCCCACATCCTCCTCCTAACCTCCCTCAACCCTTCCGCCACAATTCCCCCACCTACAACCCTTCCGAACACAAAAGCGCCGGTGTCGAATTCAATCCACTACGCCCCACCAATTCCCAGCCACACGCATGTCCGGAGGCATGCACGCCCGTTGCAACAAACCGGAGCAGGCGGCCTGTGACGAAGACACCTTGAATTTCCGGCAAAATGGCGCACGCACGGAAAAACCCGCAACCGCCCACTTCCTCGCAGAAGATCTGTCATTAAACACCGCGGGAGAGCGCAATACGTTTCCGACGGAAGGGAAACTTTAAGCTGGGGTTACACAACGAACCACGAAACTTTTTGATGGATGCTACAGCATGCATGCCCTAGTTTCAGTGGGACTCCAAAACTCGAGGGAAGATCCGCCACGAAAGGGTTGTTTCTGACGCATTATATTCTCGATTATATGACTGAGAAACCAGAAGATCATAAGTTATTACTTTTACTATGCTTTTCCAAGTATCGCGAACGATAGAAAACTTATGGATCTTTCAGGGGTTCGGTGTCAGTTGGTCAAAGGACAACCGGTCGAAGGGAAAACCCATCGCTAGACTTTTCGTCACTGAGACATTTGGTCGAAAGACAATTCGTCGCTGAGACAACTCGTCGCGAGACTTCTCGCCGTTGAGACGAATCGTCGAAGGTACAAGGTAGACCTTAATGACAGTGTAAATATCGTACAACGGTTTCAATGACTGCTTCCGCAAACGTACCATTGGGAAAAAGATTCCCTCCTTTCTCTCTATGAATTAGAACTCTTCCGGATCAAAATAAATAACGGTTTCTGTTTTCGAGCGGAGTAAACAATTTACTTTTACTGTTTGGGCTCTATTTATACTCCGGTGTAGATAACGCTGTATTAGAGGCTTAAAAACACTCCGTAAGCCGTATGTCGGCAGGCGGAACTCGCGTTTGGAGTCTAACGGGTAATTCCGGATCACCGATTTCTGGGAATCACCCTATGCGCATTTCGGAAACAAAGTTTCCCTTTTCAAGGGTCTCGCAATAAAAAATGAGGTTGAAAAATAGTTTTGTGCGCCATGGCGTTGGTCGAAAGCTACGCTGAGTAACATAACGTAAATATCCGCACACCCTCTTTGTTCTTAATTTCGCTGTTGGAAAATTGGAATAAAATGAATCAAGACCGAGATTTTGGTCGGTAATCCAACAGGATATTGGGTCAATGCCAAAGTATATTTTGAAAGCAAATTTGCTATTTAATTTCCGGATATTTGAGTTTCTCTCTTTTCATCGATGGAATTTATTGTCCTCAGTAAATATGAGTGAGAGACATTTCCGTCGCAAATTGTTTCTCCAAATCTGAAATTTTACTGCTGAAAAATCAGCTTTCACTCTTTTTTTTATAAAAGCGAACGCTTGGAAATGACCGAACTGTGTGGGTTGGCTCATTTTCAAAAACTTTAACGATTTATTCGGTTTAAAATCTACCCGGAAAGATCGATAAATGTCAATGTCCGTTGTAAATTATTCAGCCCGGAGGCCAGTTTGAACATTGCCCCTACTTCCATTACCTACCAAAAGCTTCGCAAAGGGAATGAGGCGACTAGGCAAGATGAGGAGTGAGGTAGTTTGCTCTCGTTTTCCACAGTGACCTTAAATGCCAATCGCAGAAGAAACCCATGTAAGGTCAGTACAATAGTCCTATTAATTACTATTCATAACATCCAATAAGGAGAATTCTGAATTCATTCATTATTCGTAGCACTCATATCTCGATAGCTTTCATACTATCTCAACCATGAACAGGATTGAGACAGAAAAGAATGAATTATAATTTTTTTCTATCTTGTACCAAAAGTCAAATAACAAAATTCCAATCACCCAGAGGCGTGGCCAAGGGGGTGGTATTGGGGGTTCAACCGACCTTCCACAAAAGAGCAAGCCTGCGATAAACGAAAGCAACGAGATGATGGCCTCTCGAAATTATGACATACAAACGCCACTGTAGATTCGCAGGGCATACATGTTAAAGATATCAGTTTCTAGTTTCATTAGATTTTAGGCGGAAGCATTCCAGCCATTCCAGCATTCATTATAACTGCTACGACCCTGCAATCACCAATGAATTGCGGCAGAAAAGCAGAGTATTCAACATCAAATAACATACTAGAAATGATATCGCTTGAAATTTACCTAAATTGACTAAACTTTATTCAAAATCCACCAAGATTTGAGTCGCCTCCGAGTCTCTCAATGTATTGTGGCTACGGTAACTACTCGATGAAATCCCTTGGTAAGATTTCGGGTAGTACTCTTGAATTCATAGTCAAAAATAAACGCTAAATCAGCAGCGGCAAACCATGTACGAAACCGTACCTCCCAGACATACACAGCTTTCGTCGCTCTGAAAGCGAGAAAATCCGGTAGAGCGCTTTCGCGGCATCATCGGGGAAACGCTCGCGAAAGGACGAATCCGAGAAGTACGAAACCGAATTCGCTCTCGTTCGGAACGCGCGGGGAGCGGGAAAAAAATGCGGGCGAACGCGGGGGAGGGGAGATCGGGGAGATATAAAAAAGGCGATCAATTGCGGGAGCACAGATGGCGAGCACGAATGCCGCCCCGTTAATGCTTCTACGAGCCGGATTTTTTGACTCCTCTCGAGATCAGGCTTCACGCGCCAACGACCCCTCTAACACGGGGAGATAAGGCGGAGGGGGAGGAAGGAGCGCGGCGACGCAACGAGAGCACGCACCGCTAAGCCCTCGATCGATTCCCCGCGTCGCCCACGCGGAGCATCAACCCCTCGCCCCTCCCAAGGACACGCCGCCTTTTCCCATCGCGTTCCTCCGGGACGGAGGAAGGACCTTTCTGCAGTATTCATCTGGACCCTCTCCCGAGTTTTAATTAATAACTCTCGCAGGAGCGCTGGAGTGGAGGCGGTTAGCGACGGCTCAAAGAGATCGCGCGTGCATTTCAATATTTTCCCGGAGAAAAATATTTAAATGATGTTTTCCGGAAGAGCGCCGACTGCTGTGGAAAAATTTCGCCAAACGGAAGAGATGCGCGGTCCGGGGGGGAGGTGGGTTCGTTCCGCTACACGCACGCTGACACGCACAAGGGTCGATGCGTGTAGAACACCGTCGTTTAAGTATGCGAACGCAATCAGAATTGCGTGAACGTGTTTGTCCTGACCATAGGACACGGAAAGGGATGCATTTCGTAGCGTCACGGAATCGAATGCTGGCGAGCAAAAGGAATTTTATCTTAGAGATAGGTACTCATAATGCGATAAAATTTTGCGGAAATTTTTTACTAAGCTTTGCCTTTTATTTCGCGGAAAGTTATGTAAGTACAAGTTGGTCGTTGTCCAAGTAGATCCTGCGGTATAAACCAGCAGTAGAACGATCTTTTTAAATTTTATTTTTGTTTAAATTCCCCTTCAGAATAGATTTGAACGAGACGAATTAAATACTAGACAGGACATACGTAGCTTAAAGAATGACGGAAATAAATGAAAATATTTATGGAAGCCACTGAGGCGGAAGATGTATCGGGGGATAAGAAAATATGCAAGAGTGCTGCGATTAAACGAGGTAAATAATGGGAGGTTCAACGTGATTGATTTGTGAGCTAAAAAACATAGTATAAAGCGTTCTTCATATTAATCCCAGTAGGAAATAGAAGGAGGATTTCTACCATATGTATATTGAAAAAAATCACAGTGCTTTCGTGAATATATTTGATGAAAGAAGAAATAAAAACGACTTGTACACGGTACCACAGGATTTAATAGTTGACGACCTAGGTTTCAGCGCATCGCGCCATCTTCAGGTACAAAGACACAAGAAACATTTGTATATATAGCAGAAAGAAGGGGATAGGGGTGAAGGAGGAGTTGGGGAGGGGGAGGTTAAGGATGGTCAACGAATTGAAATAAAGTTTTTGCGGTGGACGAGAGGATGGGAGAGGTGAAGGGGTAAAGGTTCTCATTGATAATCTGTAAGGAAGGGTTTTCTAAAGTTTTAAGGATTTCCAACTGTTCGTAGCAATTCATGGCTCGTCCTTTATCGGNAATTTAACAAAAAATTTCACTGAGATGAAAATTTGCTGATAAATATCCTAAAAGTTTGTTCTCCTTTACACATTCTCGAGGAAGGCCAATGGCCAATGGGATGGCCAATACAATCTCTAGCTTCCTACTACCATATTTTTTATGTTTTATCAGCGTTTTTTTACCGTTTAGAGGAAAATGTATATTAAATTTACTATTGTCCAAACCTTGTTCACAATTGATGACATGAAAGCCACTCAGGTATTAGCGATGCTAAGTAACAGCATTGCTTTCAGTCTCCACTTATTGAATTCTATGAAATGTGATACATAGAGTCATGGTGCTTCACTTACGGGTGCTGGTTCCACTTATTGCTTTCCTGCACATTGAGGAAAGCAAGGGCTAACTGCATAACTTCTCAACTTTCCTAGTGCACCGTTATCCCTCCCCAGAGTATTTGGTAGCTAAAGGTGGACTGGTTAGGATTCGAATAGGTCTCCAGAGATGAATAGCGAGCGAAATGACACTTACAGCTCGCAATATTTTGATGGGGAATTATCATTACAATATTACTTAATCATACCCGTTTGCCAAAATAATTACCAGTATAAAAAACATCAAAAATACTCCAATGTTTATAAAAGAATAACTGTAGTTATTCTAAACTAATTCTAAAAACTAATAGTTTTATTTAGAAATTCACAATAGAGACTCGAGCATTAATTCGCGTCTATTCTTCATTCGCCGAGGAAATTAAAACACCATTACCCCAGAGCATCTGTACACGTTTCTTGAATAGTTTTCAATTCAAACTAAAAAATCGTCTTTTCTTTTCTTATGTGTCTTACTTATAACACTACTGTTTTATATATGTTAGCAGACATTGACCTTGGAGTCACATCATTGTCTGTCCTTGCGCTTTTCTTAATGGATCTATCTCTTCGTGAGTTTAATGTGAGAAGTAGGCATAACAAGTGATAGTTATGGTCTAAAGGTGTGGTAAAGGTTATGCTATAATGATTACACGCCTCTGATGATTAACAGCCTCTAATGATTACAGATGCGTTCTATTCTTGAAATGTTATTTTTATTATATACCAGTCCAGTACCTTTGTAATTTATAACTACAGGTTTAATTTTATCAAAAAGATTCATATCTATCTATGTAAATTTAAACGCTTTAGTATTTAATCTTTAGAGCATCAGGCGAGGTGTGGAATTCATCACGGAAAACGGAAACTGTGACTGGTTCTTCTTTCACGAATTCATCCGTAACTTTCCACAAAGCTTGTAGAAAATGTACCTATCTTAGTTCCCTCTTTCCATTTTTGTTACGACATTTATTAAGTACGTCGAATTCACAGCAAGTTTTTCTGGGACTCCCTGCTTTTACCTTAGTGTCAAGGTTAATTGCCCGTAAATCTCGCCTTAGTGTTTATGGCTTAATTCATTTCAGAGATTTATGCAACTGAGAGTTCCCTTTCAAAGGTGAATCCAAGACAAATTCGACAACCTAACTTTATTTTAAATTTTCGTGTTTTAGCGGAAAAATTCAGACTATTTATATAGAAAGAGGTGGATATTCACTCGTATTTTAATTCTTTAATTCCCATTGCGGTTCAGCTTAATTCTTGTGGTGCACATTTTAAGGGACTTTTAATTTAGCTTAAATCCGCGCGCTTAAAGTTTCGGTCCAAAATATTCCTCTTAGGTCTATATTTCTTTTTCGGAGGTTGCACATGAAAATGTTTTTCTGTACAACTTTAATCTTCTGAAAAAAGTAAAGAGCCCAAAAAAAATTTGAAATTCTCGAGTGAGATCAAATGAATGTACGTAAAAAATGTAATTTCACAAAATTCCCACTACATTGAATCTGAAATACAACGGAAGATCTCATGCAATCCGAAATTCTTTGAATCTAAGATTCTTTGATGTCAATTCTGTGACTGAGGCTCTCTTTTACACATTCGCTGTACGTTTTGAAATGCGATAAAAGGAATATAAAAAATAGGCACTAATAACATTTTCGAAACGTCCATTTCCCCTCAACTTCAGCAACGTTTCATTCCAGAGATTAACGGTACTGTGCGTTGGATTTCACCAGAAAAACCCTAGGAAGCCGTGTCGTATTCGGGAGGATTGTTGTTCGAAGCTGGGCTAACGTATGTTTTCTGAGGCTAAGACGCGGTTTTCGATTTTTATAGAGCATCTCTTTCGTCTTCCGTTCAGTAAAATTGGTAAATTTTAAACTGGTTTCTTAATACTTTTGATATCTAAATCCTCAATTTATTATTAATGCTATCTTTACGTCGTTCGCTCGTTTATATTAAATACGTGCAGATTTTAAAGGAATATGTAAAATATTGCGCTACTTTAAACAGTTTCTAAAGGTGATCATCCTCCGTCTCAGATTCAGCTTGAGCAAGTGAAAATTAAACAATAGGAAGGAATATCATTGTTATTGGCATTTCATTTTGTTTATGCGTAACCATTATTTTTATAGTGACCGTTTTTCCCCCTCAATGTTTACGTATATCCTGTTTCGAAAGCCCGCAGGAGATGGCCATTACTTGTAAACACGATAACTTTGTAACACTGCTTTGGTTGCCAAGCTGTAGTTTCCAGAATTGCACACTTTAATCTAAGCGTAATTTTTACGCTAATTTAATTCTGGTAGTGTGTATTGTTTTCATAAAAATTTTGATAGTATCTGTTATAAAAGATATTTGATCTCTTATCGTATGCTATAGTTTCATTGCAAATATTAGACTGTTCTCTTTTAAAAACGTAAATCAGTACACAACAGTCAACGACAGTCATTAATTATAAATAAGTTTTTACTATCTTAGACATAATAAACACTTAAAACGTTTTAGCTGAAAACAATAATGGGACACAATAGTACTTAATGTAACATAATGATATCCTTTTTTTAATTTTCTACAAAAAAGAAATGTAACGATGTTTACTGTAATCCTTTCCATAACAAACCCTTAATGCGCCTACGAAAACAAATCCCAGTTCACTAGTATAAGGAAAAACACTTTTCCCTGGTAAATCATAAACGGAATTACCTCAGGAATTTCGCTTCCGCAAGCAGTCAGTCTATTTATCTACACAGTCCCCTCGTAGAACTTTCCGCAATTTCTGTTCAGTCGTAGAGAACCTCAGGGAATTAGCTAGTTTCTGAATTTAGGAAGGAAACTCAAGCGGTTTGCATTCAGATGCTGAACCTATTGTCCCGCGTATATGTGGGTACCCTATCTCAATCAAAGGTACAACTATGGAAGGCAATTAGAGAATTATGCGATGTATAAACAAAAAGTTATGCTATGACAACAGAAGTTGAGCTACTCGCACGGATTCATAGCTACACAAGCGCCTTGAAGGTACATTTTGTATTTTTAACTGTTCTTTTTCAATCCCTTTCTCAATTTTGATTAAGGAGTATTATACTATAGAAGTCATCGTACAGGAATGGAACATGTTTTACGTTGAAATTCGACGTACGAAAGTCGCTGATTTTTTATTATCGTTGTCATTTGTCCTGTTAGGATCTCATTTTTTACGGAAATAACCAAATATGATATATACTATTAAATTTACGAAGTTTATCATCTGAGGCGCATATCTTAAAGTTAGAGAAATGGAGTAGTTATTTTTTTCCGATCCTGACTGGTATTTTGGCTCGAATAATTAAATCTTAGTTTGATTGATTGATTGATCCTTACTTCACCGGAAACTCGCTACACTTAAACTAAATCTTAGTATTTGCAGAAAGTTTAATGTTTCATTATTTGGGTTGAACCTTAATATTGCTGAAGACAGCGAAGATGCTTGTTTTCGTAAATTCCAACTAATAGGCATTTCTTGTGTCGGAATACACAATTGAGATGATTTCCTATATCCTTATTTACTATGGGCTGATGGACTGGAAGAATGGTGGAACATAACACGCGTGGCGCTCTCGAATTAAATTACATTTTTAATTGGTTTCGCGGAAACTTTAGTTCTTCCTGATATATTACACAGACCCGGAAAGATTGTTTCGTAGCAAAAATCTAAAAGGAAATTAAAACTCATAATGATGTGTCCAGCGGAAGGGTCGTGATGACTCATTAGCCTATAATGAGTCCTTGGGACTCAGTCTCTCTAGGAGCTTTTCTCTAGGGTTATGAGTGGACTGAGCTGACGCGCCATCCATTAGTGCAAAGCATGACCGATGACGCAGGTACGCTCTCTGACCCTTGCCACGACCCCTGGTGGTGCTGGTTGGACTACGAATTTCGTTGAAAATGGAAAGTTTCTGCACCCCTAGTGACCACCAACTAGACCTCTGCTCTTTCCAGCTATCCTTTATCAATTTCCTACCCTCTGATGATGGTTCTCATCCATCTTCTACCCTCGGTAATATATAGAGAAATATCAAGTTGCGAAGATTGCGTTTCGCTCTCAACCGATTTTGTTCATATTCAAAGGTGGTGCGAAAAATGACAACAAGATCTTAATGAAAATAAATGCTCTGTAGTAAATTGTTTCGAAAGAACAAGTGCGTCAGAACCACCCGTTCAAAAACAGTGGAAAGAATGTTAACGTAGCCGACTCAGTTAAATATCTCGGAATCACCCTTACAAATAACTTAAACAGAACACATGTGATCAATAGATATGCGGTAAAGCAAACAAAAAGCTGGGTTTTATGAAGCGCTTGTTGGTAGATGCTAGTAAAAGGTTAGAGAGTGATGTTATTTTACTTTAGTTAGGCCCCATCTGGAATATGAGACGAGTATGTGGGACAAAGCGGATGATTCTGAATGGATGGATGCAATTTTCAAGAGTAGCTTATTTACAATTAGCGCAGAAAGGTATTAGTGGGGCATGAGGTAGAAATCCAGTAAAATAGGGAAAACTATGTCATGAATACAGTATTAGCACCTATCTCTGGAGATGTTAATAAACGATTCGATAATTAAGAAAAATCTATAAACTTAGAAAACGGGTAAGGGTGATGTAGCGCAAGATGGTGCGCACCCAGAAAGTCCATTCTTCCTTGGGATTTTTCCTGGGTGCACACGATCTTGCGCTAGATCACCCTTACCTGTTTTCTATGTTTATTAACCTGGAGGGGGTTTCCTTCCCATCACTTTGTGTGGTCGGTGCTTCCATGAAGCCATGACAGCGAACGATGGCACCATGTGGACGAACTCGCAACGTCCTTTGCCCACAAGGTCACCCGAATGGCTTGGAAAAATGTTCTGACGGGATAGCTAAACGGACAGAGCACCTGACCGGCAACTGGGAGACCCGGGTTCGATTCACGGTCCCTATAAACTATCGGAATCTATAAACTTTTAAGGAAAAATTCATTTTGATAACTTGTCTTATATGTACGTATATTGAAATTAAGTTTTGAAATACCAAGAATAAATTCAGTTCTCTAATCAACCCTCCAAAGTATATATACACATTATATATACTTTACGAGAAGGCAATAACTCCGTGATGAAAGAATCATAAGTATGATGCTTCCTAATAATTTCTTTTCTCGCAACTGCATGGAGTTCTTCGGAAGCATGGATGGATGGATTGATTCATGGATTTCTGCGTGGATTTCTTCCAATACTTTTTTGAGGGGAAGAAAAATACGTTTTTCCCGCGGAATGTCTCTTCAGTTGTGTGTTTCTTTAGAAAACTAATGATATTACATGTTTCACTCGTGAAAAACACCTGCTATACCATAGGAGTTTACTCGTAAACATTTCCATATCATTTAAGAGGTGAACAATAGAATATAATGATACATCGTAGCGTTCTAAACACTGCAGCATTTAAACTGATACACAACTACGAAATCATTTATTCCATATCAGCATTCAGAGAAGCCATGCGAGCATTTAAAAAATAATGACCCCCTTCCTGTATATAATGAACAGGAATTATGAGACCCTAAGACTTAAGATTTCATAGCAGCAGAGGAAGTAACTAACGCGCAAAAAAACCTGGGCGGTTGCTGAACCCACTGATTCGTGACGGACGACTCAAGGGATCCAGTTATGTGATTGATGCGAAATCCCTCGACACAAGTGAAGCGCGGTGGCTCCCCACACCACTCTCCGTCATGCTTACGGAAAAAAGGGAAGGAGATTGCGGCAGAATGAGCCGGAGTAGAACCGCGGGAAAGGTTGAAGAACCGCAGAAATTCCGGAATGATATGGTGAGAGAGATATCTCGTTCATCCACACTACTCCCAACGCAACGGCTGCTGATGTCGTTTAAGAGGAATAAATGAGAATTCGGAGAAAAATGGAGGATGTGGGGAAAGAGGCGGAAAAAGCCCGATCGGAGCGGATGTTGGGAAATGAGTGGAAGCAAGAGAGTTCCTTCATAAATAGAGACATCGTCTTCGTTACCATGGATACATTACTGCTTTCCGCTCAATGATTTTAGTTTAAAAATACACCTTGCTTGAAATTTCCGTGGGGCTTTCATTAGGGATGCTCTAATTCAATTTATTTTCGTCTAAATGAATAGAAAATATAGGTTTGAATTCCTTCCTAGCGGTTCGTAAGATGTGTATTCTTACATATGAGAGGCTTCTGTATTCTTATGATGGGTCTAGATGTGTCTAATGCGTTATGTGTGTACTTTGAAAGCTTAAAATATTGTTAAGGGTGAATACAGGACTAATGATTTGATTTTCATTGTTTCCCTACGTGTCCCCTCCCTTCCGACTAGACTAAACTCTTTGTTTCATTGTTCTTCACTTCGACTTTCCGTCACTAGACGATCCTTTGTTTATGGCTTGCCACATCTGTACAACAGTGTACTATCTCTCTCTTCTTCATTAGATTCATTTGTACTGTTGTTTGCTCAAGTACGACTTATATTGTCCCTTGTACTTTTTTAAAAAACTTAAGCTGTATAAGTTTCTTTCTATATTGTGACATACATTTATTGTATTCAATCCATTGTTTTTGGACAATCTATTGTTTAAATAAATATATAAATGTAATGTAGCACGTAATGTAATGCAAAATGTGTGAATCAACGCGAATCCTGTAGATGTTAGATCATCCAGTCTGTTTCGACGAACATCTCAAATGCAAACATTAGAAAGACAACACGAACGTTCTCAAAACAAAACAAAACGCATGACTGGAACTGAATTTCTTAGATAAATGACACAAAAAATAAGGATGGAATTTTTACTTAGTTAATTCATATACCTTTATATATTTTATGTTTATCTTTAAAACTATTTGCACAAGTGGTAAATGAATATGAATAACGTTGTTATGTACAGTATAGACCTGGATGCGTGGGCAAGCGCAATGACACCCTTATAAGAGAACGTATTGATGGCGTTTGAAATTGTGTAGCGGCTCAAGTATACACTTTTTTCTGATAAAGAGCACGCATTGGGATGAGCTTTGGCTACAGTTGTTTTATACTCGCAACCAAATTCTTTTAAAAATGTATACTTTTCGTATTATTGCCATGGTGATCTAATATTGATGCAGTATTTAAAAAACGTGATAAAAGGACACGCCTAAGTTGACTTAGAAATAGACATCTGCCTCCCCACAGTTATATTGAATTTATTACCTCTGTGTTGTCGCAGTTTTTTTTCGCCCCCCTTCTTTTGTGAGTGTTTACCCGTATTGTGGGCTTTTCTCCAAAAACCTTCAGTAGAAGAGTATTTCCCCATAACCCAAATCTTTGTGCTTTTATTTGCATCTATGTCTAGTTATTTGTTTATTTTTTATTTATCAACTTGACTGCCTGTTTGTATTTACAATGTGTATCTACTGTTTGTACCATATTTCTTGTACCTATGTTTGATTGACTTTGATTATGATGCACTGATTTATTTTTATAGATTTAAGTTAACTGTCGTCAATTGTTTTTGGTTATTAGTGTAATATTTTTATAATGTAATACCTCCAGAGGTTGGGTAAAAGAGAGGCCATTATGGTTTAACCTCGTAAGTAAGTAAGAGTAAATAACAATAATAATTGACCTACATGACTCATGAGAAATTTCCCAGAAAACTGCTATCAAAGTCTTACCAGTATTCGAAGGGAATAGATTCAAGAAGCTCTGCACGTTCTTAACTAAAGCATTTCCTAATATTGTATACAGTAGCAGAAGGAGTGTTCTTAAATATACTTTACTATCCAGCTTGCATGGAAAATTGCGGCCGAAACCTTTCTAAGGGTCTGACATCATTTTCACATTTTGGCTTTTCCATTAAAACGAAAAGCGAATCTCATTAAAGCGGAAACGGCGCTTTTAAAGTCATCTGCATCCGTAAAATTTTCCTCGGGTGAGAGAAAATCCAAAAGCAAGAAGATGTATGGAAAATTAAGACCAAAATTCTGTGCTACATTTTATAGCATTTCATACTTATAATGCCACAGACCCCAGCGCCGCAGGTTGCGAGATATTGTAACTGCACAAAAAATATATATTCAAGAGTTAAACTTCTTTGGGGACCTCATTTATAAAATCCAACCCAAAGTGGCTTCGTCTCGCCTGAGAAAAATTATTTCGCGAGGATTTTCATCTTAAATGATTCTTTTATAATTATAATGCTAATAGAGGTGCAATTCCAAAATATTCGCCATTTGCTGAACCTAAAGGGCAAAGTGTTACAGTTTTTTTCCTTTTACTTTTAGAAGCTATGAAAATGAGACGAGAAAAAAATATGGACATCTTGGAAGTGTGCGAAAGAATTTGACTGGAAAAAAGCACTGTTTATATAGGTTAGGGGAGTATAAACATTGGGTTGGCTATATATTAATCGAGAGTAAGTTTTTGAATGTTCAAAAAATGTAAAGAGCATAATTTATAAAATCGCTTTTCTAAACTGTGGTGGAAAGAAAGTAAATTTTACCGGGAGCGGAATGAGTCATCAAATACCAAAACACTTTTTGGCAACCAAATGCGACTATAACATTCATGTTAACAAATTTTGTCGCCGGTGCTACTGAAAAGCTAAAAATTAAAGTATAACTGTGTAATGCTTATTTTTAGATTATTTACCATAGGTAGGTATATAGCTTCGGTGTCATAATGTATACTTAAAGTGGACTTTAACTAATGTCCTCTTTAGGACCCGAAAAAATAATGGTTTGTTAGAATCGAAGAGAATATTTTGGTTAATATCTATCCTAATCCATTTCATATATACATACATAGAAAATTAATTATAATCTTCACTATAACTCTAACAGAAAATTATAATATTGCGTTCTAAAGTGAACATCAGTTAAAGTTTACTTTAAGTATACATAATATTCCAAAAGTACCTAAAGGGTGATTGGTAGCAAAGCACGGATGGGCGTGCACTTAGGAAATATCCCCAAGGAATAACGGAGCTGTACAATGGTGGTTAGAGCAATCGTCAGACAACAGGCGGGTCCAGGTTCGAGTCTCAGCCCTATCAAACTTGTACATGTTCATATTCCTGATGATTATTCCTAATCTAGTAAATAAGGTTGGTACATCCTGTAAAACATCATATCATCGCCGAAAAAGTATAGAAATTCCCATTTATTTGGACAGTTATCTGAAGTCGCAGTGATATTACTGCGAAGGTTACTGCGACCTGAAGACGCCTGCAGGATAGCTGGCGAAACTGACGTCAAGATGGAAAGAATACATCGCGGTGAAGCCCGGAAGAACTTACGGAACCCTGAAGTCGCAGTATCTACAGAAGCTGAGGTTCGACTACTCTTTTTATAGGACTAAGGTTAGGAACTTGCGGATTTGCGGTCTGAATTTTCCTGCATGTATTACGGGGTTCGGCGACAACTGAGCGCGTGACAACTGAGCGCCTGCGACAACTGAACGCGTCTCACTACTAAAATTAACCTGAAAACAATGGTCCCTTCTTCACTTATCGAAACCGATTCAAGCATTCAAATATTTTATTTTTATCAGCCTGGTTTACCACAGCAAGCGGCAATTAAATGAAATAATATTCGCTTGTACAGGGGCGAACCTTAGTCATCAGTGACCGTAGGCGCAAGGACCACTTGGAGGCCCCACCAAGAGGCTGTGTACCTTAAAAAACGACAGATAATCCTTTTTTGGGCCCCTCGACTATTAAGCCCTCAGCTAGCTACTACTGCGCCTAATGGTAAATCCGCCCCTGTGCCTACATGTGTTCTCGCCTATTTAGTTATTTTTTGTATAAATGAAATAATAACTTAATGGAATTCCACCAAATGTCGCTAGAGAAGATTAATTTAAATTTCTTTGCGAACAATTTTGATTGGTGGTGTTTTTAATATACGTAATACCTCACTCGAGCGCAGACTGATGGCATCAGATTCGACCTAGACGTCTGCGGACTTCCAATGAAAAAAGGTTCCACAGCTCCTTGGACTTTGAAAGTAATCAGTCCAAAGGCTGTAAAATTTAAATTTAACTGATTCGATTAATTAATTCAGAATTAAGAGTCGAGAATCCGCTCTAGAGGAAAAAGAAGCTTAGAATGTGTTTTTTTAATAGTTAGTGAAGGAAGGAACATCTCAACAGCTAAGAAGAACGATTTTTTTTACTTACAGAGGGAGAGAGTAGCAGAAGAGAGGGATTGAAAAGGGTGGTGCGAAAAGTGAAAGTAGGAGCGGAAATGCCTGATCAAGTGGACTAAGTTTGATGGAGACGGAGAAGAGGAAAGGGAGAGGTAGGCTTAGGGAATAATGGAAAAGAAAGAATGAGATAAGGAAAGAACGGGGCTAAAGGGAAAGAGAAAGGATGAAAGTGATTGTTTTGCTCTTTTATTTACCAAAGTTAGGCTCGACTCTCCATTCCGCAGAACCTTTTAGGGAAATGCAATTTGTGGATTGTTTAAAATGGAACCTAAAAGAATCGCTGTGCTTGGAAATATCTTTGCGGATGAATCTTGTATAAGGAAAGGCACAGGGCCCACGCGAAAAGAGACAAGGGCTTCCCAAAACGTAATGGAGGGTGGAAATCCTACTATAATAATAAACTTTATGCGTATTTGTTTATCCCTCCTCGGATTTATCAACTTTGATTTTATACGAAAGAGACGATAAGCAACCGATTTATTTTATATAATACCGTCCACCACATTAAGCCCTTCCTTTGGATTTATAATACTCATCCAAACCACACGAGATTAGAGTTTTAACTCAAATTCCAGGCATTTAGTCTGTAAAACAATTCTTCAATAATTAAACCGCTATTATTAACGGTTTAATCATTGACCAAAGATTTTATATTGATATAATTATCGACAAAATTATTTTTGTAGATTTAATAATTGAGAATTTTTTTATAGATTTAATTTTCGACCAAATTTATTATAGATTTAATAACTGACGAAATTTTTTTATAGATTTAATTATGACCAACATTTTTCATAGATTTAATTATTGAGCAAATAATTTTTTATTTCATAATAAAGAGGGGATCCTTTTGCCATATCTTGATGAATGAAATATTTATCATTTGTCTGTTGGTACGGGATAAAGAAAATGTATCTTATATGTACTTTTGTCAGTCTTGTTTATGGTTGTGATGATACAGAAGCTGTTGAGGTAGAGTTATGCCGAATAATGGCATTAATTAAGGATTCTTCTTATGCTATGTTACGAAAAGTGTTACTCGTAGAGTCATTGTGCTTCACTGATGTGAGCTTGTTCTACTTATAGCATTCTGGCCAAGTGAGGAAAACAAGGGAAAACTACCTCACTCTTCATCTTGCCTAGCAAGCCTCATTTCCCTCTCCTAGCTCTTCATAGCTGATGTTAGAAGAGATGAGGTTCCAACTGGCCTTCGGACTGATTACTTTACAGACAGATAAAAAGGGAAATGTGTCAATATCATGAATTTGATCCCTGAAATTTTCGAAGCACCTAATTCTCCCAAAAGAATTACAGATATTCTTTGATAAACTGCAGGTAACAAAGAGTTACTCTGGATTCAGTACATCTACACTCAAAACAAAATTATGTCTAATGTTTGTGAAGATAATATTGACGCTAATTATAACCGCAGCATTCTTGGTTAGATCGTTCATGACATTAAAATATTCCATAAGATCCGTTCCGTTTATTCCGTTAAGACCCAAAGCCTTTTATCGCCGAAATCAGTCCTTGTCCTAGCAAAACTAAATTACAAATAACTTACTCTAGAAATCGACGAATTTATGTACTATGAATGAAATTTAAAAAACTCTATTCACATTTTTACCCTTTCATGCTCCTCCCGGGTAGAAATTGAGAGAATTTTCATGATTTAAATTAGGATTACTTGAAAACCCGATTTTTCACAATTCTTTCCTTAACGACCAAAATCGAACCGTATTCTCTTCTCACACACCTGGTAGTTGTCATTTTAAAAGTGCTTAGACAGCAAGAGTCATTTCGCGAGAGACCGGGAATCGAACCCGGGATCCCTTTCACTGAAGGTGAACGCGTTACCAGCATGGCTATCCTGAGGCTCTAATACGCGTACATAGGGAGTAAAGGCTCATCAGAAATCATACTACTGATACAAAGACCAACAGCATTAAACGCTTATATTTCAATAATTTACAGTGCCATCACCACGTTTGGTGTTTGGAGGTATTATTACAACTAAAAGTGTTAACGGTAACGCACAACTCTAGAGAAATGATCGATGGTAACGTTGCGGGAAAGGTGATCAATAGACAAGAATAGAGAACGAGAAGTTGAGAGATAGGCGTATAAATGGAAAGGAAGTGTGGGTGGAGGGATTCGCGAAGAGAAAGGAAATTAGAGATGACGATGGCTCCAGAGATAGATGGATGTTGACCATTGTGTCGCGGAGCAGCTCACGCCCCTCCTAAAACGGACATCGACGCTTGATTGCGGATTCCAATATTCATTTCGAACGGATTTCTGAAAATGGAACGTGGAGACGTGGGGGAGAGTCCGGCAGCGAGCGGATACGGGCGGAAGGCGGAGGGAGAATGCAGCGAGGGTAGTATCCCCGCGGAGGCACGAAATAGCAACCGGGGGTGGGGACGTAGTATACATCTGAAGGGTTGTAACTGTGTCACCAGCCGGCTTCAAAAGGATTGCTGTTACCAAGAGATGGATCTATCTCGGTCATCGGCATCATAGGGGTACGGGGGAGATTCGGGAGTGGGTGGCGAAGAGAAAAAATAGCCGGGAACAGGGAAAGAGGACAAGAGAAGGGGTGAAGATGGGAGTAGAGAGGGGGGGGATAAAGACCACGTGGAAAGTAATCAGACGGAGTGGATCGTGCAGCGCTCTTAGGAGGAGGATATAGACGAGAGACTCTCCAGAGAAACATAATAGACTTCTTCGGATCGGAGTAAATTTCAGTCAGTTTTTTTCCTACCCCCGTCCGCTTCCTTTTACTTGCGCTCTTGGGTGAGATGAGATTGGGATCGATTCTTTCTCTCTCGACAAACCTAGTCGTTCTTCCCGAAAATAGTGACCGAACAATGTTTATCCCGAAAACCGTAGATTTTTATGGCGAGAGCGAAGAGAGATAGAGGAGAGCGGGGCGATTAATGGTGTCAAGAATGGACGTTGGCGCCCATCCCTAGGTAGCATGAATGGTCCGCAATGCTGTGGCGCTGAAGGGAAATGATATACATTTACAACCTTCGGTCTCTCTGTCGTCTCTGTCTCTGGATATAAATTCTGGAACATCGTGCCACTTTATTGAGGTTTTGGATTCCTGACTTTTCTAAATCGACGTGCATCAACCACAATGGCAAACGTTTTTAGTAAAATTTTGCTCGTTAAAAATAACTAATAAAGAAATAAATGGTAAATAATGTAGTGGAAACTGAGTGTAACGGAACTTGTACATGGAAACCTGTCTATTACGAATTTTTTTTCGGCACCATTTGATTCTACTGAAGGCAGGTTTCACTGTGTTAATGTCTACATAACTTTCATTTCGTAAAAACTGTTACTATGAATACCATTTATAATAATTCTTGACTTGATTCATAATATATGAAGAGACTTTTTTGTTATCTTTCGTCATAGAAAGGTGATGGCTTTACATTTACTAAATTCAATTTTACGTTCCTTTATAGCATCCTTGAAGCTAAATCTGAAGTTCATTCGTTAATAAGCTCTAAGTTGGTTAACGAGTCATTCATAAATACCGATGCCAAATAAAAACTCCAAGAAGCTAATTAGAGACTAAATATTGTATAATTTTGAAAACAAATGTCTCCTTGATAGTAACTGTAATCAATATTAAATTTTTCTGTCATTTATTACTTTTCAGACCATTATACGAAAAAGCATTGCTAAGACAAATGAAGACTTTTGTCTTCAATGTATATAAAACCTTTGAATCACAGCATTATTTGATTGTAAAAGAGTCAAAATATTTACTCATGGGGCTTATGGATAGCCAAGTGGACTGCGCTTTCGTTTTTGGTGGAAGCCATCCCGGGTTCGATTCCCGGTGGGGGCTCATAAGCGCGAAATGACCTTAGTTGTCGAAGCTCTTTTAAAAATACCACTATTTACTTTTGGTAAATTAATCTTTTCTGTAATAAGTAGCTTATTAATAGCTTACTAACTAATCTTATATTTTAATATTTTCTTAGACGCGTAAGCGTTACATTCTAACGTTATATTCACGGTAAATTCTAATTTATACCCAGATAAACAACGGAATGAAGGATTAGGAATGTTTGAAACATTTTATGTTTTATGCCGATAAAGTAAGCTACGTATCTTGTGCTGCATAATTTATTGGTTTTGATTCAATCATCTTTTCAGATTTTTTAGAAGTGTCTTACAATTCAATAATATATTTCATATGAAATAATAAAATATGATGTATTTATAAGATTTTATCACGGCAAGGAAATAGGCCTGTTATATATAACAGCACATAGATATATAATATATAAAAGCAAAATTAGAGATTAAGTTACCTTCCTTTCCTTTATCCTTGTAAATCTCTAATATTTGAAATCAGTATGATAAGGCGAAAAGTATGAAATACTCTCTTCTTTAAATATTTGTAGATTAAATCTGTTTAAATATTTGTAGATGAAATCTGTCAACGTTTCGGCAGCGGCCACTGCTGACGAAACGTTGGAGTTCCCAATTATCTTCACCCGGCTGGAAACCCGTGAAGAATTTCTCAGACAGATTCACCGGGAAAGCATAAGATCTTTCTATAAAAAAAATATGACTTCGCTCCGAAATCTCAAATTAATTTAGCTACAATTCTCAATTCTTTGCAAGGCTTCTCTGTAGTTTAATTACAATAATTTCTGCATCGGATGAAGATAATGATTGCCGTTTCCGAGGAACCTCTATCCTGATTTATCGACTACCAAAAGGCGGGGTAATTCGAGTTCGTAGCTTCATTGGGTAGGCTATATAATTCGGGAAAGGAAAGATAAAATCGCTACTGCACCCCCGAAAACAATCCACTTTCAACGAACTTGAGGCAATTCAAAGTCTCTCCAAAAATACAATTCAAAAAACGGAATAGGTTGCAAGGAATTCTCATCGCGATCTTTTGTTGTGGAAATCGAAAAAGATCCGTTCTTTCAGCGCATGACCGAGTCTCTTAAACCTCCATCCGTGGCTCTAAGTTGGCTGCGACAATGCATTTGAAAGACGCGCAAAAGACAAGGCTGTGAGGAAAGGATAAGAGAAGGGAAGAAACAAGAAAAGTTGACTGCAAAACTGCATGTAGTCGCGACGACGCGTATTGTCGGAACCAAAACTCGCTCATTTTCTTTTATCGCGACCAAACAAAGGAAAATAAAAACAAAGTCTCTTGAGCTTACAAGATGTTGGGTACTGCGCCAATATTTTGCAAAGAAATTTGAAAGTTTACGTTAACTGGTGGGATTGAGGATAAGGCAAGCCAAGAGAAAGCAATGAATACGGTAGTTACTTCCCTGCGAAGGAATGTGCATGCGGTTGATTTCTTGTGTTTTTGAAAGTGCTTACAACTTAGATCTACGGATATTACACGAAAATATAAAAGATTTAAATATCTTATTTCTCTTTTGTGTATCTAATTCGACACTTAAGCAAACATAAAATATTTCAGTAATAAGATATCACATTCAACTACGAAATATCTCGCAAAATGATGCAATAATTGAAAAATATGTTAATAGCTGATAAGTCACGGAACAATGAGTTACTCCTGGTACAATAATATATCGTTGGGTTGAATTGAATAATTATTTTATTGTATAAATATTATTATATTATCACAAAATAAGGTATTCAAGGCCAATTGTAAAGAAAGAAGATATTAAAATCATCGCGACTTAAATATAAACGTTGAAGGAAATTATTCTTGATTTCTTGATCCGCCCCCGTTTCAAAAGAATACGTAAATCTGACATGTAATAACATTTCAAATTCCTAAGAGGTAGTAAAAACTTCTGTAAAAACTCTTAAAATCCTCACTCTTTCTAAAATGTATTCAGGAGTATTTTGAACTGACATTTAAC
This sequence comes from Ladona fulva, assembly GCA_000376725.2. NCBI lineage: Eukaryota > Metazoa > Arthropoda > Insecta > Odonata > Libellulidae > Ladona > Ladona fulva. The sequence goes on along the minus strand of KZ308213.1, from coordinate 997,628 downwards.
ATAAATGGAATGAAAATTCGAAATACTCGAAGGAGTTTTCGCAAGACCAAAGAAAATGTCTATGTTGAACAACCGTAAGCATACATATTCTTCGAAAAATGATTCTTTGAAAATCAGTTCTTCGGAAATAAATTCTTCAAACTATCATTTATTCGAATGGCAATTTCTTTGAAAGTAGACCACTAAATTATTCTAATCTACGCAAAACTTTAATAACATAGTCGAATTTTTTAGGTTGACGAAAATTTTGAGTTTAGCAAACCGAAATGATAAATAAACTATTATTTAAAATTAAAATGAAGATTGAATTGAATAAGTCGGTTAATCAATTATTCAGTGTGTCTATGGGTAGAGAAATTAGATGTCCCGCTTTAGTTGGGACGGACCCTTTTTTGAACTTTCTATTCCTCCATCCATCCTAGCCTTCATGCACCCTGGTTTATAGCAATAAAAGTTGTTCAAAATCAATGTGCGATCGATCCTTATGAATGAATTTCGTTTGAACGAGGATGTATCGTCCTCAACGCCTGGGAGTCGATTTCCTCTACCAACGTCGCAATTCGTATCACATCCAGTTTGGTGATTCAATCTACTAATGAAACTTCTTTTTTATCACCGATATTTTTAACTTGAAATCTTTGCAATAATAATCAGTCCTTTAATAAAATATTCAAACAATTCTATACATTTAGCATTGTTATATANAATCCTTGTAAAGTCAAACAATTTCAATCCCCCCTGCGAATAGATATATTTACATATTAAGAAGCGCGCAGAAGATCTCAGATCATCTGCAAGGCATTGCAACGGGTGATTTATCCACGGGAAATTATCTCTGAAATGGTCGTTTGTTTCGAGATATAATTGCTTGTCTTCCCAGACTCAAACGCGGGATTCAAATCCAGTCTTTTGGGTTACTGTTTCATAACTAAGAAACGCAAGCTTGTAAGGAAATTTATCAAAATAATGTCAATGATTGATTGCAAGTAGAGCGTGGCAGAGCTGAAAATGCTGAATGCGGGATTCTTTCGTCGACTGCGCTCACCGCTGAACACATCCTAATGATCTTCCCGACGGCAACTTATCTTCGCTTCCATTTACGCCGCTGCACAGTGGGATGAAATCGGAAAAAGCCGGACAAAAGTCCAAAATGCCTTTTTTTGAGATACAGACCTGAAACTTTGCATATATATACAAAAATGATTGCTGATCATGGAATGGTAAGTCATTTCTCATATATCCGTTACGTAGCTACTGAGGCTCAAACATGACTAAATATCCAAAAACACGACCGATTGAAGTTTTCTTCGAAAGTCTTATAAATTAAGTAGATGGTGGACTTGTGGAAGGATTTTAATGGAATAATTACGTCACAAAATGGCGGACGCTTTTTTCAGGCAAAATTTGACACAAAGTAGACAATATCTTTCGTTTAAGAAATGTGGTCTCCTGGAAATTGCATCACAGTATTGATAAAAGACATTTTAAGAATATGCACCAGAAATATTTCAAAAAAGTTTGCGATCACGAAAATGAACGCGCTGCACGACCCGGGTCCGCGCATCTGGACCTGGTAGAAGGACGACTCCGTTGGATTTTTCAAGTTGTTTGGGCCTTAACTCTTCGAAATCGCCGTTTTTAAGCTAAGTATGTTATCACTGTTTTCCAGAAGTTCTATATTGAAGGGATATTTTATGGTGCGAACGAGTCAATGGATGAGGGTTTGGACAATTTACGGAATCATGCCTCAAATTAGGAATATCCTTCAACTCTTAAGAGTAAGTTCATATAATACATGCTTTCCAGGAAAAGCAACATCTGGCATTCAAACGGACGCGTACAATTATTGTAGGAAGATCGATAGAAAAATAGAAATTCTCGTTGAGTGAGCTTGTTTTTCTGTCAATAGATTTAAGCTCCGAATCACTTTATTTAATATAATTTTTGCAAAGCTCCAGTTTTTTTTATAGATTTCTTCTTTCAAAGAATTTGTAAATCGAAGCAGTGATTTTTGAAGAATTTACCTGTAAGTGAACAAACTGCTTACGACATACAAGAGAAGAATAAAAGAATAATATCTCCCAAAAATACGTAACATTTTCCAAAAGTAAATAAATCGTGATAAAGAAGGTAAATAAAAAATACAATAATCAATAAAAGTTAGCCAGATGGTAGCCATGCAATTCCTCCCTAATATATATATAGAAGTAAATTTCATTATATCGATATCGGAGGCGTGACTTCGTGGAAAGACATTGCAGAATAAAAGAAACTTTGTACTTTTATTTGTAAACGTTTTTTCTGTGCCTGAAGATGTAAGTACGCTTACGAAACCGGTAGCAAAATTAAAATCTCTGAGAAAAAGTACAAAAAGTAAATTTCAGTTTTCAATTCACAAGGAATAAATTTCAAAATTCAGATGCTAGAATAAGGGAAGAATTTTAGTACATATTAATGCGTGCGGTATATTAAAGAAAGGAATTAGAATCGGCCCTGTTCGATTTACTGTTGGCAATTCTTGATTAAGTCAAGTATGTATTAGGGCTGTTGTTCTGGAAATGTTGCAATTTCGAGAGAATTGTAGAAGTAAGAAAGAACTATACGAGGCCTCGTACTGGGCTAGAGTTGAGTCACGCCAGAATTTGGGTTACTTTTGTATCCTTCCGAAAATTTGTTCCTCGAGATAAAAGCATGAATAACTCACTATTTGATATCTGAAATCTTCCTATCGATGATATATGGAACAATAGCGTTCATATTTACAGTTTTATACAGGAATTCTTCAATGAGCTCTTAACAGTATGTACATATACATACTGAGGCATCACGGAGCGTATTGAGTCTCAAATGGGATAATCTCAGATACAAATATGATGCGCCTAGCAGCCGGATCATGCAATCTCTCGACCGTAATCGTGTTGAGGCAAAGTTGTAAAGATAAGAGAGGACGATCGCAACGGATGTTCAAGTTTGGGAGAAATTTCACTTATAATATGAGCGGAATCGAATTTACTGCTTTACGTGATTGGCATATGATATGCTTTTGCCATTTACATGGTAAATAAAGCAGAAGTATGGAAGTTTTAACTGCAATCAATATAAAACCATTTATTGGAGTGGGAGTTTCGTCAAATGTAAGATACTACGCTATCAATCAAGGTATCGAAGTTTTCCAAGAGATACTTATACCTTTGCTAAAAATCTGCTACTAATTGTGCAATAGAAATTTGAAAGTTTAGTTGGTGGAGTGATAAGAGGAGGATAGAAATCACTGAAGGGTAAAAGATGTAAGGTGATGCCAGGTCTAACGGAGATAATTCAAATTAGAGTCCCATTCTTTAGCCGTGCTGAATTTTAGTAAGAGATTTCAAACCAAATTACTTCTAATGACAGCCAAAAAACGCAACTGCCTTTCACAAATAAGTAATGAGGGGCTTTCTTTTCGATCCTTCGTTTGTTCGTTCGGAATTTGTTGGGACTGTTTCCTTACCCCCTCCATGATTAAATTCGTAAGCCGAATTCGAAAAGAAGCGACAAAAATCCTAAACAGCCAAATAATTCGTTGGGTCACTTGTTGGTCGAAGCATCGAATTATGTCGGATTTAGAAGACCGAAGTGAGGATATTCAATCAATGTTTAGAAATTCTCTCTCCGGAGGAAGACAAATATTAATCGGGACTTCATAGCTCATTTACATCTCGATTTTTCTCCTTCATAACTGAGGATATCTACTCAAACTTAATCACCAAATTACTTTAATGGGATGCTCAACTCAAATCAGCACTTTGACTTGAGTGACTAGCACTTTATTTCTCCCTATAAATATGCTGGAACGACAGAGATGGAATCAAATGGCATAGAAAGCTCCGCTGTTCACGGATGCCAGTATTTCTTGCGCTTTAGAACCGCTCACAAGCCTACGACCCTCACTCTCACAAAAAAGAGGAAGACTGCTATTCATATTATCTATCTATAACGATATGCGGAAGTAAATACAGGGAGGATGGATGTTTCTGTACTCGGTAAAGAGTCACGTTGGGAGTACAGAGCATAATAATGCAAACGAGGCAGCTTGAAACATGTCTAGAATTTTCTGGCGGAAGTAAATTTCCATTTTCTTTTTTACGGGTAAAGTAAAGTGAAACAGCTTTAATTCTGAAAGCTTTGTGATGTTTAACTCAGTCTAAAAGCTCTACATTGTAATCGGGAACGTCCGTAGCATCTAGGTTATTTTTTACGAAAATCCAAGCGTGCTACGATAAAAATATGACGAAACCCAGGGCTTAAAATAGCAGCAACGGCCGAAAACCAGGAGATAAGCGAGCGAATAGGCCTATTAGGAAATCATTCACATTCTCGTCACGGCTAAAGTTACAACTCTATTTAAGACGATGTTATCTAATGCATTCATATTTGCCTGAGATGAAGCGAGTGAATATATCACAGATTTATAGCTCATGAGAACTGTGAAAAAAGCTTTCGCTCAGGTTAACGTTTTTTACGAACGTAATTCATAGCAACAGAATGTACGATGTAATTTCAGACGAGATTTATCATTACGTACGGAACCCAATACGGAATTTTCTTCGACATCACAATTTTAGTCTTTTAAAAACATAACATTCGAATCCATAAGTATCGCGTTAACTAGTGTTAAGTGCTTCCTGCTACCGTACCCTGATGAATGTGATAATTTTCATGTCTTTTGGTACAAGGTAGAGAAAATGTATCTTTCATTTACTTTTGTCCCTGTTTTGTTCTTGGCTGTGATAATATGAGAACTACTGAGCTAATGAGTGATGCTAACAATGGAATATATTTTTCCTTTTTGAATGCTGTGAATAGTGTCACTTGTAGGGTCCTTTTGCTTCACATACATGGGCTTATAATAATTAGGAAATAATCCTTAGGCCGTATTCGCAGGTTATTGGCAAAAATGATTTTCTTTGTGACACTAAGATATGGAGGTTGAATCACCTCCAACGAATTAAAAACCTTTTCAAGTCAAATTGGTAAGAAAAACAAGATGAAAATGACGTGTCATAGAGTAGAAATTCCACAATGACGTTTCATAGGGTAGAAATTCCAAATTAATAGAATCATCCAAGTCTAAAAAAATTAAAACGTGGACAACGTTGTCTATGTGTTAAAAACTAGCGAAAAGCCTAAATAACCGAGGAAAAAACCACAAGAAAAACGTCAAGCTAAGTAAATCCAAGTGTAACCCCGGAAAAAAGTGTACTCGGCCAATATCTGCCGAGAAGATACGTCAAATAGGTATTTCGACAACCAAGTTGTCATCTTCAGTGACTGAAGGGCTTCAGGAGTATTTCCCAGTTATTCGTAAACAGCCATGTCTCCTGCAGATACGTGAACTTGTTTAATTTATATCATTCTGTCTTAGTGAGGAAAGCAAAGACAAGCTACCTCACTCCTCATTTTGCATAGTCGCCTTAGCTCCCTCTCCGGAGCTTTTCGTAGCTGATGGTGCTGGGGATGAGGTTCAAACCAGCTTTCGGGCTGAAGACTGTACAGACAGACAGTTTTAAGTAACCTATGTAGGACTATTCTCGGATACTCCAAGACAGGAAATAATTCGTCACTTAGACAACGGAAGAAATACAGTCAATAAAGAATTTAAAATGGAATAAGTAATGTCACCGAATGTAGTCCCTTTACAAGAAGTATTTTATGTTGACTTTCCATGAATCTAGCTCCAACACGTCGGATATTTTACCACTATATTTCTAATGACACTTACATGATGCCTATCAAATTATCTGTTCTCACATAAATTTCCCAGCAAGTAGCTGTGAAGAGAGTACCAGAAAAATTCCTTTTTGGGAAAAAGAACCGGTGCTATCCTTGAACCGGAACGCTTTTACGATCTCACGGAATCCTTTTTCCAGTATCTTTCCTCCTGAGAAGCATCTCCGCCATCGAATGTAATAAAGTAAGCCTTAGCTTTGAAGTGTTTTCCGCGATCCTCGAAGAATTTACGGCCTCAACTTTTGCCCCAAAAAGTACGGCTCCGAACTTTGCGAGTTTGCTTTTGACCTTGCAGTTATTGCTTTTACTTTCCCTCAACTTGCTCCCCTGACATAAATCGGTATCTCCATCTTTATGGATGATTACAAAAATGTGCGCGTCCTTTTTCATTTTCAGACGATGTTTCTTTCTCTTTCTCTCCCCATATTTGAATTCTTTCAAAATTCCGCCGAACTGAATGGGATCATCTTCCTAAATAGAATTCATTCGCAAAGAAGTAAAAATTTTTGCATTTTCAATAAATTTACTATCAGACTGAAAGAAAATTCTTCGATAACACGAAGTTATTATATTTCGTGCAACGGCGACGTTCTTATTGTTGCTTGAACCAATCAGGATGCATGCGAATTTTCTGTTAAGATGTTTATGGATGTCAGTTATTTTATTGTTCCATTTATTTATTTATGAATTATTTTATCTACGGAATGTATGCAGATGAATGCATAATGACGCCTTGGTTAAGCAAGCTAATTAGTTCCGGAATGACCTTTTTAATTTGTATGGCACCATGCGACTCCGCCGAGGGCAGGTTTCACTGTATTACCGCACATAAATACCGGAGGTAAGCAACCAGGCTCCTAAAAATATAATCGATAATACATATACAGTACATTCACTTTGATGTGTCATTTCCGAATTACCCTTTCCTTATGCGTGTATACACCACAATTTTCGCTATCCTAGTCCAGAAAACAACAAATAAATGTTCCTCAGCAGAAAATTTTGAAAAAGGGTTACTCGCTGACCGAAGTAACACAGCGTAGATCCATTTAAAGACCAACGAACATACATTTTTAAATTATCACTGTACATAATGATATTAAGTATTCGTTTTAGCAATATTTACGTGTAATAAATAAAAAATAGACATTAACTAACGCTAAATAAAAATTTAAGCTACTTTGTAATTGATGACGCGATAGTGAAGTTTACAAACGACAGGCATATGAAAAAGATATTTTATTCGACTGTTAGACGTAGATAGTTGTTACTCTCGCTTGGAAACAAACCACGGTGCCATCTCACTTATGCCTCCCTTAACGATCTAATTAATTCCTCTCCTTTACGTCTGAGGATGATTACTGTACGCATGACTAGGAGGTAATGAGATGTAAATCAATTGGCAAATGTAAGTGTACTGTCAGAGCTGGAAGTCTGTCACATTCAACTGCTTTTGATTAAATTAATAGCGAGGCAGACATCCTTAAAGTACAAAATATTCTAAGCGTGTCTGCAGGTAGCAAATAGGACGTTATAAAAGCTAATGGCTATGGAATATGTGATGCGAGGGTAAAAAACCTCCAGACAGCTTCGACTTAAAACGATGAAAAGCTCTGGCGGATAAGGCGTTGAACTTGCGCTCACGCATTAACCTCTGGCGAACGCTCTATACGCAAGCATGCACTCCACGGACGTCCGTCCAGCGTGAAGCCAAACGAGTTGGGATTCTACGAGAGCATGCAAAGAGATAATGGAAAAGAGATAGAGTGTTGGGGGAATGCGATGATGGAGGCTAAAAGATAATTTCAGGCGCAATGGAGACTTCCAAGTCAGACATTTCCTTTAATTATCTCCATCGTCAAATGTCCTTTGCATACAGAAGCTGAATGAGCTGGGAATCAAACGAGCGCAAATATGATATAAATTACGCCCGATGCAAGAGTACGAAGGAATAGTGGTTCGTTATGAATTCCGTTTCCGACAAAAAGGCCGAAGTATTATAATTTTTATACTATTTTAAAGCAAATTTCGTTTTCGTAATGTTCACTTATTAACGAAATTCTTAATGACATAACTTGAGAAACAAACTAACTGAAAGTTAAAAGCGGCAAAATTTATTACAAAAGTTTACGTACTGAGAATCTCTTTCGAGTCGGATTTTAATTAAATGTTTAACGTTTAATGAAATTTTAACAAAAGAAAGGAAAGAGAGAGAATTTGATGAAGTTTTATTCCATTTTCGGTATTAACCTGATTGAAAGTATTGACCGATTGAAAGTTATTCAGGCGAAATGTTAATACCGATCCTATCCCAAAATGCGTATAACTTTTTTCTAAGAGTTAAACCAAGCACACGCTTAGGTTTATACTCGTGAATCAATGTGAGGGTTAATAAGATGACTTTTCTAATTACCTGTTTCTGTATACAGCGACTCTTCTCACATTTTCTATAAAACAAATTCATAACCTGAAGCAGTTATATTAAATTCGAGGAATTTAACGTGAATCATCCACCGACAAATATTTAATTTTATTTGTTTATTACGGGCAGTGCACATTTACCACAACCAAGTTGTCATCTTCAGTGACCGAAGGGCTTCAGGAGTATTTCCCAGTTATTCGTAAACAGCCATGTCTCCTGCAGATACGTGAACTTGTTTAATTTATATCATTCTGTCTTAGTGAGGAAAGCAAAGACAAGCTACCTCACTCCTCATTTTGCATAGTCGCCTTAGCTCCCTCTCCGGAGCTTTTCGTAGCTGATGGTGCTGGGGATGAGGTTCAAACCAGCTTTCGGGCTGAAGACTGTACAGACAGACAGTTTTAAGTAACCTATGTAGGACTATTCTCGGATACTCCAAGACAGGAAATAATTCGTCACTTAGACAACGGAAGAAATACAGTCAATAAAGAATTTAAAATGGAATAAGTAATGTCACCGAATGTAGTCCCTTTACAAGAAGTAAGAGTAGCTCCAACACGTCGGATATTTTACCACTATATTTCAAATGACACTTACATGATGCCTATCAAATTATCTGTTCTCACATAAATTTCCCAGCAAGTAGCTGTNTCATCATGATATTATTAAAACTTTTACGTTATTTTAAAACTAAATAAATAACATTTAAAACTTTTGCGTTATTTTTATGGTTAAAGCTGTTTAAAAATTTCGTCGACCTTTGAACCCTACTTGAACCCAGAATTTGTCTTTTTCGTTTCGTCCTCGAAACGTTCTCCAGAATTGATCCCTCTTTAGTACCGTTCAAAAAAAGCCGCTGAGATGCAAGTTAAGCAGCGAATTCCCTCGAGGAATTCGAATTTACACTCTACCTCGGAATTGTAAGTGCGGTAATCACTACGGTGTACCGTCGCTAGCCCAACGGAACGCCACTGAATAATAAGTAGTTAGATCCAAATACTCGAGGGAATAATAAACGAATAATGTTGCAAATTTGGGAAATGGATGTGAAAGCAAAGTTACAGTTTCGATAGTAAGAAGAGATGAGAGTGGTTGAAGTTCGGAATGAACGTAACTTAAGAAATCAATTCGTATTAGCAGAAAAATTCGTATTGGAGTAATAAATTCGTTGAGTAAAACTCAATTAATTATTAGAAACGGTGAGCTGAGGAAAGAAAATTAAATGAAAGACGGGGAAGGAAATTTTTGGGTTTGAATAATGGCTAATGATATCCTTTTGGCCTTTTGGGATGAAAATTGCATGTGAAATACATAGGTGTGCCTAGTTTTGTTTTCGATTCAATGCTGGCTTCTGAATCTAATTGAACATTCCGTTTTATTTCTATTTCACACAGGGTTGAAGAAAATCGGTATTAATTCGTGTCTAATTTATTAAATGTACCCTACAGGAAGACACTCTTTCGTATAGCATTAAGACTTCTATTAACAACGAGTAAGCTATTGTTAAGCTTATTGAAAGACGAAAGCAATACGTGTCGTTTTTACACAGAAGGAAGAGAGTGGAAGATGAAATATATATGGAGGAACTCGGAAAGAATATTTGAAGATGCTCCAAAAGTGACAATCAAAGCAAAAACTAATAGACGTTTATTGAATAACTATTCTACGAATCTCAAATTCTGTCTGTCTCTAATTAGTTCATTTCGCAAAATTTCGCAAAATCACGAAATAAAGAAATACAGTGGAGGATACCTCGTGTTCCTGCCATTTCGATGCAATTCCCTTGGTATTTTTCTAATTAAGGCAACGAAAGACTGAATTCGTCTTCCCTATGGCCATCTTATACAGAATTTGATTACCAGCTCCCCCATTAGCCTCAGGTGCGTTTGCGTTTATAGTGTTGGCTTTCACATTAACGTGAGAAGTGATTTCAGCATAAAACGGTAGCTATTAAATATCGAGCAGGAAAAGTGAGCATTTTAATTTTTTTCTCTTTGGTATATTACGCAACACGCGGAAAGAATTTATGAAACTACACTTCCCTCATTGAATCTGCAGTAACAGGAACGACAAATAGAAATTTTAAGTCCATGAACGAATTTTGACATGGATGAATTCTCATTTGCGTATAATTTTAAGAGGACGAAAGAGTAGGTCGAAGGGAAGCATATTTTCCTTTTATGTACGTTTCTGGAAATCATACCATATCATGTTCGGCCTGTTGGTCTAGGGGTATGATTCTTGCTTCGGGTGCGAGAGGTCCCGGGTTCATATCCCTGACAGGCCCTGAATTTTGCAAGCATCGGTGGAGTGGGGTTTTCTTTTTATTAAGTTATCAAGACTTAGTCCCGGGGTTCGAATCCTTGTCAGAACATGTTTGAACATTTTCGAGGGTTTAATCGTTAAGTAAATAATACATCCGTCCGAAGAAAGTAATTTGTGAGAGTGCATTTTGTAATTTTTAACAAGTCGCTTAAAATAAACGAGTAGAAATTACAAAATTTTGTATCCTCTTACTTTCATGGCTTTCTCTCAATATATCCATCGTCCAGTAAAGATATCAACATATTATTGAGTAAGGGCCACTACGCCAAATTTTCAAGCGATTGATTTTTGAGAGACGTAAAAATTTCAGGAAATCGATTTTAATCGAAATACCACCAATCACAAAGAAAACCAAAATGAGATTTGTTTCGTGTAAAGGATGAAGTACGTAAACTGGTAATCATTTCCTTTCTTTGCGGTCAGTGCACCGTAACAATGTGATGTCATTCCCCTAAAGGCAAAAACAATTTGAGGAAACTACGCCTTGAAGACGGCACGCAGCCGAGGAAAGAAGAAATGGCGAGAAAGGAAGATATCTGGAAGAGAAGAGGGAAACAGCCAGGCGAGCGGAGCAGCCTAACGACTTTGATGACGCCACATAACTCAATTATTTTTTCCGCGCCGCGGGGCACCGGCGCGAAACCCGCGAGTCGACTGCCCTCTGCTTCCGCCATAAACTTCGGTCGAATTCTACAATGAAGCCGAGCCTTAGCGACGAAATTCCCTCCCGAGACGCAAAATCGTCGTAATGTGCCCTTTTTTAGCCTCGTCGTCCTCCTGGTCATCAACACCCTCGATGAAACATTCCAGGCAGCGTCCGCGTTGCCCGCCGCGGCGGTCCGAGCTAATTATCGCATTCCTTGGGCATCAGGAAAATAAAGAACAACTCCTCGATTCCGGGAAAAATTCCGCGGAATGGTACGCTGAGGAGCGGTTTCGTTAATTTTTGTCGGTGAGAAGGGGAACGCGACGTAATCTTTTTTAATTATAAGCGAGCCGTTGATGTCGTAAGGGGGAAAGGAGATGAGCGTAGAGGGACAGGAAGAAAAGGTCCAAAGAAAAGCGATAAAAGGGAATGGGTGCGGAGGGAGCTTGGGCGGAAGGAAAGGCGAATGAGGCGTATGGAGAAATTGAGAGAGGAAGAGCTTAAGGCAATGGAGGGAGTCCTTGCCCAATGGGAAGCCGCATCAAAGGATTTGAAAGTAGTGACATTAGTTTGTTTCCCAAGAATGGGCCTGCAAAATCCTTAATATTATCAATTATGAAGTTACATTTGTTACTGCGGTTAAGACAGTATTTCCAGCTTACGCCCGACTGTACAGTCCTCAGCAAAGGCTGGTTGGATCCTCAGCCCCTCAACCATTACATGTTAAAAGCTAAGTAGAGGCGATGAGGTGACTAGGCAAGATGAGGAGTGAGGTAGTTTACCCTTGCTTTCATGACTAAGCCAGAACGCTGCGGGTGGGAACCTTCCATGTGAATGCAGCACAATGCCCATATGAACCATAATTTTTGTGGCAATCAGTATGGAATGCCAAAATTCATTACCACTCATACCTCAGTAGTTTTCATATTATTGTAGCTATGAACGAGACTGAAAATAAGATGAATAATATTAATAATAATAACAAAAACAAAAAAACAATAATAATAGTAATAANTAATAATAATAATAACATTTATTCCTTTACATATTTCAAAGACACAAACACATTACTTTAACAAACAAAACACATTACTTTTTAAGGAATATAGGTACCCCATTAGTGAATGAAATCTATATTATTATTTCTCATGTACAAAAAGTTAAATGAAAACATTTCAATCATCAAGATACAATAGATGCCAGCTGAAATAAATGAGAAAAAATCAAACTCCGTCTCTCGTCCGTTACGTACTACGAAGTATGAACTTAGGTCAGTATAGTGTGCTCACTATTGTGTAATTAGGTAATCAAGATATGGATATTTGTGAGCATATGTTGTTTTGTGGAATAGAGCTTAAAATAGGAAATATTTTTACTGCGCTTCTTCTTCTTGGGTCGTTGAACTACTAAAAACACCGTTTACTTTCGAGATGAGAAATTATGTATAAAGTAAAAGTGGTTGCGAAAAGAAACCTTCATTCTTTTCGCTACCACTTTAAGTCAACGTTATTTCTCATCCATTTCCATCCACAAAGTGCGTAAGCTGATGAAGCCATTTATTTAAAGATTTTGCATTGGATGAATATCAAATTTACAGAATCAGGCGTGGGGTTGTGGAAATCCATAACGAAAAGACACAGAAAATGGTAGTTTTTCCGAGGGTTTTTCCATTGGATGACTGTTTTAACTGATTGCAGATTGTTTAACATAGATTAATCACTAATATGTTATCGAACAATGTCTTATTAACCTAAATTGACTCGATGCCTATGCGTGGGTTTTATTTAATTGCGTTGTTGTCCGAACACTTACAATCATCTAAAATATGGATCTCTCAATATGATATGGATCAATCATTGTATACTAAAGTCGATTGAGATACCAAGATTAGCGTTTTGTCATTACACATCAAGTATCTTTCTTTCTGCATTTTAATTGACCTCCAGTAAAGAGTCCTAATTACATAAATTACTGTGCCCGGTTAAAGAATTCTGCTGGATTCCTAAATAACTATAGCTCTATGCTAAAATGGTAAGTCTTACTGAAAGTATTTCTTAGAGAGATTTTTATGCGATGGGTTATAAGAAATAATAAATGAAGCGTAAGGAAAAAGTGACATGAAAAAATTCTGACTCGATACTAGATCTCTGATTTGTCGTGACTCCGCTCTATCTAATTGGGCTATCTTGCCAGAACGTGCAAGGACGCCATTTTGGAAATTTTCGTAATTGAATGCAGCAGCCGCCCGGAAAAAGGAAGATCCGGGTTCGAATCCCAGTCCTGTCAAGCTTTCTTCATGTTCGCTATTGCTTGGAATTTATCCTACGTCCACGCCTTAAGGTGCTAATTTATGCTTATCCCTTTCCTAACTAATAACGGTTTTAAACCAATAGGTTTTACTCATCATTTACTCAAAGAGGTAAAAAGGATAACTAAACGTTTAAAACACTTTTGATTTATTTATATTTTATGGGTAGAGAGGTTTTACACGTATACATTGATTTTACAGTTATACCTCGTGTTTGACAAGGTATTTCATCTTTAAGGTGAAATATTCACAGGAAAACGGGTAAGGGTGACTTTGCGCAAGATGGTGCGCACCCAGGAAAAATCCCAAGGAAGAATGGACTTGAAAAAAGTCTGACGAGACCGGGAATCGAACCCGGGTCTCCCAATTATATTTTACATTTTAAAAGTTATAACTCCATTACGATATATTTATGGCTATATTTTATAGATTCAATCGAGCACTGATAAATGTGAATAGATTGATTACGAAAATATAATATTGCATGAACAATCATGGTTTTTCGTACTATTATTGATTCTGTAGGATTTGAGGACATTTGCTACGAACTTTATCGGTCACCAGAAAAGAAAACACAGCCATGCTTAACATTTTACAATCTGTCATACTTGTAGTTAGGATTTGTAATCCATTTGATTAATCTGTAAATTCTGATTGTCTGAACTCAAACGTGTTCCTATAAATACGTACTGTATTCACAAATGTGCGAATATGGACTGGTATTGAAACTTGAGTGACTGCACCAGAGAAAGTAAGTTTTCAAAACGAGTAATTTCTACTCGTTTTTAGGTCACACTGATGCTAATTTATCCATTTATATCTCTTTCAGAAGATTGCGTGATTTAATGATCTATTTTTAATCCCGTAATACTTGAGCTCGAGTTCTTTGGTCCAATTTTGTATGGAAATAGCTCTTTTGACCCGTGTGGATATTAGATTTGATGTCTAACTTTGCAAGCTGAAGCGTGCCCTGAGATAACGCAAGGAAAACGGCGATGAAAAAATATGACGTGACCGGGACCCGACCATAGATCTTCCTTTTTCTGGGCTGATACTCTAATTTAATTACGAAATCCAATTATTCTTAGTCCCGTATGTTTAATTTTATGCAAATTTTCTTTCACTTTGCCTACATACCTTCCTGAGGAGCGACGTTATTGCGAAACTTTAATTTTTATTGCGGACCCATCTAAGCTTTAAAGACGATAAATAAAAGACGAAAATAATAAGACGAAAAACTAGAATCATCTGCTTGGAACGTGACTTCGTGATAGGATTCCATAATGGAAACAAGGAGAATTCGATTTCTTGCGAGCCACAAAATTTTTTCGGAAGACGACTATAGTTTCGACCCATGGAGTCATAGTATTGTGGTTAGTAAAAGTTCGAATTTTTCTTGTTCCTTTATTGCAAAAAGTGTTACTCCAGTACACAAGTGTTACACCAAGCCGAAAGGGCAAGTAATATACAAGCACATTTGAAATGAGAACCACTAGAATCGAGACGGAAGACATTTAGATTAACCGGAAAGTCCGCAAAATAAAAAAATGAAAACATTCAAACAAAAGTGGTCGCCTCTTTCTGTGGAAAATAGAACCTACAAATTAATACACAACTAAAAAAAATAATTTGGCAAACAAAATCTACTAACAACGGACGGTTAAACCACCTCGACGAAAACAAGAATGGAATCAGTTTGTGCGATCGAAACGTATAAAATGTGACACTTTATCAAAGCTCTTCCTTCTCCCTTTTTTCTGGGAATCCATTTATATAACCACTTTTTTGTGTGCAACTTTCCTCTTGCGTGGGCCCAACTCCATTCAGCACCTACACAAGGCTTCTTTGAAGAGGAAGGAAAGGAAAGAGGAGCGCCCTGAGGAAGCGGAGGGTTAAGGGAACGGAAGAAAGCTCTTTTTTATTAGACGGTCTAGAGACACGTGGAACTATGAGGGAGGAAGATGCGTGGGAGCTATAAAGGTGTTCGTGCACGGGAAGATGGGATGGGTTAAAATTAATAGGGAATAAGGAGATGCGAAAAGGGTTTGGGTGACGTGATGAAGGGAAGGATGTAAAAAAGTTCGGAGGAGGAATTTGAGTCGGGTCGTGAATTGAGGAGGACGTCAGGGAGCATAAAGGGTTATGTATTCGAGCCTTTAGAAGGGGTATCGTAATACATTCGGTGGTATGGATTAATCGGAATGAATAGGCAGCCGCCATTGTTCCGTAAAAAAGGCATGCTTCCTGCAACTATTAGTTAGTAGGGTCAATTCCATGGGTGAACGCAATTCTGGAGAGTTATCTTTTCTTCGTTTTTTGTCTAAGATAGACCAACCGCACCAAGCCTTTTTGATGTGTGTACTCCTTGACAGCCTCTCTGTATATACCCTTTCCTCAGCCGCTTTGCATACATACATCTACATCTAAATGTGTATCCTGTAACCCGCCTTTCAGCTGGAAAATGAAGCATTCGCCGTAGCACTTTTTTCTAATCGACTGCTATTGCGTATTGTTCGCGGAATGAATTTTTGAAACGAAAAGTCCTAGCTACTATTTCCCTAATTATTATCACGGGACCTGGCAACAGGGTAGATGCAAAATATTTTCAATGTCATCGGAGAACGAGCTATCTCTGAATTCAAGGAGCAAAATCAGGATAAGTTTAAATTGTTATTTCTAAATTTAAACCTTCTTTCTTCTAAATATTCCCATCAAACTTCGTGAAGCAATATATCTTTCTTTTTAACTTTGCAATTCTCTAATACAACTCTTGTCGCTAGGATCCTAAACACCTCATGCATATTCAGATGTGGTCTAACTTGTGTGAAGAACATACATCTCAATTAAGGCGTTTCATTTCAAGATGAGTATTCTACTAGCCTCACTCATTCACAGTACTTTTGCACCCCATCCTTGCATTAACCACGCATGATGACCACATAATTGCTGAGCGTACTTGGTGGTTCTCTCTAAGCAGCTGAATCAGGAGATATTCTCGGGGCCCAGCTGTTTTAAGGAAAAAGGCCTCTCTCGGTATGTTCACGAGGTAGGTAAGTAACGAGGTTTGAGCAGCACCTTTACTCGCTCATGTTATGCGCAGCCGTGTGCATATTCCTTCGGTTTTCCGGCGTACATCTTTCTTTCCATAAATTTTACACTCCCCTTACATTCTTTATTCTGCGAATTATATATAAAATAATTTTCTTTGAGTTTTCTTTTTCGTTCACTAAATTCAACCTGTTTTTGTTGATCTTTCTTTCCCTTTGTTCCGCTCACATTCTCATAACTAACCAGATCAATCATCTACTTCCGTCGCTGAGACAGACGGATTAACTCTGTTAGATGCATAAAGTGCACCAATGAAACTGTCAATAATATTTCATTCTTAAATTTAATTTAATCATACATATATATTAGAGAGGAAAGATATATTCTTTTCCCAAAAAGAAATTTTATTAGAGAAAACTGGTTTCGGCGTTACACTGCCTGCCTGAAACGCCAAAAATCAACCAGACAATGAAATAACCTTTCAAGGGAGGTATGCTCTGATCATGTTACTGGTTGATCTTTGTGTGACCTGACGAATATAACTTTCCTCTCGTATAATTCCTCAACATCACGGCCGCCTCCGTAGTTTTTATACATCTATTACTTAACTATGCAATTAAATTGAAGGCCCCGATAGCGTAAATATGAGCACCCTGATCATGTAACGCTGATATCCTGCGTGCGAATCGTAGTCGTAGTCAAATGGGAGCCATGGGTGAAGTAATATATTTATGGCGAGTAATTTATTAACACCATTGCTTTTAAAACCACGCAATTTTAATACTTGTCTTTCCTGTGAAGAAATGATTCGTGACAATTATCTCTCGGGAATTCTCTATTTACGACCACATTTTTCTTAATTATTTTCCCCCTTAGGCGGTAAAAAGTACTTTGGAAGGCTTGGCAATGAAGCTGCGCTATTCTTGAAGGGGTAAGAGATTGTTTGCAAGTTTATAGTTTTTGTGAGTCGAAGAGGAAAGAAAACTAAGTTAAAACTAAGCTAAACTAAAATAATTATAATAACTTCCTTAATGGACACAGGAAGCTAATCCCAATTACATCCATTTTATTAAAGATTACAAAGAACAGAGGACGAACATACACGACCATTCCCTAAACGGAAATATCCGACTAGCTGGGATTCGAACCCGGGACCTTGGGGTTGGAGCATGTTAGCTCTCCAACTATTTCTGTAGACTTCTTCTTCCAGACTATGTCATTTATAATAATCAATGTCTTCAGAACATTTATGAATAATACAGCTAATGGATTTCATGCTTTTCAAAAATAGATAGCATATAGATTACTTTGTTATTACTGCAATATTTCTCTGTTCTTCGATATTTTATTGTTTCTTTTTTCCAAGTTGCTTTAGTTAGTTATTTCTGTCAGTTTCACTCAGTTTTATTTTATGCAAATTCAACATCTCTTATTTCCTCTATTTTCTGTATGAATGTGCATTTATTTTTTCTCCAGGCTTGTTGCTGGCAGTTTTCTTTCTCTCATTTTCCCGCATTTTTATCAAATTACTTAGTTATGTTGCTACTGACAGTAGGTTTTCGCAGGTTTTTCACGTTCCTCTTCTCTTAAACATTTTCCTCCAGGGTTTTATTATTTCCTAAGTTTAGACTTGGGTTATTTTTAAATCACGCAATATTTCCTTTCTTCTGTTGATTTTTCTTTTTTGTACCTCCAAAAGCTATCTCTTTCTTTTAAACATTCAGTTACAAAGGATTAGACGTAAGAAGGGACTAAGAAGTCTCAATCTCACCTTTCTGTAAATACGTTTTATTATTGTTATCATAGCAGTCAGATTTTTGTTTCCTTTATATTCTCGGGATGGATATCGATAAAGGAGAAATTAATCTCAATAAGGGCGTTCTTATTATTATAAATAGTGGCTGCTTCGTGGGCGGCATTGAAAAGGGTATTGGGTAGCGTCCCAGGCGCCCAACTTAGTTAGAGAGAACCATGAGTGCGACCCTGTTCTACCCCAACCCTTTCAATGGACTTGAGAATGTAAGCAAGTGTGAAGTGAGCCTTAGTCATCCAGGGAAACTAGTTACATCATAAAAGAACCTTAGATATTGGAAACAAACGACGTAGTTAGGTAACTAAAACCAGTGTAACCGAATGAATCTATATGAAGGACAGTAGCGGTACATCGTAGGCAAACACAACAAAGCCAAAAGGGTAAGTGATATGCTAGCGCATTTGAAATGGGGATCACTAGAATCGAGAAGGAGGGCATTTCGACTTGCCGGGATATACAAAACATGGAAAAACGAAGAGGGTGGGATGAACTGTGTGTCAGAATTAAACTTTCTAGATAAGTTGGACGCGGCAATCCTAATTTAAAAATCAAGGAGGGCGAGTAGAAAACAGATATAGCGAAATACTCATTTGTTAATAGGGGCGTTATGGAATGGAACGCATTACCTGTAGAAATTGTCATACCAATCCAAAATATCTAAAATTGTTAAAAAATAAGACTGCCTAAATTTATATTTAGGTAGTTCTTATGTAACCTCACAGCTATCGCCTACTCTTCTGCATTTTTATTATCTTTCACTTTTCTTTTTTATTTAACATCTACTTTGTATGTGACTATATGAATAATCTACCATACATGTTGTACCACTTCATTGTTTTGAACACTTACCTGTTAACCAAAGATTATTGTATTATGTTACTTTTAATGTCTAAATTGTAAATTTTATATGTAATGTATTGCCCACGATAGGATTTTGGAGGGGTTTCCCTCCCGTCAATGGGGGAATGCCATGCAATTTATATCAATATAAATTTTTAGGTTATACTCCCACCCAGCGTTGCTACCCAGCCAGATGGCGAATTTACAACGTAATTACAAATAAATTTATAAGTATATTCTCAGCACGATGGGGAGATGCAATAAGCTTCTTCCCAACTTAACTTCGCTCAAAATTTCGAAGCGAGATTCATCCCACACTCTCCCATCGATATCCAATTTCATCCGCCCGATAATGAGATATTCCACGATGTACGTCTCCGCATTGATCCTTCGCTAAATGAATTTCTTTCAACTCTTCAACAGCGTGAGACCTGAGTGGAAATAAAATCGTGGAATGCATTCCTCGGAGATGACACACGGACTATAATTATGTTTCCTGGAACGATATATGGTAACATCTTTCGCGTGAGAAAAGAGGTCGATCCTTCCATCATGCCGTCAGAATCCAGGAGGAATCATCATTCATGAAAACTTGGCTCATCACGTATGAAAAGTTTCCACAAAGCATCATTCTGAAGTTCTCGAGTTTTAAAGCTACCATCACCCGCGATGAGATGGAACGGCTCACTATCCTCAGGGGGTCTTGAAAGTAAAATACTAGTTTTCCATCGCGTCCATCGCATAAAGGTCAAACGCGTGAAAAATCGTCGAACGGAGAAATTTTATTTGGAACTGCTAAAGTTAAAATGAGATCGCCATGGCCTCAACAAAAAACTCTGAGCTAAGGGCGGGAATCATTCTTCTTCGGAGGGCCGCATCTACCTTCCGGCTTCATACTAAACATTTAGGCCGCGCGTGACACCACCAGAGCCGCACACGAGTGGATCATCAACTACATTCAAGAATTTCACCATCGAAATTTCACGAAGCGAACAAAACTATCATTTCTTAATAAAATTAATCAGAATACTTGTAAGTAATTATCGTAAATTGTTAGCGCAACATACCTTTGAGAGAGAGGGCCTAGTCCGGCGTCCTTTACTGTGGATGACAAGTGGTCAGCGCATCCACACCGCCGTATTTGGCCTGGCTGAGTGAACATGGTTAAATGCTAGCCCTCACGGGGAATCGAACCCGGATAGCCTCAGAATATTAGTAGTAGTATTGTTCTTTATGCTAAGTTAAGTACTTCGACAACCAAGATCATTTCGCACGTGTGAGCCTCCATCGAGAATCGAAGCGGGACCACTTCCAACAAAGGCGAACGCGGAGCCTACTGAGTTATCCGGAGCCCATTACTCAGAATGTTTCCGGTTTTAATTCACTTGACGTGATCAACAAGATGGTGAAACGAATGTATTTCATAGGTGCATTCCTACAAGAAAAAGGATAAAGGTGACTTTGTAATATAGAATGAAAACACTTTGCATGTTTCCGCAGGAACTTTTAATTCCACGAAGTCACGCCTTTCAATATCGAATTTATTGGTGACTTTTCAAGTTAAGGCGTGTATCTAGGAAAAATCCCAAGGAAAATATGCCATTGCCTAAAAAGCCTCCCAAAACGGCTTGAGAATATGTCTGGCTCGATAGCTTAATTGAACTGGATAAAGCATCTCCCCGGAAAGCGGAAGATTCCAGGTTCGAGTCCTGATCCTGTGAGACTTTTCTCATGTGCGTTTTCCTTACATGCATTCGTTTAGGGAAATGAAGAAAAGGCCTCATTGAACTACCGTAAAGGCTGCAGGTTCCCCAACTCTGTTCTCTGAACCCATCAAAAGAACGTAATTGTCAACAAATTACACTCAAAAAAAGGCAAGAGTACTCTCGCTGTAATGTTAACTTCATTATCCAGCCTATAAGACGAAGAGGCAAAGGACTAAAGCACAAATGAAGATATTTCTCGGATTAAAGCTTGATTCCCCGTTTCATCCATAAGAGCAATAATTACGAAGTATATTGAAGTCATCATGCGACAAGAGCGAGTTTTTCCCCCCTCCAAATATACCACTTTTAGACACAAAACTCATCTTCGAACTTCGTCTACCTTTGAAGTTTTTCATCATTTAATACAGATGAGGATACAAACGTGATTTGCTCTCTGAGTCGCAAAAGTGTAAATGTGAAAAGGGAGGTTTAAAACGGGGTAAAAGTCTCGTAAGTTAAAGAGGAGGAATACGAAATAGTAATGCGTCTCACCGAATAAGCTAAAGATGTTTCGAAAAATAATCGTAAACGAAAAATAAGAAAAAAAGTCGATGCAAGGAATTACCCTCGGCTAACATAAGAGAAAGAACGTATTTTCCTCAGGCAAGGAGTGCTTTTATCCGCAAAAGTGTAAGATGAATCGATCTCAAATACCGTAGAGTGATAGCAAAATAGATTGTAAATGCCATCAAGTATTGCGGCTCGAAGAAAATAGGTCAGGAGAAAATATATCATTGGAGAAGGAGGCACTAGATGTAGCATCCGAGTATCTAGGATGCAAAGCAGGAAATAAATGGAAAAGCAGCAAGTACTTCTGGAGCCTCGAGCCAAGCCTATTGTAATTGGAATCTATTTGAGTATCTACTATTAGATATACTTTTTAACATGTGCGACAGAATCCAGGATTGAAAACGGCACCTAAATAAGGGAAAGACAAGAATAACCATCATTAATGATAATTCCCTGCAACGCGCCGAAGGTCGGCTTGAAGGAAACTTATGTAGATGTAATTATGCATGCAGAGGCTATTCCAGAGAAGAAGATAACTTTTCATTTAAAAAGATTCCAACTTAGAGAACGGTTCAGAGCTTTCGAGCTTCCTTAAACTGTCACGGAAATACACGTAATTTTTGCCGTCTAATTGTAAGTAAAACAGAATAAAAGAAGTATGGAAAAAAGTCAAAGATATTCTTAATGGCGAAATTAAATGTATGTTAATTTTCTTGGAGAATAGTGATAGTATTGTAACATCATATCCTGAAAGAATTTATTTTAAATAAACATAAAAAATTTCATGTCGCCCTTTCCTTTGTCTACTTTATTATATGACCATCAAACTTCTCGTTGGTTCTCAACGGGAAATAAAAATTGATAAAATATACTACTTGTGACTCTCAAAACTATACTTGATGGACTGAAAAAAATCATTGAATAGTTAATTTGATGTAACTAATAAGACCGAGGAATACCTCTTTACTCGACGAAAAGCAGTTTTTTTTCTTCAACATTTGTTATTGTAAATGCAAAATGCCTCCTCTTCATATAATCTATCAATAATTATTACCAAACATTTTAAATGGGCGTATTCTTGTGGGAAAATGCATGAGTTCGGATTCAAGGATCGGTTTGATCGTCAGACGGCTTGTTTAGAACCTTAAAAAACAACAATATTTTCGTGTATTTTAGCAAAATTCTCTTAATTTCGAACAAAAGCAATATTATATGACCAGAATAAGTGTTCTAATTTAATTTACTTTCTTTTGCGCTTCCCTCGATTTTCTGCGGCGATTATTTCTAATTTAATTTCGCTAATGACTCTGCAAATGATAAAAGTGAACATGCATTTCTCATGAATACGCTTTGATTCGTCTGGAATCGAACTGGGGACGGTTAGGTAAATAAAAAGTACCCCAATATATGCTCTAGGAACACATTTAGCACTCTTTAAAGTTTGGAAGTTGTGCAACTTTTGGTTCTCAAGCATTTGGACAAAGATGTTAAAAAACAAAAACAAAACTCTTTACCGTGTTTAAAAGAGCAAGGAAAAGGGTAAAGGTTATTCTACTCTTGGTAAGAAAAATACTATTGACATTTTTAATTTGAGGGCAAATAATGCTCAGCGTTACAGGGTAGCATCAGAAGATCACTGACATTCTTACTATGCATCTTTCAAAATTGCATGAGAAGGAACACGAGGGAAGGGTGAGCCCGATATCATCAGCACTTAGGGATCCGTCATTGGTTGGCCACTAAACCAGAAGAAATGACCTGCGATGAACACCCAATGAGATAGAAGAATTTTTGGAGGACGTTAAGTGACCGTGAAAAGGGTCTAAAAATCATGAGGTTTATAGCAAATGTTTCAGAAAATAATAGTCGGATAAGAAACGAAATAATAAGATTTCTATATTCTGTAATGGAGAAAGAATGTATTTTATATTATGAATATATTTTGTCTGGCATTTTCTAGTGCGAGCATGGATTAACGAATTATTTATACCTTTAGTGTGGAATGTATGAATAACAATAAAGGTAACTCTCTATAAATACTCTTAAAAGTTCCTCAGCATGTTCTTCATTGAGGCCCTTCAGTCATTGCCGCACTTTAATCCTTCCTCTAAATAAAACCTGTCATTCAAGTAATAAACTGCGAAGATACTGCAAGCACATCTTTTCCAAAGTACATGAACGTATCCTTGAACACATGAAAAACACAAGTTGAACAATCTGTTTTAAGTTCGAGGAAACGATAGCCAGGCGTTTTCTTATGGAAATTCATCCTTTGGACTAGAAAATAACGTTTTCTTTGCTTCCAGAATGTTTTGCAAAATCGAAATTCATCATCGCTTGGACTTACCTTTCTATTTCATTAAACCTGCCTAGGGTGATCTATCGCTGAAACCAGGAGCGGGTTTAGATAAAGATCCGAGAAATAAAGATTACGGCAAGGCCTCCTTCTGAAATAATCACGATGAAAATGCAAAGAAGCGAAAAATAGGAAATATATTCTCCAAATAAAATAAAATAAAATGTAACAGGTGTAAAATACAGGGAAATGACTGGGGCTCGAACCCAGGTCTCCCACTTCTCAAGCAGGTATTCTAACCGATGAACGCGGCATGGTATTTTAGTGTTTAGAACACCTTCTTGAAAAGTGGGAGACCTGGGT